>JAINUG010000220.1:0-180000 GCA_029706075.1 Aldrovandia affinis
CCTGCTCCCTAGTCTGTTTTCAGATTTAGTGGCTGGTCGCTTGCGTCCAGCTTTTAGATACCCGTGAGATCTGCGTGTGGCTCTTCCACCTTCGATCCACACTACAAGCGAAGAGAAACAAACAGATCAAGCAAACTAAAAATATAAAAATAGTCAAACTTGTGCCGTGGTTGGAGTGGATGTTATGGGATGTTTATGAGTCCTGGTGGACTTGTACAGTTGGGTCCTGCAGTGTGGCTAAAGTCTGCAGGATACTGCTTTCCATCAGCCAGTTAGCCCCCAGTTCAAAGAGCCCAGTGTTCCCATCATGGGCACTCAGTATTAGCTCACTGTCCATGACTCACGGTTTCCCCCACAAAGAGCACAGGTTCATCAAAAGAACCCATGATACGTTTTTTGCCACATATAGCCCTTGGCTGCAATTTAGTGTTTTTTGTGGTGCAGTTGACCACAAGTTGTATGTCACTTTTTACATTTTTATTTTTTTATTTTTTACAGTTTGGGTGGGTGTTCAACCCCCTGTTGAACTTTGTGCCTGAATAACCTAAATGTGCGCACAACTCACTGCTGAACTCAAGGTTTTTGAGCGTGATCTTTGCGCTTAATGCTTGTTTTTAATTATTGTGCTGAATAATCCAAAACACAGGGAGTGCCATTCCCTTTCATTCTTATGTGTTTCCAGCATTGGCACTTGACTGCGACATACATTTTTATTCCTGTTAAATTAGAGTATTTAAATTATATAGATCATTTAAATGCTCTAACTTTTTCAGGTTAGTAAAAAATCTATTAAATCTCTACAAAGGCAACACTTTTCAGTAAGTAGTTTCAGCAAGTTTCAGTAAATTGTCCTGTAATTGTCTATTGTGGCAAAGGCCCTCCCCTTTCCAAGCAATTCACCTGGTGAACAGAACGATGGTGCGTCTCCAGACTTCGTCGCTGAGGAGCTCCAGGAGCTCGCCCAGTGACTCCGCCTCCACATCCTTGTCCAGGTGAAGAACGAGCAGGAAGGCGTGCGGACCCGGAGGGCGCAGTTCCACGCCACGCACGATCTCCTGTTTGAAAAACGTCAGGGACGCGATCCTCTTCCACCCTTGTGTGTCCACCACGGTGACTTTTCTCCCTTCCACTTGGCACTCTCTCTTCTCACACTTCAAAGTCCCTTCTTCTATGGGGAACACAACGCCACCCAGGATAGTGTTTCCTGCAGTGGCGGGCCGTGCATTTCACACCTAGGCCTTCAGTAGTGCTCCGTCTGAATCAATCCACCCCTCAATAACTATTTTATGGCTATAAAAGCCATCTTATTGTTATGTTTTGAGTGTCTGTTCGGTTTGTTTTTGCACTTTAAAGTCGGTTTGTTTATTTATCTTTCTTCAGTCATGTTTCATTCTCGTTCTGTCATGCACTTCGGGAAATTCTATGTTTCGGTTTTTCCGTCTTCGTTTCTAATCTCGTTTTACTTCCTTCTTACTTTCTAATTACACTTTGTATATATTAGTTAGATGTATATAGTACTAACCAACTAATCTACTAACATTAGGGATTTAGATTAAGTTACTAACACTACTAATTGCTAATTATCTCACGCTTCTAACTATCGCTGTCATTCTCTCTCGTCTCTATCGCTGTCATTCTCTCTCATGAAACATGACTGAAGAAAGATAAATAAACAAAGTGCAAAAACAAACCGAACAGACACCCGTTGCTGTTGCATCGCAGATAGATAACTCGTGTATCCAGAATAAATGCCTTTACTGAAGAAACAAACCCGGGGTGCTACAGCTGCGACACACATAAAAAAGCATCAATAATAATAACCTCATAAAATTGCAATATTATTTAGGAAAATAGCAACATTTTACTCACCAAAAATCCTTATTATTTGTACACAAAATCCATCCTCCTTTATTTCCTCAAAAGAGTTCAATTACTCTGTCGTACAGATTATCCGTGTGTTTCAGTTCCATCAAGAAGTCATTTTCTATCGCCATCGAAGCTAATGCTGAAAGTCGAGCCTGCCCTGTCGTATTTCTGGCATAAGTTTTAATTCGCTTTAGGGCTGAAAATGTCCGCTCAAATGTCTGAATCATACATCATAGTCAGACACTCTCTGACTATCCAATCAAAGGGTGTGAATACGCTGACGTTACCTAGGCCTTCTAGAAGGCCTTCGTGTCCCCAACTCAAAATCTGATTGGTTGAAGCAACAGTTTGATCAACACTTATTTTATGCTACAGGGCCTGCAGAACTGATTGTGAAGGCCTCCAGGCAGATTTCTTTGACCCTGGCAACAAATGATGGCTGAAATGTGATTGGTTAAATGCTTTAATATGAAAATACACATCTGGATGCAGCGCAACCAGGGGAACAGCTATGAAAGGAAGCGAACAGACCATTTGGAATTATTTAATAAGTATTCATGGACAAAATATAATTAACATCAGTCTGTGATTCAGATATTTTTTAGGCCAGCAGAGAAGGCCTTGCAGGCCCTGACGGCCCACCACTGGTTTCCTGTGGAAGTGTTTCCACTGTCTGTCCACCCCAGCAGCACCAGCCTCAGCAGAGATTGGAGGGCTTCACATACGCCGTATTTATTTTGTCTGTTGTAAGGGTGAGAGGGTAGGGGTGGGGCTATTATCATGTTATTATAATAATATCATTATAATATAAGACATAAAACAGCTTAGAGGTAAACTGAATACTATCATAAGTCATTTACAGCATTCTGATTTTAAATAAGCCTCTCGTCATGCAAATTAGTTCTACAAGTTATAATAAATCACCAACACCAATACAAATGGTAGCATAATGGAATATGATAACCACTTAAATTAGTGCAACAAACAATTACATTAACATGTATTTTATTTTTAGCAGATGTTCTTATCTTCTATTTAGAAGAAGATTAGCACAATGAGCAAGGCTGTAGACTATATGTATAGATAACAGAAATTGTATATAATACAGAACTGTAACCCTATTGAAGCAAAGTCATTGTATAAACAAATGCAACAATAGATATATTGCCATCCACAAGAGCCACGATGAAAGTGATTTATGAAGTCAATAGTAAAATGTTCTATTACATCAAATGAAAGGTGTACCACTAGCTGTTCTGATATATATATATAACATATAGATCAATATATCATATATAGTCCTATAGGTGAGACTTGCATTAAGTTAAACATTATTCACATTATTATTTGTGGCTGAAAATAGATATTTGATAGGCCGTCCATTAAGATGAATCAGATTCTCACATATTAAGAACATAAGAATACATAATGATGAGAACGGGCTGTTCAGCCCATTTAGGCTTGTCATGTCCTAATCTAAAGAGGACATCTGTAATCTAATCTAACATCTGTAATCTAATATTGTGCAGATGTTGCTTACATTCATCGTGGTGTGCCATGCTCCAATTTCTAAAATTAAGTAATGATATCAGAGGCCCTTATTCAGAAAGTACGTTTTTGTTACATATTCAAACTGCGATTGTTATTTCTGACGAACATTGAGGTTTCGGGAGTGATACAAGGGTCGTACTCACCCAAGCGTGCACTCACTCCCTCTCCATTTTTTCGTATTTCACTTTCCACGCCTCTTCCATCTCTCTCTGTTTCTCTTCAAAGTCCTCCTTCAATACTTCAATATCTTGCTCTCTGTCCTGAATTATGTGCTTGAGCTCCTTCATCTCCCTCTCTCTGTCCTTAGTGATTTCTTGCAGGTTACATATTTCTCTCTCTTTCCCAGCATTCCTGTGTTTTAAATCCTCTATGTCCAGCTCCCTCTCCTATATTCTTTTTAAAATTTCACTTTCTCTTTTCATCTTCTGCTCCTCATAAAACTGTTGCATTTTCTCATACTTGATGTCTTGCTCTTTATTCCTTTGTTTTAGCCTCTCATTCTCTTCCTCTTTCTGTAATTCTCGCCCTTTGTACAATCCTCTCAACTCATCCATTTCTTTCACCATTGCCGCAGTTCTTCCCATCAGCTCAGTGTTCTTTTTCCTTTCCTCTTCAATCCTTTCTTCCAGCTCCTCTCTTTCATTCAGAACCGTTTCAAGGTTCTGCTGGACCTTTCTCATTTCCTCCTGAAATTTATTTATCTCCAGATTCCTCTCCATTTCTGCCTCTAACATGTTGCTCTTTCTTTCCTCATTCTCCTCCTTCAAGCGTTCAATCTCCTTGTCTTTCACTCTAAATTTTACTTCACTTTCTGTCTTGATAGCCATCTCTCTTTTCTTGTACTGCCATTCAAGAATTTCTGCAATTCTGTCATGTCCCTCTCTCAGCTCCTGTATCTCACTTTTCTGTCTTTTCTCACACCTTTCCATAAGCTCTCTCAACTCTGTCCGTCTTCTCTCCTCTGCCTCTTCTCTCTCCATCTCTGGCTTCCTCATCTCATTGTCCCTTTCTTTGTTCTTTCTCTCAAACCTCTCCCTGTTCCTCACCTCCCTTTTGTTCATTTCCATCAGTTCCTTCCATGGCTCCCCTTTCTCTCGAATACGTTTTCTTATCTCGTGCATCAGAGGTGCAAATGGTTCGCCGCCGTTTCCAGCCACCAAATCCTCTACCTTCTCCAGCAGCTCTGTTGCCTGGGTGACACTGCCTCCGCGCTCTAGGCTGCGAACCACGTGGTACCTGCTTCCGCATCTCTCCACCAGCCGCCGAGCTTGCTCAGAACTCTGGATGTGCTGCTCGATGCTCACGCCTGGCCTCAGCTTGTCCCCACTGGGAAGCCCAAGGTGCTCCTCCACCGCCCCCGCAGTGATGTGGGAGTGCACAGGCACCACCAAGAGGAGGGCATGGGCACAATACAGGGCACAATACAAAACAAGACAAGAGTCTGGGACAATTCATTTGGCAAGGGATCATGCAAAAAGGGGTGGGGTGACGCAAAATCTGAAAATGGAACTCATTACTCACTTTTACAAGTGAGAGAAGTTTTGGAATGAAACTCTTTATGTTAAATATTGTGTGACAATATTTGTTTTCATATTTAATATTTTTTTAATCGATCCAAGCACTATGGCGGCACGGTGGTGCAGTGGATAGCGCTGTCGCCTCACAGCAAGAAGGTCTCGGGTTCGAATCCAGGCCGGGGCCTTTCTGTGCGGAGTTTGCATGTTCTCCCGTGTCCACGTGGGTTTCCTCCGGGTACTCCGGTTTCTTCCCACAGTCCAAAGACATGCACGTTAGGCTAATTGAGAGTCTAAATTGCCCATAGGTATGAGTGTGTGAGTGAATGGTGTGTGTGCCCTGCGATGGATTGGCGACCTGTCCAGGGTGTATTCCTGCCTCTCGCCCGAACGCATGCTGGGATAGGCTCCAGCCCCCCGCGACCCTGACCAGGAATAAGCGGCTTAGATAATGGATGGATGGATGGATGGATGGATCCAAGCACTTGAAAATGAGTTTCGGTGTAAGCCTTTGACTCATGTGGTTGGGTGGTTTGTCATCCAATCAAAACCTTTTTTCCCTGGGGAACATTTTCAAATATGTGCTAGATAATAAACTGAACTGTAAGGTATACTACCTTTGTCGTTTTTTAAAATAATAATTTTTAATTATTCACAATTGGTAACGTATGAACGTCATAGGAGTTCAAAGGGAATTCAGTCTGAAATCTGAAATTTAAAGATGCTGTTTTCTTTTTTCTTCTACAATTGCATTGCCAACTAATTTAGAAGTAACAGACAAAATAATGGCAACACTTGAGTAAACAAGGGATTCTTTAAATAGGTGCAGTACCGCAAGTGCCCATCGGGGGGTGCCATGGCCAGTATCGGCGGATAGACCCGGCCCTCCCCTTTTCTGATAGCCATGGCCAGGGCCGTTTGAGTGCAAGTTACTCTGGATACCTGTATCTCTGGCCCACAGCATGAAATATCTAAAACTTTCAACCCTGTTCCAGAAATACATAACAACTGAAATCACCTGAACAAATTGAGTGCATAGTACCATTCATTTCCAAGTTTTTCTTTATGTTCCTGAATTTCATTATAAATATTGTACAAACATGAACTACTGTACATGAATCATACATGTGTCAATCTGACACTACAATGTTCATTTAATTCTATGATCATTTTTTGTTTGTTTGCCTGTTTGTTTTTGGTTGGCTTGTATTGTTACGTTCTGAGTGTCTGTTCGGTTTGTTTTTGTACTTTGTTTATTTATCTTTCTTCGTGTCATGTTTCATTCACGTTCTGTTCCCCGTCTGTTATTGTTCCTGTTCCTGATCCACTCCTTGTCTTTGTCTTTTGCACTTCGGGAGTTTATACATTTCGGGTTTCCTCCATCTTTGCTTATTATCTCGTTTTCTTCCTTCTTACTTTCTAGATTGCACTTTGTATATATTAGTTAGATGTGTACAGTACTAACCTACTAATCTACTAACATTAGGGATTTAGATTAAGTTACTAACACTACTAATCACTAATTATCTCACGCTTCTGACTATCGCTGTCTTTCTCGCTTATTATCGTATCCCTGTTAGCTTTTCACTTTCCCTTTCATTCGCACGCAGATTCTCTCTATGCATTCCTCCCCTTCTAACTATGCACTTGTCTGCCTGTTCTTCCAGGTCGTTTATTGTCTATGTGTCTGTCATTCCCAGTCCGTGTCTTTCGTTTCCCCTCGTTATTCTATTAGCGAATTCCCTCATTAGATTAACGATTCCCATTGTTTTCACCTGTGTTCCTCCCCTCTCTCCTCCCAGTCACACCTGAGTCTTATTGTGTTTTCCTTCCCTGCCTGTATATTAGTTCAGTGTTTGTTCATTCCTTGTATATCTGTTCTGTGTTCTTGTTCTTTCCCGGGTCAGTACTTTGATTCTTATTCCCTGAGCCTACTTTTCCGAAGCCAGTGTTTATAGATTTTTCCGAGACTACCCTTCTGTTGACTACCCCGAGCCTGCCTAGCGATTTTGTTTGTTTGCCTTTCTGCCTTCCTGATTACCGACCTTTTGACTGCCTGATTATCGACTTCTCTCTGCCTCGCGTTTTTGTACCTCCGATTCTCTGATTCCTGGTTTTGATCCCTGCTTCCCAATAAACTACTCTTTTGCCTAAGTCCTGATCTGCGTCTGGGTCCTTGTCCGGTTCCTAACATGTATCCAATGCACCCAGAATTTGTAATTGTCGCATCTCTGTGTGCTACTATATCTGCTCGATGGAGCATTTACAACTCTATCAATGGTCTTGAACAGTATTTTTGGATTATTAGAGTACTCAGAGATCAGATTTGAGAAATAATTTGCTCTAGTACCCCTTGACTGCAGCATTAAATTCCTTTTTTAATTTTATCATATGAATGTAAAACACATTTCCTTCTACATTCCCTTTTTACTGCTCGGATGTGGTTGTTAAGCCAGGGAGAGGCTCTGTCAGACATGTTTTTCTTGATTTTAAAAGGTGCCACAGTATCTAGGGTGGCCTGACAAATGCTGTTGAACAAGTCAGTCTGAAGATGGGGGCAAGGAAGAATTTTCTCCTGTAGCTCAGTAATCCTGGCACACTTGAGACAGATAAAAGTGCTGATAAAATCCTGTTTTGAGACTAGTAAAAACATGCCACAGAGCTCACATTTCATGGACTGCTTCTCCTTCTCTGAACCAGTCGGAGAAACTGGCAATAAAGCAACCATAGGCTGTCTGGAAAATAAATCTGGTTTGAGTCCTTTATTTTAAGTTCTGAAAGTGTGCTGTTTCATTCCGTTTTAATCCACTCTGGGTATTGGTGGTGATTCTACTAGTGCACACACCCACGTCGATATTGGATAGGGTGAAGAAGCAGTCAAAGGCGGAAGCCAGGAAAAAATTTAACAATCAAGCCTTGCGGAGAAACAAACACAGAATCAGGACAACTTTGAGTAGCAACAGTAGAACTAGGTAATGTATGGTATAGTAGCAGTTTCATTCACTTTCCTTTGCTTATGCAAGTTTCAAGCCCATCAATGAAACATCAACGTATGAGGATGTTGGTCACACATTTCTTCTAATTTCCTGGTTTGCAGATTTCCTGGTGGGCTCCTGCCTCCCGACCACAGCGAGTAGCAACTCTCTTTGGATTTCACTGCAGTGAGTACTCATAGAGCTACTTTGTGGCCATTCCAAACAGATCACTTTCCAATGTTTAATCCGGTTGTTGGAGAAACTTGTGTGTATCTGAATCACAGTCGATGGCTTTGTGAGTTCCATCTCAAAGAATAGAGGGTACAATTGGTCACCAAATTTGGAGAAAATGGGGGATTATCAGAAATAAATTATGTTTTACTATGTATGTTCTGCATCTCAATGTCTTGTATACAAATATTTTTTTACCAACTACTGGAAAAACCTATCCAAAATTAAGAGATTTGGAGTGGTAAAAAGAAAGGTTGTAAATAAGTTGCTACAATGTTTTTATACCTCAGCTTTGCTGAAACATCGTAAAAAGTTGCAAAAAAGTGTGCCAACTGGGTGGTCGCTGTGTCATTGTGCGAAAGTGCCTAATTTTACATTTTAAGCATTTAGCAGACGTTCTTATCCAGAGCAACTTACAAAATGTGCATTAATATATGGTAGGAACAATCATAGTTTGCGCAAGAGATCAGTGCAGCGATAGACATTGTTGTAGGCAGCTGCATACCACACCTGTAACACTGGGAAGGAAAAGGTTATTATTATTATTTTTTTACATTTACATTTTTTTATAAATGAGTAAGCAGGGATACATATACAAGAAGTATTGAGCAAGCATGCAGTGGTGATGACAATAGGGTAGATGTACAAAATTCAGTGGTAGTGGAGTCTGAAAAGGTGGGTTTTAAGTCTCTTATGGAAGATTGCAAGTGATTAGAGGTGACAGAGAAGAGGCGAGACCGCGAGGAGTAGCTGCCGGGCGCCTGGAGGGATGGGACAGTCAGTTCGCCAGAGGAGGCGGAGCGGAGCAATCAGACTCCTCTAATTGGTCAGGCACCTGCAGTGTGCCTTGATTCAAATATAGTGTATCCCTTTCCTCCATGTGCCCCCTTACTCAACTGTGTTAGTACTAATGCAAAATGGCAAGCACTAAACCAAAACGAATCCGTTTCCATTAGTCAGCGTATTGTCTGAAGAGGCAATCTCTTCAACGCCATTTTATACATTTATCAGATCTTAAACAATGCTGTAATTCGACATCACTTCGTACCACTCCCTGGGGAGAGAGTTACCTGTACTTTGAACTTTACTACAGCTACATTTTATATTCCCAAAATGATCACAGACGAGAAAATTGCAATAAAATAAAACAAATAATAACTGCAGATATGTCATAATATAATATAATATACGCCATTTAGCAGACGCTTTTATCCAAAGCGACTTACAGTAGTAAATGGATACATTTTCAGTATATGTGGTCCCAGTGGGGATTTAACCCACAACCTAAGCGTTGCCAATGCTGTGCTCTACCAACTGAGCCACAGAGAACCTCATAAACCTTGTTGGCATTACCTACGGCGTTGTTACGGGGTCTGATAGATCCTGTAACACAAATCCATAGGGGCTGTACAATCTAAAGGAAGAAAATGGTTTGTGACATTATGACTAGAAAACAAGCTGCAACAATGTCAATTGGACTCTGTATGTGCCACATGTAATGTAATGAGCTACAAGGACAAAAGCATCCTAGCACCTGACACACATCTCTTGCCCAGTGATACCAGATTAAAGCTGTACTATGGACATCTTTGAGACTGAATGTGTTATTCATGGACGTAAACACAAACTGGCATTCGAAATTGTGAACTTCGGTCAACTTCCTCTCCTCTCAGGCTCCACATACAAATGTCTGGGACTGATTCAGTTCACAATTCCGAATGATCTGCACAATTTGGAGCATGTCCCACACAAGCCCGTGACCAAAAAACAATTACTCAGCAGATACTACGACATATTCAATAAGCCTCCATGTGGAATCAGTGCCCGGGCAGGTACATTTTGAGTTGGATGAAAGTGTCACTCCAGTCCAGTGTGCTCCTCGCGATGTGCCTGTTGCAATGAAGGAGGCCATGAAAGCCCAGCTGGACAAGCATGAGGCTGATGGCCACATTGCACGGGTGACTGAACCAACTGATTGGATCAGCAATATGGTCATGGTGAAGAAGCCAGAAAAATTTTGAATATGCATCGATCCCAAGTTTCTCAACCAAACACTTAAATGCTCCCACTACATCATGCCAACACTTGAGGACATCCTATATAAGCTGCCCAGGGCCAGGAGTTTTATAATAATAATAATAATATATGCCATTTAGCAGATGCTTTTATCCAAAGCGACTTACAGTAGTGAATGCATACATTTTTCAGTATATGTGGTCCCAATGGGAATCGAACCCACAACCTAAGCGTTGTCAACACTATGCTCTACCAACTGAGCCACAGAGTGTTTTACCTTAGGGGATGCCTGAGATTCATTCTTACAATGCAAGTTGGACGATGAAAGCAGCTACATGACTACCTTTTGGACCGCCTGGGGTCATACATTTTGGCTCAAGCTTCCATTTGGTGTCTGTAGCTCCTGAAGTATACCAGCACAAACAACATGATGACTGTTGACTGGGCTCAAAGGCATTGAACTTATTGCCTATGATAGTCTGATTATGGACTATGGATTGTGGCGATGTGAAGCTCCTGGCCCTGATGGAACGCTGCCGATCAGTTAAGCTGTGGCTTGGTCTGAAGAAGCTACAATTCAAGGTGGCAGATGTCCATTTCCATGGCCATATTCTCTCATCCTCTGGTCTGAATCTAGGTCCAGAAAAGGTGAGAGTTATTTAGGATTTGAAACTATTCATACTACTGTATGCACTTTTAATTGAAAGTTCAGTTGGAATAACAGGTTTTGGAGAACAATCTTAAACTAGTCATTCAAATTTCATTGCAAACGATCAAAAATAAAACAAATGAAGTGCATATTATTTTTTCTCCAATATCAATAAATATAAAATGCAGCATTTTATACCTAGGTACATGGATACATTAATACGTTTAAAAAAATTGGATTGGAAAAACTTGTAGTATGAAGTAAAATCAGAAATACAATGTATAAATTGAACCAAATGTATTTGGCAAATGTACTGTATGTGTGAGCAGGGGTTTTTCAAAACCGGAGGGCGCAGCGCCCTCTTGCGGCAGATGTGTGCCTTCTTGCCAAAATGCCGTCCTAAGACTCTGGGGGCCCTATTTTCGTGACAGCGCTAGGCGGCGTTATGCCCTAGCGCAGGCGAATTGCCAGTTTCGTCTGTCGCAAACGGAATATTTCCCGTCTCCGCCGAGTTTGGCAATTTTGTCGTGCGCAATGAAGGCATTTGCGTGACTATGGGTTGGGCAGCACAATAGGGGGTGTGACAATGAAAACAGTCGGGTGCTATGCAAGTTTGGTGTCAAATAATGAGTTTGCATTAACGTCCAACTAGACCAACTCTTAGCGCAAACGCTGGCGCTCTGTGCAATTTGGTGATTTTATTGATGCGCACATATGAACATACGGTTGGTAAAAAAGAGATGGTCAAATAAAACACTTTCTTTTAACAATGTAGGTCTCAAAATATAAACTCAAATCATGAAAATAACAAATTAATGTGCGCCTTGTTTTGCCCCTCTGATTCGCATGCCAACTTTTCTGCACCTCCTCGCTGTCTGCTTTTGAGAAGCGCTCCTGGCGCAGCTGCGCAAAACTGTCATCATGTTAGGAAATTGCCAATTTGCTATAGCATTAGCGTACTGGTATTTAAAGGGATAGAAAATAGGTGTTCTGATTGGCCATTATGAAACCAAACCAAACCCCCACTACACCCACATGTATTTTTACATTTTAATCCAACCTCTTTTACAACTGCGCTGGAGGTGCGCTATCGGCCAAAATCACGAAATTACCTAAATTGCCTTAGCACCACCGTCTTCGCTTTGCGTCCGCGTTACCGACAACGTCCTAATTCACCAAAATAGGGCACTGGATGTCATACTTATGTGAAAGACATTCTTACTCGTTAAAAACAAACTAATTGATCTCTGACAATATCAAAATAATGGTACAGAATTGTCAAATACTGAATACTGAATACATGAAACCTGAAACTTGTATTGAATTTCTCATGCTCAAACTTTCTAGAAAAAACCCTGGTAAGGATAACAGTAGTATACTCCAGGATTCAAAATACAACAAGAAACAAAAAAATAGTGGCTTCTTGACATCTCTGATGAAAGTAAATATAAAAAATAAAAAATTCTACAGAGCAAGAAGGCCAGATTCCCCAGAGATGAAGCAAGATCTGTGTCTGTGTTTGACTCTCCTGCTCCTCGTCTGCATCTCTGTCTCCAGATCAGGTATGTAACACAAAGGCCTGCACTCCTTAGAAGAAAAAAAGGTGAAATGTTGAATTCAATGGACAAACATCTTTCTGCTTTTGTGGTCTTCAGCTTTTTCTTGGGGCAAAAGGCAAAGCAAATTTGTCTGTTGATTATTTGTGTTCATTGTATTTGTGCCCTTAAGCTTTCAATTGCATTCATGCATTCTGTACATGCCAATCAAATTCTGGGGGATTTCAGAACCACTGGATACTACAGGTAACTGCCAAAATAAAGGAAACACTTGAGTAAATTAACGGTTCTGGCCACTCTGTTATGATCTGGGGTACATATTCCTGGCATGGTTTAAGTCCACTCAACCCCTTAGAGTGCAAGGTAAACACAAATCTGAGTGTTAACCTTCATCCTATGGTGAAACATTTCTATCCTGAGGGGAGTGGTCTCTTCTATTCAGTGCCACTCGTCCCCTGTAAGATGGAGCCATTGTCACGCTGGAAGAGACCACTCCCATCAGGATAGAAATGCTTCACCATAGGATGAAGGTGATTACTTTGTATCACCAGGCTTTGTATTTATTTGTGCTTACTTTGTCCTGTAAGGGGTTGAGGGGACCTAAACTATGTCAGTGAAATGCACCTTAAACCATAACGGAGCTGCCAGAACCCTTCAGTTACTCACGTGTTTCCATTATTTTGCCAGTTGTTTTGACCTATATAAATATAAATGTATTAGATTGAACAATATATTAAAGTGAAACATGTTTTCTGCTGGTGACCTGAAGTAGGAGCCTATATTATCTTAATAAGTTAAGACTAGACAGTTTCTATGCATGATTACTGAAACCAAGAGCAGAGAACTAGTTTGAAGCTACATGATATACAGCCAGTTTAAATGCTGCACAGTACAACAAGGTAGACGTGGATGAGAAGGGACTGATGTTTTACCTTTGGGAAGGAATTTCCTGTGACAGGTTCAGCAGGATATGTGCCACGGCAAACGAGATTCGCCCCAGGTGGGCTAGGTTTTTTAAATGATTAAGATTGGGTCGTTTTGTAAAATTGCCTCGTTTTGGTCCAGAATAGCCACAGTTCCATTGAATTTTATGCTACCCTATAATACATTTCTGATTCATTACTGGGATATCAGGTGGTTCACTTCCTGTCAGTAATGGAGGGAGGTATGGGAATGCATTTTGTGGTTGATGTAAATAAGCATCAATCCTAATGTTAGGTAAGGTTAACCTAAAGGTAAAGCAGGGGTGGGCAAGGAGAGCCGTATCCATCTCTGGATTTCATTCAATCTTCTGCTCTTAATTATTTATGCATCCCAATCAATTACGTGATCTGGCATTTCAGCTACATTTCTTGAAAGGCCATGAATGTCAGCTGAATTATTTTCTTATGTCCCTGTAAGAAACATTGTACCATGGTCTAATCTATGGTCTGTGGTCAAATCAGCATTGGTGTATACAACTAATTAGCTAATTGAGCCAAGGTAATGGGTGTAAACAAAAACCTGCATACACACCGGCTCTGCAGGACCAGAGTTGCCCGCCCTGCCCTAATGTATGCATTTGTGAAATCCTGGTCCAGCGGCAGTCTGTCTGTGCTGTTGATCCAGCTGCAGTCTCAGTCTATGCTGTTGCTCTCTGTAGGAAGGTTCCAGGTTGTTGGTCCAGCTGATACTGTGGTTGCTATAGCTGGTGAAGACGTTGTTCTGCCGTGTTATCTAAAACCCAACATCAGTGCCGAGGCCCTGGAGGTCAGGTGGTTCAGAGAAGACTTTTTGAATCCTGTTCATCTCTACGCTAACAAAAGGGACAATAAAGAGAAACAGAATAAATCATACATGGGTAGGACTCAACTATTCAGAGAGGAGCTGAAAGCAGGCAACACATCTCTGAAACTGTTTGGGGTTCGAGGCTCAGATGATGGACGCTACAAATGTCTTGTTCAAGATAAGTATGAGCATGATGATATTTCCATTCAACTGTTTGTGAAAGGTCAGTATTCATTTACATCTCATTTCTACCTGTGTACACATTCACTGGTTTACTGAACTATCCTGCCCAGCAGAAAATGTACCACTGACAGGTGTCTGTGGAAAATACAGGTAGTGGCCAAAAAGGTGGAAAAACTTGGGTAACTGAGAGACACCAAGTATGTTGAAAGCAGGGGCTTCCACACAGGTGTTGTTCCTGACTTAATTAAGCAGTTAACACCCCAGCATGCTCAGGGTTATGTATAAAAATGCTGGGCAGGCCTGGTTGCCGATAATTCTGGCTAGCATAGCTAGAAGATGACACCTCAGTGACTTTGAAAGAGGGGCGATTGTTAGAACATGTTTGGCGTTTCTGTGATGAAGACTGCTCCTTTTTCCGATGTTTAATGACAAGAACAGATTGTCGAGAATTCAACAGAGCAGGATACCATATTCATATCATATAGATTTTTCCACCTGTTTGGCCATTACTTGTGCATTGTTTTATTAATGCAGAACAATAGGCAATGACTTGTAGTGCAAAAGCCAAGTCAACAAGCCCTATTAACAGCTAAATAAATAAAACCATAAGAATAAAGAATACAGATAGCCTTCCTTTGAGTTTTGTATCCCTTAAGTAGAGAACCCCCTCCCCAGTTATCTAGCAATCTAGCCTAGACTAGTTACAGTTGCTATATTAGTATATGGTCAGACAAACCTGACAAACTGTAGCTAGTATGAGGGGCCCAAAGGCTAGTTTATAGTGCATTGTCAGTGTACAGTATCATTGATATCATTGGTTGTTGCGATGTACGGTTTGTAAATTTTTTACTTGTTCCATTACAGAACTGTTATTGTTAGCTAACGTTGAGAATTCTGATATCTTGACCTCTATTCAAATATGTCTTTCACCTGGTAGATGAAATTGCTTCATAAGATTGTTCAGGGTGGACATACAATTGCAACCATAGAAACATGCACATTTTGAAATGCTACATGGAATGCTCACACATTAAGCCTAGTATTCGTGTTTGCCCTTCTAGTTTGGCTTATTACTGATTTTGCAAGAAACTTGTAATGTGAAGTGTGTTACTTAATCTGTGATCAGCCATCGGAAAGCAACCAATGATCTCCATAGAGGGACACAGAGAAGGGGGGGTCGGCCTGCTGTGTGAATCTGCAGGCTGGTACCCTCACCCTGAACTCATCTGGAGGGACGGCGAGGGACACAATCTCACCGCCGGGCCTACAGAGACAGACAGAGACAGTATGGACCTCTTCATCGTGAGACGGCGCCTCATTGCACATAAAGGCACCAGCAGGGTGACTTGTCGTGTTCTACCACAGCAATTACATCAGGAGAGGGACACAGAGTTCCACATACCTGGTGAGTCACAGTTCTTTTCATTTACATATTTATTTGAAATTCTGTCACACAGCACATTGCGGGTGATGTCCCAAAATTCAGGTATTAGAGGTATTTAGTGTCAACTCATCGTGCAACAGTGGCCCCCTGTGGTCAATCAGACACCCGCAGGCTGCCCTTGGTGTCAGCTGTGCATGAAGTGCACTTCTCCAACTGCCAGGATGGGCTTTGGAGGAGAGCTCGTGCTTGTCTTCGGAAACGAACAGAAGTATGATGCAGTGTCGAGGCTGGCCTACAAATAAGATTGGCCATTCCAAACTGGGACAAAATAAAAATCTAGGATAAATGTTTTGGTTCTTCTTAAAATATTTTGTATTATTTTTTTTAAGACATTAAATCTAAAATTGCTAAACAAATTGCTGGCTTGGGTGCGAACCCATATATTGACAAATATATGAAACATATTTTTACAATATATGAAAAACTGCAATAATTCGTATATTGTGCAATATATCGCAATTCTATTAAACATATTTTGCAATACATATAACAATATAATGTGTTACATATAACACCCACATGCCTGTGTCATGTCTTGATATGGTTGTTGTATGTAATGTGATGTCCCTGGGGGTTGGGCGATGCTCACGGACCTTTGCAGAGGGCATAGGCAGGGTAAATAACCCAGAGAAGGCAGTATTAACAACAAAATGATGGTAAAAGGTAAAGTCCAAAATCGTACTTGTCGTCGTTATCCATAGTCCAATGTCCAAGTCCAGTTCCGCAATCCAGTCCAGTAGTTGGTACACAAAGGGGGGTCCTCAAACAATCCACATCAAACACAATAAGCAATCCAAAAACACTTTTCCAAACTCTCTATCGCAAACTCTCCTCAATCACCACCCTACTCCTCCGCCGTGTGACAGGAACAAGTCCTTTAAATAGGCCTAAAAATGTCCTTCAGCTGTCCGTAGTCCCAATCGATTGACCTCGTTCAGGTGCGGGACTGCAGGCTGCTGGGAAATGCAGTTCTTTCCTTTCCAGTGGCTCCCAAGAATTAAAGAGGCAGGCCGCAATTTCCTCGTCCTGCCCCTTGGGATGCCACAGTAAGTACATGCTGAAAATATTGTGGTAACGGTGATTAATTGACTGAAATAATGAAAAAAAACTGGAATGGTAATATATTAGATCTCCATATATGGAATACATATTTTCATTGTATAAGTGAACCCCTGAAATACCCATTTTTCTGAACAAGAAATGTTGATTGCAAGCTACCGAACAATCAGTACAGTAAAGTTCCGGGTGATTTTGATTTCAGGTCATAACTCTTATAAAGGAATGAGTGAAGTGGATTAATGAACCAAGTTTCAAGTTCAGTTCTGGCAGAGGGCATGGATGTAAATTTGTTAAAGGTTAATTTTTGCATACACACTAAACAATCTTCAAACTGAAGGTAACCCCCACCCCCCCTCCATGCTGCTATCAAATGTATGTTGTGGACTGACAGAATGTTGTATTGTGTAAGAACAGAAGAAGACATAATGACGAGAACGGGCCGTTCAGCCCATCTAGGCTCGTCATGTCCTAATCTAAAGAATATCTAGTACTGCATCTAGCCTGGACTTGAATAGCCCAAGCCTCTACTACCTGACCTGGCAAGCTGTTCCAGGCATTGACAACTCTCTGTGTAAAGAAAAACTTCTTAATATCTGTGCGGAATTTGCCTTTAACTAATTTCCACCTGTGGCCTCTTGTTCGGCTGACCCCACTTAACTTAAAAAATCTATGGTATTTCACTTTGTTAATCCCTTTTAGGAATTTAAAAACCTCAATCACATCCCCCCTAAGTCTCCGTTTGCTAAGCTTAAATAGATTGAGTGCCTTAAGTCTATCCTCATAATCTTTCATACCAGGTATCAGTTTAGTTGCCCTTCTTTGAACTTTTTCAAGAGCTTCTATATCTTTCTTGTAGTGCGGTGCCCACAGTATTCTAAGTGAGGTCTGACAAAGGCATTATATAACATTAAAATAACCTCCTTTGATTTATACCCTGTAGTGAGCACTGGAGAGAGAGAGGCAGAATTCCCTGCGGCAACACGCCCACGTTCTCGGACTCACCTGACAGGTGACGTGTCAGCCGGGAAGTAGAGATAAGCGGGGAGTGGATTGAGGGAGTCCAGAGCTTCCTGACGTGGCAGTACGCATGTATCTGGATCAGAGCGATGTGCTCTAATAAAGTGTTTTTGCAACCTTGAAAACCAAGCCATTTGTTTTTCTCTGCAAACACCACATTGGTGACCCCGACGTTTCTTCGGACGATTCCGAAGTGATTATTTATTTTATTTTTTTCTACGAAAGATGCACGCCGTCGCTCTCAAGCTCCCGGAGTTCTGGCAGGAACATGCCGCCGTGTGGTTCGCTCAAGCGGAGGCGCAGTTCGCGTTGAGAGGCATAACGCAGGAGGACACGAAATACTTCTACGTGGTTGCTGCTTTAAATAGTTCGACAGCATCGCGGGTATTAAGCCTACTCCAGGATCCTCCGGAAGACGATAAGTACTTGGCTCTCAAACAGCTCCTGTTGAGACTTTCGAGCTGTCAGAACCTGAGCGTGCTCGCAAGCTCCTTACACTGCCTGGTTTGGGGATTCTAAACCGTCGGAGTTAATGGACCATATGCTGACACTTTTGGGTAACCACCAACCGTGTTTCATATTCCGGGAATTGTTTATGCAGCAGATGCCCAGTCAAGTGCGTGCAACTCTGGCAGGTTCCCCGGTGAAAGACCTCAGGGCTCTGGCCAGGGAAGCCGATAAAGTTTTAAACTCCAGCCGGATGCCCGGTCCTGCAGTAAGGGTGGTTGGCGCTGCTGATGTGCAGGCTATCCGGGAGGATGTCATCGCCGCTACCCAGCGGCAGCGACCTACAGCGGGCCTCTGCTACTATCATGCCAGGTTTGGCACACGCGCTAAGCAGTGCCGTCCGCCTTGCTCTTTCGCGTCGGGAAACGGCAGAGCCGACGCCCATTAGCTGCGTTGAGTGTCGGCAAGGCTAGCAGTTTGCTTTTGTTACGGACTCTGTTTCTGATCGGCGATTTCTATGCGACACAGGCGCGCAGGTTACGCCGTCCTCCTGCGTCTGCTTTGGACGTACAGACTGGGGGTCGTGGACCACCTCTGGAGGCAGCCAACGGCAGCACTATCCCCACTTTTGGCAGACGAGCAGTGGACCTTTGTTTTGATGGGCAACATTTCCAGTGGGTGTTTGTGCTAGCGTCTGTGTCTACCCCGTTGTTGGGCGCAGATTTTCTGTGTGCTAACAGCCTGCTGGTCGATGTGAGGAACAGACGGCTGGTGAATGCGGAGACATTCGCAACGCTTCCGGGTTCTCCCAGCAGCACCGGGACGTCCAAGCTGTCTAGCGCCCTGTCATCTGCGGATATGTTTCAGCGCCTCCTGATGGATTTCCCGGACCTCACTACGCCCACGTTCTCTTCGGCAGCCGTCCTTCATGCACCCCACTCCTTTGTGATGTGTCCACCGGGGTCGCCAGACCGGTGGTGCCGGTGGTTTGGCAGCGGCGTATTTTTGAGGTTTTACACAACCTATCCCATCCGGGCCGCAAGGCGTCGCAAAAACTATTGTCTGGAAGGTTTGTGTGGCATGGCCTGAAAAAGGATGTTCGGGACTGGGTGAATGCTTGCTTAGCGTGTCAACGGGCTAAAGTTCACAAGCACACTAAGGCTCCTTTAGCGCCGTTTCGCCGTCCCTGAAAGGCGGTTTGACCACGTTAATGTGGGATCTAGTGGGGCCGTTGCCTCCGTCGCGGGGTTACACACACCTTTTAACAAGATAGGACCACGCGCTTGGCCGGAGGTAATACCGCTGAGCGTCCACCACCACTGCTGAGGTGGCTCGGGCGTTTATTAGTGCGTGGGTCTCGTTTCGGGGTTCCGGCCGATTTATCCTCCGACCGTGGGGCTCAGTTTACGTCAGAGTTGTGGGCGGCGATAGCTCGGCAGTTGGGGGTGACGCTGCATTGGACTACGGCGTATCACCCTCAGGCTAACGGGATGTGCGGCGTTTTCACCGTTCATTAAAGGTGTCCCTCCGCTGCACTGCAGGGGGACGCTTGGTTTGATACGCTCCCATGGGTCTTACTGGGTCTTAGGACGGCCCCTAAGGCTGATTTAGGAGCATCTTCTCATGGAGCTGGTTTATGGGCAACCGTTGCACGTACTCAGGAGTTTCTACCTAGCTGTTCGGTGCCTTGGTCAGCTACGCGCCAGCTCCCGGTTCTGCGGGACGGTCTGAAATCGTTCGCCCCTGTGCCTACGACACATCACGGTTTGCCCCGCTCCCACGTTCATCCAGGTTTGGGTGAGGCGCGCTTTGTGTTTGTGCGCCAAGATAAGCATCGTAGCCCTTTGCAGCCTCCTTACGAGGGACCATTTCGAGTAATAAAGTCCGGGGAGAAATTTTTTGTTTTGGATATCGGTGGTAGATCTGACCGCATTACTGTAGACCGCTTAAAACCGGCGCACGTCGATTTAGATTCGCGGTAGAGGTCGCTTGTCCTCCGCGCAGAGGTCGCCCTCCCGCTCTCAGGTCGAGAAATCCTGCCCCTGACTTAAACCCTGACCCTGGTGACAGCCCTAAAACTGACTCTGGTATGGGTCCTGATCCGTCCGGGGCTGCGGGCAAGAGACTGGGGAGGTTTGGCCGTGTAATCCAGACCCCTAGGCGGTTTGCTGCCACAGTAAATTCTGGGGGGGCTTGTGTAGTGAGCACTGGAGAGAGAGAGGCAGAATTCCCTGCGGCAACACGCCCACGTTCTCGGACTCACCTGACAGGTGACGTGTCAGCCGGGAAGTAGAGATAAGCGGGGAGTGGATTGAGGGAGTCCAGAGCTTCCTGACGTGGCAGTACGCATGTATCTGGATCAGAGCGATGTGCTCTAATAAAGTGTTTTTGCAACCTTGAAAACCAAGCCATTTGTTTTTCTCTGCAAACACCACAACCCAATACTTTTTGCTATGTATCCCAGCATCCTGTTGGCTTTTTTTCACTGCTGTAGCACACTGCTTTGATGCAGATAGACTTTGATCAACTACAATTCCTAAGTCTTTTTCAAATTGAACACCTACTAACTTTCCTCCTCCCATAAAATACTCCTGTCTAATGTTTTTATTTCCCACATGCATTACTTTACATTTAGCAATACTGAATGTCATCTGCCACGTAGCTGCCCGCGTAGCTGATTTTGTTTAAATCATCTTGGATTATTTTAGTCGATTCCAAACTGTTTGCCAAACCCCCGAGTTTAATATCATCTGCAAATGTAACTATTTTGCTACTAACGTCTATATCAAGATAATTTATGTAAATGTAGCAGAGGTCCCAGCACCGATCCCTGTGGGACACCACTGCCCACAGCACCGAGGTCAGATATGGACCTACCTACTGATACTCTATGTATTCGCCCTTGCAGCTAATTATGAACCCACTCTGAAATTCCTACTGAATTCATTTTAGCAATGAGCCTCTCATGTGGTACCTTGTCAAATGCTTTCTGAAAGTCCAAATATATCAAATCAAATCAAATCAAATGTATTTGTATAGCGCTTTTTACAATTGAATTGTCACAAAATGCTTAACAGAGGGGGAACCCAGGCCTAGACCCCCCCAAAAGCAAACCTAAAGGCAACAGTGGCAAGGAAAACCTCCCTTGGTAGGGAGAAACCTTGGGAGGAACCAGACTAAAAGGGGGGGAGCCCATCCTCTTCTGGTCGGCACAGGGTGTGTCCAAAAAAGACCATATCATGGTCAGTCCAAGGTGACTCAGGGCTGAAAGACTTTGCCCCTCCTGAGTTAGGTAGTCAGCAGGGGGGGGCTAAACCACGTGGAGAGGGTCCAGATCCAGGAACTGGGGTTGGCGTGGGGGTGAGGGTTGATGGGGGCAGCTCACACTTCTCACAGGATCTAGGGCTCAGAGGGTTCAGAGGTCGAGGCAGAGAAGAGAACATGCAGTCAGAAAAAAAGCAGTGCTATAGCCAGTAGCATTATGTAAGAGCAGGGGAGCACAAGCATAGGAAATATGCAGATAGCCCCGTCAGGTGTAAGCTATGGCAGCATACCTATTAGGAGAGGGACAGAGAATACACGCAGCCATGAGAGAGTTCCAAACCATCCATACCTGATCAAGGATAACCAGCATAACAGTGGTGGTAACACGTTGAGGAGGTGACAGTATGGAAAGTTTCTCGCTCCATAAGACACTAGGGCACGGCCTTCTCCATCTCTACACCTAGACTATGTTTGGCAGTAGGCTAGGCTGAAAAGATATGTTTTTAATCTACACTTTGAAACTGTGTCCGAATCCCTAACATGCCTTGGTAAACCTTTCCACAACAGAGGAGGTCTAAAAGAGAAGGCTCTACCACCAGCTGTGCTTTTAAAAATTCTAGGGAGTAATAGATGGCCGGCTTCTTGTGAACGAAGCAGTCATGTCGGCTTATAAGGGGCAATCATTTCGGTCAGGTATAAAGGTGCAAGTCCGTTCACTGCTTTAAAAGTTAGCAACAGTACTTTATAATCAGCGCGATATTTAACAGGAAGCCAATGCAGTGATGCTAACACAGGAGTAATGTGCTCATACTTCTTGGATCTAGTCAAAATACGCGCCGCTGTATTCTGTACTAGTTGAAGACTCTTTAGAGAGCTACTAGAGGAGCCGGATAATAAGGCATTACAATAGTCTAGCCTCGATGCGACAAAAGCATGCATCAAGGTTTTTGCATCCTCTAATGACAGAATGTGCCGAATTTTAGCTATGTTTCTTAGGTGAAAGAAAGCTACTCTGGAAGTGTTTTTAATATGAGTGTCAAATGTAAGGTCCTGATCAATAATAAAACCAAGGTTCTTAACCATTAGACTTGATGTAACTATGCAATCACCTGCATTTAACTGCAGATCCAACTTGTTCCTTAATTTTTTGGGGCACAAAACCATCATCTCTGTTTTTTTCTGAATTTAAAAGCAGGACATTTACTGTCATCCAATTCTTTATATCAGAGATACAAGCCTCTAATTGAGTAAGTTGAAGTATTTCACCTGGTTTCATTGATATGTACAGCTGTGTATCATCTGCATAGCAATGGAAATTCACACCATGTTTATGAATTACATTACCCAGTGGTAGCAAGTATAATGAGAACAGTAATGGTCCCAGCACTGAGCCTTGTGGAATACCATATTTAACCTGAGAGAACTCTTGATCTAATTGCACAAATTGAAACCTGTCTGATAAGTATGATTTAAACCATGAGAGTGCCCGTCCGCGCAAACCAACCAGGTTTTCTAGCCTATGAAGGAGAATCTGGTGGTCAATAGTGTCAAAAGCAGCACTTATGTCAAGGAGCACTAGAATAGAAACATCCAATGCTAACAGTAAGTCATTTACAACTTTAATAAGTGCCGTCTCAGTGCTATGGTTTGGTCTAAAACCTGATTGTAGTGTTTCATACAGATTATTAGCTTTTAGGAAAGCAATTAAGTGTTGAGCTACAGATTTCAAAAACAATTTGACAAAAAGGGAAGATTTGAAATGGGCCTATAGTTCTTCAGATTAACAGGATCAAGATTTGGTTTCTTTAGAAGAGGCTTGATTACTGCCACTTTTAAAGACTTAGGTACGCAACCCAATAATAGGGATGTATTTATGATATCTAACATGGGCTGGCCTAGCACAGGCAAAAGCTCTTTAATAAGCTTTGTTGGTATGGGGTCTAACAGACATGTAAATGATTTGGATGACATAACCAGTTTACAAAATTTGTCCAGATCCAAGGGAGTGAAAAACTCAAGGGTCTCTACGCAACCCTGCTCCTGATAGCCCTGTGCTATCTCGAGAGTTGGAGTGCTAGATATTGGAGTCATTTTCATAATTTGTTCTCTGATTGTCTCAATCTTATCAGTATTCATGAAGTCATTGGAATTATAGTTATAAGGATAACTGATGCAATCTGAAGACAGATTTTTTTGTCAGTTTAGCTACCGTGTTAAATAGAAATCTTGGGTTGTTTTTATTCTGGTCAATTAATTTTGAGAAGTACGATGACCTAGCTGTAGTAAGGGCATGCTTGTATTCTATGAGGCTATCCTTCCAAGCAGAGCGAAAAACCTCTAAATTGGTAGAGCGCCATCTGCGTTCTAATTTCCTGGAAACTTGTTTAAGGGCACGGGTATGGTCAGCACGAACACACGGAAGCACGAACACAAGGAAGCACGAACACGGGTAAACACAGAAACCGCTGGAAAGTTGGGTAGGCATAAGCAAAGCACAAGACAATCTGGCAACGAACATGGGAAAACGCACAGCTTATATACATTTAGACATAACGAGAAACAATCAGGAATTAACACAAATGCAGCAGACTGTAATCAGACACATGAGGAATAAATGAAAACGATAATACAATGACGAGACAATCTGGTAATGAACATGGGAAACTAACAGCTTAACTACATCAGACATAACAAGAAACAATCAGGAATTAACACGAATGCAGCTAACTGCAATCACACATGAGGAACAGGTGAAAACGATAATACAATGACAAGACTGGAAACAGGTAAGCGAAAGTAAAAACACGGACCGGACAGCCAGGAAAACATGGAAATAAACTACAAACACCTAATTACGGGGAGCATGAACACGAACGTGACAATATTCATCCCCATCCACTGCGCCAAGCCATGTTTCAGTAATCCAAACGATGTCATAACCCCCATTCAACATGACAGCCTCCAGTTCCAAAAATTGAACACATGAACTTCAGATCCTTACTCACACTTACGTTGTCCTTCCCCTCCACACATAACTGTGCCGAACCACCTCTATTCACATTATGATCAAAAAAATCTTTATTAATGATATCCTCTGATATAAATAATCTTTATTAATTATACCCTCGTTATATCCTATGTAATACAGTGCATTGTTGTGTTGTATTGTTTTTAGTACTGTTGACTGAATATTGCGTTATTAGTTTTGTTGTGATTCTTGCTGTGTTGTAACCCTCTGGGCCCAGGCCATCACTGTAAATGAGAATACGTTCTCAAGTCATTTCAGCTGGTTAAATAAAGGTAATGTAAAATAAATAAATGTATCTTAAACTCTTTTGCAGATGAAATCTTCCCCACGGGACTCCACTGGGAAGTGGGTTTTGGTGTTGTTGTGGGTCTGTTCGTGATCGCTGTATTGGCGGTGGCCTTGATTTTCTGGAAAAGGAAAGGTAATTGCTCGAGGGGAAATACTATGAACAGAAATGCCATAAAACGATGACACTGCAGTCAGTTCCATTCAGGATGAATGTTTTTACTCATAACAGTGCCAGCAGATTGAGAGCTTTGACTTTAAATGTCTGCAAAAGGGGTTTATAACCATGGTATTACTGAAAATGATCAATACACGGGACACATGGTTTAGATTAATGCAATTTTAGGAAAACTAAAAGATATTGTGCTTTTTTTGTACTGTAAATAATTCAGGTACGGGAAATATTGATTATTAAAAACTGTATTACTGATGAAACGGGACACCAGCTCGACATATTCAGTTTCTGCTGTTATACTCAAACCATTCTTCTTAATGAGCAATGAGCAATTTTAAATATACACATATGAATATGTGCGAACTATGATGTTTCTTACCATGTATTAATGCACATCTTGTAAGTCGCTCTGGATAAGAGTGTCTGCTAAATGCTTAAAATGTAAAAAACGAAATGTAAAGGTAAATGAATGGTTTCGTGCAATGCTCTGTGAATGAACGTGAACCATTGGGCAGCTGTGGGTTAAACCTGTTCTTTTTTTAAAATCTACAGACAAACTTGTAGCAGAAAAGGGTGAGTTTTTGTGTATTTTCTACATATGTACGAAATAACTCCTTGCAGAAAACAGTTGGGTAAACTAGCATGATCTTGGCAGTAAAAGGCTCATATACAAAAGTTCAGAATATAATAAATGTTGTTAAATTAGTTAAACTGGAAGGACACATTCATTCATTTCACCTATATTTTCTCCAGATTTGTAATTTCCTAATGTATGTGTTTGTGCTCATGGCTGCAACCTCCTCTGTCAATTTAGGACATGCACATGCTCTCTTCTGGAACATGCTGCTTCTATAGCTCCGCAGTCCACCAGTTAAGCTGGTGCACAATGAGACACGGACATGATGGTGCCCATCCACACACTAGAACAGTGTCTTAACTGGTCACCCAGCAGCCACTCAGATTAAAGAAGCTTAATAATAACTTGAGTGAACAAAAGTGTTCACTGCAAATACAACTAAAATATGTAAATACTGTATTCTTTAGAAATGAAACCCTGCTGAAAACAAGTTTGATTTCAGACTGAAAGACATGTAGATAAACATATAGTCTACATCCTGCTCCATTGAATTATCCACACGTTAATTAAATTAAACTTTACAGTAACCGTATTTCCTGCCTTTTAGAATTGTATACATATACTACTACTCATTTCCCAAGAATTTATATCAAAAAAATATCCTGCAAAATCCTATGAGTCAGAAAAAAAGTTATTTCCAATAAGGGGATTCACTTGGCATTTAATTACTAATAATGATAACAATTTGTAATGACAGTTCAGTGTTGTCTGTAACCAAACCGAGTGTTACCTCTGACACCGATATGCAACATGATAGCTTCCCTGCATTTTTGTATGTATGTCTTTCTTTTCAAAGAACTTAAAATTATATGAATGAATTTGAATTTGGATTTAGGTTAAATGATTTAAGTTTAATGAGTGCCAATGAGACAAGAAATAATAGATTTATTCCAGGGCTACTAGATATGATAGGTGTGGTGGTTTGACACCCGACTCTCTACCGTACAATGACAGCTGATGGTTCACACGGACTGATAAATGAACATACTGTGAATGTGTTTTTTTTGTGTGTAATTGAAGTAAATGTGTCTTTTTGGCCAGTAATTCATAGGTTGAATGTGCAATTTTAAATACACACATATGAATGGTTTCGTGCAGTGCTCTGTGAATGAATGTGAATCATTGGGCAGCTGTGGGTTAAACCTGTTCTTTTTTTATCTACAGCTGAACGTGAAGCACGATTGGGTGAGTTTTTGCCTATTTTCTAAATATATATGAAATAACTCAAAACAGTTGGATAACTACCACTGTCTTGGCAGTAAATGGCTCATATACAAAAGTTCAGAATGGAATAAATGTTGTTACATTGGCTAAACTAGAAGGACACATTCATTCATTTTACCCCTATTTTCTCCAGATTTGGAATGTCCTATAATATGTATTTGTGCTCATGGCTGCAACCTCCTCTGTCAATTTGGGATATGAACGTGCTCTCCTCTGGAACATGTGATGTGAAGCTGCTGCTTCTTTAGCTCCGCAGTCCACCAGTTAAGCTGGGGCACGATGAGACACGGACACGATGGTGCCCATCCACACACTAGAACAGTGTCTTAACTGGTCACCCAGGAGGCCCCTGGGATTAAAGAAGCTAAATAATAACTTGAGTAAACAAAAGTTTTAACTGCAAATACACAACAAAAATATGTAAATATTGTATTATTTAGAAATTAAAAGCCTGTTGAACACTAGTTTGATTTCAGACTGAAAAACATATAGATGAACATGCAGTCTACATCCTGCTCCATTGAAGTATCCACAAATGTTAATAAAATTAAACTTTACAGTAACTGCATTTCCAGCGTTTTAGAATTGTATACATATACTACTATTCATTTCCCAAGAATTTCTATCAAAAAATTGTTTTGCAAAATCCTATACGAGTGAGAAAAAAAGTTATTTACAAAAAGGGGATTCACTTGGCATTTCATTAAAAATAATGATAACAATTTGTAATGACAGTTCAGTGTTGTCTGTAACCAAACAGAGTGTTACCTCTGACACCGATATGCAACATGATAGCTTCCCTGCATTATTGTATGCATGTCTTTCTTTTGAAAGAACTTAAAATTATATGAATGCATTTGAATTTGGATTTAGGTTAAATGATTTAGGTTTAATGAGTGCCAATGAGACAAGAAATAATTGATTTATTCCAGGGCTACTAGATATGATAAGCGTGCCGGTTTGACACCCAATTCTCTACCGTACAATGACAGCCGATGTTTCACACAGACTGATAAATGAACGTACTGTGAATGCATTTTTTTGTGTGTAATTGAATTGAATGTCTTTTTTTGGCCTGTAATTCATAGGTTGAATGTGCAATTTTAAATACACACATATGAATGGTTTCTTGCAATGCTCTGTGAATGAATGTGAACCATTGGGCAGCTGTCTTTTAAACCTGTTCTTTTTTTATCTACAGCTGAACGTGAAGCACAAATGGGTGAGTTTTTGCCTATTTTCTACATATGTATGAAATAACTCCTTTCAGAAAACTGTTGGGTAAACTAGCACTATCTTGGCAGTAAATGGCTCATATACAAAAGGTCAGAATGGAATAAATGTTGTTACGTTGTGTCACATGCCAAGTGACAATCCCTGGACTGGAGTAGAGCCGCTGATGGTAAGAAGTGGCAGAGGAGTGGGGTTCTGCCGGTCTACGGACCGGATCTCTCCCCCCAGACACGGGAGAGACACAGTGGGAGAGCAGGTTAAAATAAAACAAACACAAACACAAAATCTTCACCCTAATTGCCGTGAAGCTTTCGGGCAAAAACAATGAACTAATATAACAAACTAAAATGATCAAACCATAAATGAAAGCCCCGCCCCCTCCGAGGGGGAGAATCCCCTTTCGGGGCACACACAACACAGACAGTCAGTGGCTTTCCACACCGCCTTCATTCATTCACATTAAACACACATCAACACTCCACAATAATCCACAATATACGTGCACGCGCACTCACACACACAAATTACCAGACAAAGACTAACTCTCCATGATACACACATCAAGACAAAGACAAAAGACTAACTGATTCCCCACTCGCCCCACCTGCTCCCACAACAATCCACAACAATCCACAACAATCCACACGTATCTCAAGACACCGTGCCTCCTCCAATCGGAGTTCCCTGGAACCTCCCCAGGCACACACATATCCAGTGACTTTTCAAGTGTTTCCCAAACCCATGCACACAGAGACACTCAAACTTTCCAGTCCGAGTTCTCTTTTACGCCAAATACACAGAGACCCTCACCACTCCTCACAGTGAGAGTTTTCTGGCAACCAGCACCGAGACACTCTCCACTCTTTCAGTGAGAGTTCTCGGGTTGTTGTCCAGAAACACTCCACTGCCCGAGTGCGAGTTCTCTTTCAATCACACCGAGGGCGAGAGGCGGACCCTCTTTCAGGGCGCCCTCTCGCTCTCTTTCATGATCACACCGAGGGAGAGAGGCGGACACTCTTAGTGCGCCCCCTCTCCCTCTTTCCCACACACACAGGAAGCACTCTACTCAGTCACTTTCGACAAACGCACACAGAACTCAACATATATTCCACACAGACTCTGCCTCCCAGCAGCTTGGATTACAGACATGCGCCACCATGCCCAACAGAGTCACATCAAACACCAAACATTTCACATTCTCACACACAAACCCAATCAGTCAATTGACTTCCACATCAATTACCTGATTGACACCAATTCAATAATAATTAAATTAATTATGGCCTTTGGAGCAAGCTTCCGGGTGACACTTCACTCTCACACCCTGTGAGAGTGCCAAATCTGCCCCCGGAAAGTCTCCCTGCTCCAAAGGCCTCCACAACATGTAAAATCAAAGGCAACCACTCCCATGTTGCCGCGACCGACGCCCTCCACACGTTGGCTAAACTAGAAGGACACATTCATTCATTTGACTCCTATTTTGTCCAGATTTGGAATGTCCTCATTTATTTGTTTGTGCTCATAGTTGCAACCTCCTCTGTCAATTTGGGACATGCACGTGCTCTCCTCTGGAACATGTGATGTCAAGCTGCTGCTTCTTTAGCTCCACAGTCCACCAGTTAAGCTGGTACACGATGAGACATGGACACGATGGTGCCCATCCACACACTAGAACAGTGTCTTAACTGGTCACCCAGCAGCCCCTGGGATGAAAGAAGGTTAATAATAACTTGAGTAAAGAAAAGTTTTAACTGCAAATACACAACTAAAATATGTAAATACTATATTCTTTAGAAATAAAAGCCTGTTGAAAACAAGTTTGATTTCAGACTGAAAGACATATAGATAAACATACAGTCTACATCCTGTTCCATTGAAGTATCCACAAATGTTAATAAAATTAAGCTTTACAGTAACTGCATTTCCAGCCTTTTAGAATTGTATACATATACTACTACTCATTTTCCAATAATTTCTATCAAAAAATTGTTTTGCTAAATCGTATACGAGTGAGAAAAAAAGTTATTTCCAATAAGGGGATTCACTTGGCATTTCATTAATAATAATTTTAAAAATTTGTAATGACAGTTCAGTGTTGTCTGTAACCAAACAGAGTGTTACCTCTGACACCGATATGCAACATGATAGCTTCCCTGCATTTTTGTATGTATGTCTTTCTTTTCAAAGAACTTAAAATTATATGAATGAATTTGAATTTGGATTTTGGTTAAATGATTTAGGTTTAATGACTGCCAATGAGACAAGAAATAATATATTTATTCCAGGGCTACTAGATATGATAAGCGTGGTGGTCTGACACCCGATTCTCTACCATACAATGACAGCCGATGTTTGACACACGGACTGATAAATGAACGGACTGTGAACGTGTTGTTTTGTGTAATTGAAGTGAATGTGTTGTTTTTGCCCTGTAATTCATGAGTTCAATGTGCAATTTTAAATATACACATATGAATGGTTTCGTGCAATGCTCTGTGAATGAATGTGAACCATTGGGCAGCTGTGGGTTAAACCTGTTCTTTTTTTTATCTACAGCTGAACGTGAAGCACAAATGGGTGAGATTTTGCCTATTTTATACATACAGTATGTATGAAATAACTCCTTGTAGAAAACAGTTGGGTAAACTAGCACTATCTTGGAAGAAAATGACTCGTACAAAAGTTCAGAATGGAATTCATGTTGTTAAATTAGCTAAACTGGAAGGACACATTCATTCATTTTGCTTCTATTTTCTCTATATTTGGAATGTCCTAATTTATGTGTTGGCGCTCATAGTTGCAACCTGCTCTGTCGATTTGGGACATGCACATGCTGTCCTCTGGAACATGTGATGTCAAGCTGCTGCTTCTTTAGCTCCGCAGTCCAACAGTTAAGCTGGTACATGATGAGACACGGACACAATGGTGCCCATCCACACACTAGAACAGTGTCTTAACTGGTCACCCAGCAGCCCCTGGGATTAATGCATTTTAATAATAACTTGTATTCTGAGTAAACAAAAGTTTTAACTGCAATTGCACAACTAAAATATGTAAATACTGTATTATTTAGAAATTAAAAGCCTGTTGAGCCTTATTTTATTATTAAAAGCCATATTTCTGACTGAAAGACATATCGATAAACATAGTCTACATCCTGCTCCATTGAAGTATCCACAAATGTTCATTAAATTAAACTACAATAACTGCATTTCCAGCCTTTTAGAATTGTATGCATATACTACTACTCCTTTCCCCAGAATTTTTATTAAAACAATGTGTGGCAAAATCCTATACGACTGAGAGAAAAAAGTTATTTACAAAAAGGGGATTCACTTGGCAATTCATTAATAATAATGATAATAATTTGTAATGACAGCTCAGTGTTGTCTGTAACCAAACAGATTGTTACCTCTGACACCGATATGCAACATGATAGCTTCCCTGCATTTTTGTATGTATGTCTTTCTTTTCAAAGAACTTAAAATGATATGAATGAATTTGAATTTGGATTTAGGTTAAATGATTTAGGTTTAATGACTGCCAATGAGACAAGAAATAATATATTTATTCCAGGGCTACTAGATATGATAAGCGTGGTGTTCTGACACCCAATTCTCTATCGCACAATGACAGCCGATGTTTGACACACGGACTGATAAATGAACGGACTGTGAACATGTTGTTTTGTGTAATTGAAGTGAATGTGTTGTTTTTGCCCTGTAATTCATGAGTTCAATGTGCAATTTTAAATATACACATATGAATGGTTTCGTGCAATGCTCTGTGATTGAGCGTGAACCATTGGGCAGCTGTGGGTTAAACCTGTTCTTTTTTAAATCTACAGATAGACTTGAAGTGCAAAAGGGTGAGTTTTGGTGTATTTTCAACATATGTATGAAATAACTCCTTGTAGAAAACAGTTGGGTAACCTAGCATGATTTGGGCAGTAAACGGCTCATATACAAAAGTTCAGAATGGAATACATGTTGTTACATTGGCTAAACTGGAATGACACATTCATTCATTTTACCCCTATTTTCTCAAAAACTCACCCTCACGAGTCCGCCGCCCGTCCTCCGGGAACGAGATTCGTATTCCTGGACCTATTTCCCCGCCTTCTTTCGAGACGGAGATCTTCCACGGACTCCATTAACCTTCTCCTCGGCGGACTCGTGCCGCTCTCCCTCCCCCTCCCCGGAGGCGGACAGCCAAATGCCGCCTCCGATCGGGCTGACGACCAGGGCCGGTCTGGTAGAAACGCGGGTTTCGATCCGTGTCTCTGACGGGCAGCGCACACCGCTCCAAAGCGCGGTGCACTAGACCGCTGGGCCATCCGCCAGCCCCCATTTCCCAATAATTTCTATCAAAAAAATGTGTTGCAAAATCCAAAACCAGTGAGAAAAAAAGTTCTTTTCAATCAGGGGATTCACTTGGCAATTAATTCATAATAATGATAATAATTTGTAATGACAGTTCAGTGTTGTCTGTAGCTTAACAGAGTGTTACCTCTGACACCGATATGCAACATGATAGCTTCTCTGCATTTTTGTATGTATGTCTTTCTTTTCAACGAACTTAAAATGTTATGAATGAATTTGAATTTGGATTTAGGTTAAATGATTTAGGTTTAATGAGTGCCAATGAGACAAGAAGTAATGGATTTATTCCAGGGCTACTTGATATGATTAGCATGGCGGTTTGACACCTGATTGTCTGCAGTACAATGACAGCTGATGTTTGACACACAGACTGATAAATGAACATACTGTGAATGTTTTGTTTTTGTGTGTAATTGAAGTCAATGTGGTTTTTTTAGCCTGTTATTCATAGAGTTAATGTGCAATTTTAAATATACACATATGAATGGTTTCGTGCAATGCTCTGTGAATGAACGTGAACCATTGGGCAACTGTGGGTTATACCTGTTCTCTTTTACATCTACAGATGCACTTATAACACATGCGGGTGAGTTTTTGTATATTTTCTACATATACATGAAGCAGACACGTGCACAAATAGGGCCCAAGGGGGGCTTGAGCCCCTGCCTTTTTGCCCTCAGAGTCAGAAAGTGCCCTTTTTTTGGCTGGTGTTAATTGTATTTTATTTTTTCTTTATTTGTTATTGAAATTCTATCAAACATAAAGAGGGAAATATATAGTAGTATCCACAAAAACATACACCTTATCAATTTAAAAAGTACTCCGCTCTCTAACCCCTCCCCCTTGTAGAAAACAGTTGGTAAATTAGCACGATCTTGGCAGCAGATGGCTCATATACTAAAGTTCAGAATGGAATACATGTTGTTACATTGGCTACACTGGAAGGGCACATTCATTCATTTGACCCCTATTTTCTCTAAATTTGGAATGCCTAATTTATGTGTTTGTGCTCATGGCTGCAACCTCTTCCGTCAATTTGGGACATGCACGTGCTCTCTTCTGGAACCTGTGATGTCAAGCTGCTGCTTTTTTAACTTTTCAGTCCACCAGTTAAGCTCGTGCAGGATGAGACATGGACACGATGGCGCCCATCCACACACTAGAACAGTGTCTTAACTGGTCACCAGCAGCCCCTTGGATTAATGCATTTTAATAATAACTTATATTATGAGTAAACAAAGGTTTGAACTGCAAATACACAATTAAAATATGTAAATACTGTTATTATTTAAAAATTAAAAGACTGTTGAAAACATGTTTGATTTCAGACTGAAAGACATATAGATAAACATACAGTCTACATTCTGCTCCATTGAAGGATCCACAAATCTTAATAAAGTTCAACTTTACAGTAACTGCATTTCCAGCCTTTTAGAATTGTGTACATATACTACCAATTCTTTCCCAAAAAATTATATTCAAACAATGTGTCGCAAAATCCTGTACAAGTGAGAAAAAAACCTTAACTCCAATAAAAGGATTCACTAAGCATTTAATTAATAACATGATAATAATTTATAATGACATTTCAGTGTTTTCTGTTGCTTAAAAGATTGTTACCTCTGACAAGAATATGTAACGTGATAGCTCCCGTGTATGTTTGTACATAATACTTTGTTTTAAAGTAACTTGAAATGATATAACTGAATTTGAATTTGGATTTAGGTTAAATGATTTAGGTTTGATGAGTGGCAATGAGACAAGATATAATTGATCTATTCCAGGGCTACTAGATATGATAAGCGTGGCGGTTTGACACCCAATTCTCTACCGTACAATGACAGCCGATGTTTGACACATGCACTGATAAATGAACGGACTGTGAATGTGTTTTTTTTGGGTGTGATTCACAGGTTAAAATTGCACGTTTTAATATACACGTATGAATGGTTTCGTGCAATGCTCTGTGAATGAGTGTGAACCATTTGGCAGCTGTGGGTTAAACCTGTTCTTTTTTATCTGCAGGTGAACTTAAAGCAGAAAACCGTGAGTTTTTGTGTATTTTCTACATATGTATGAAATAACTCCTTGTAGAAAACAATTTGGTAAACTAGCACGATCTTGGCAGTAAATGGCTCATATATAAAAGTTCAGAATGGAATAAATGTTTATACATTGGCTAAACTGGAAGGACACATTCACTCATTTTACCCCGATTTTCTCCAAAATTGTAATGCCTCATTTATGTGTTTGTGCTCATGGCTGCAACCTCCTCTGTCAATTTGGGACATGCACGTGCTCTCCTCTGGAACATGTGATGTCAAGCTGCTGCTTCTTTAGCTCCGCAGTCCACCAGTTAAGCTGGTGCACAATGAGACACGGACACGATGGTGCCCATCCACACACTAGAACAGTGCCTTAACTGGTCATCAGCAGCCCCTGGGATTAAGGGATTTTAATAATAACTTGTATTCCGAGCAAACTGAAGTTTTAACTGCAAATACACAAGTAAAATATGTAAATACGGTATTATTGAGAAGTTAAAAGCCTGTTGAAAACAAGTTTGATTTCAGACTGAAAGACATATAAATGACTGATAAATGAACGGACTGTGAATGTGGGTTTTTTTGTGTAATTGAAGTGAATGTGGATTTTTGGCCTGTAATTCATAGGTTCAATGTGCAATTTTAAATATGCTCATATGAATGGTTTTGTGCAATGCTCTGTGAATGAACATGAACCATTGGGCAGCTGTGGATTAAACCTGTTCTATTTTTTATCTCCAGGTGAACTTGAAGAACAAAAGGGTGAGATTTGCTGTATTTTCTGCATTCGTATGAAATAACTCCTTTCAGAAAACAGTTTGGTAAACTAGCATGATCTTGGCAGTAAATGGCTCATAGGCTGGCAGTGTAGTGTAATGGTTAGGGAGCTGGGCTTTTAACTCGGAGTTTGCAGGTTCAATTCCCAGTTGGGGTACTGCTGTTGTACCATTTGAGCAAGGTACTTAACCTGTAGTATTGCTTCAGTAAAATATCCAGCTGTATAAATGGATTGTATGTAAAAATGTATACTGTGTAAGTCGCTCTGGATAAGAGTGTCTGGTAAATGCCTAAAATGTAAAATGTAAAATGCATACAAAAGTTCAGAATGGAATACATGTTGTTACATTGGCTAAACTGGAAGGACACATTCATTCATTTGACCCCTATTTTCTCCAAAATTGGAATGCCTAATTTATGTGTTGTTGCTCATGGCTGCAACCTCCTCTGTCAATTTGGGACATGAACGTGCTCTCCTCTGGAACATGTGATGTCAAGCTGCTGCTTATTTTTTAGTCCTCCAGTCCACCAGTTAAGCTGGTGCACGATGAGACACGGACACGATGATGCCCATCCACACACTAGAACAGTGTCTTCCAAACTGGTCACCCAGCAGCCCCTGGGATTAAAAAGCTTAATAATAACTTGAGTAAACAAAAGTTTTACCTCCAAATACACAATTAAAATATGTAAATACTGTATTATTTAAAAATAAAAGCCTGTTGAAAACATGTTTGTTTTCAGACTGAAAGACATATAGATAAACATACAGTCTACATTCTGCTCCATTGAAGTATCCACAAATCTTAATTAAATTAAACTTTACAGTAACTGCATTTCCAGCCTTTTAGAATTGTATACATATACTACTAATCATTTCCCAAAATTTATATTCAAACATTGTTTTGCAAAATCCTATACAAGTGAGAAAAAAAGTTATTTCCAATAAGGATTCACTAAGCATTTCATTAATAAAATGATAATAATTTTTAATGACATTTCAGTGTTTTCTGTAACCAAAAAGATTGTTACCTCTGACAAGAATATGCAACATGATAGCTCCGTGTATGTTTGTACATATGTCTTTGTTTTAAAGTAACTTAAAATGATATAACTGAATTTGAATTTGGATTTAGGTTAAATGATTTAGGTTTGATGAGTGCCAATGAGACAAGATATAATTGATTTATTCCAGGGCTACTAGATATGATAAGCATGGTGGTTCAGTGGTTTGACAGGTCCAATTCTCTACTTTCTGTGTAGTTTTCAATGACGTGGGTTTCCTCCGATGTTTGACACATGCACTGATAAATGAGAGTCTAAATTGCCCGTGAATGTGTGAGTTTTTTGTAGTGCCCTGCGATGGATTGACCTGTCCAGGGTGTATTCCTGCCTCTTGCCCCAATGCATGCAGGCTCCAGATGACCCTAACTAGGAATAAGCGGCTGAAGTGACATGAGAGAAGTGCCAATGAGAAAATAAATAATTGATTTATTCCAGGGCTACTAGATATGAAAAACGTGGCAGTTTGAAATGATTCTCACGATACAATGACATGATGTTTGACACACGGACTGATAAATGAACATCTGTGAATGTGTTTTTATTGTGTGTAATTGAAGTGAATGTGGTTTTTGCCTTGTAATTTATAGGTTGAATGTGCAATTTTAAATATACACATATGAATGGTTTTGTGCAATGCTCTGTGAATACGTGAACCATTGGGCAGCTGTGGGTTAAACCTGTTCTTGAGTTTTTGTGTATTTTCTAAGCAGCATGATCTTGGCAGTAAAAGACTCATAGGCTGATGTAGTGTTTTTGCTTGTATTTTCAGGTTATTCCCATATGTACCCTTGAGCAAATAACTGAATTCCTTGTAAAAAAACAATTTGGTAAAAAAACTAGCTCTGGATAAGATCTTGGCTAAAAGTAAATGGCTCATATACAAAAGTTCAGAATGGAATAAATGTTGTTACATTAGCTAAACTGGAAGGACACATTCATTCATTTTACGATTTTCTCCAAATTTGTAATGCCTAATTTATGTGTTTGTGCTCATGGCTGCAACCTCCTCTGTCAATTTGGGACATGCACGTGCTCTCCTCTGGAACATGTGATGTCAAGCTGCTGCTTCTTTAGCTCCGCAGTCCACCAGTTAAGCTGGTGCACAATGAGACACGGACACGATGGTGCCCATCCACACACTAGAACAGTGCCTTAACTGGTCATCAGCAGCCCCTGGGATTAAGGGATTTTAATAATAACTTGTATTCCGAGCAAACTGAAGTTTTAACTGCAAATACACAAGTAAAATATGTAAATACGGTATTATTGAGAAGTTAAAAGCCTGTTGAAAACAAGTTTGATTTCAGACTGAAAGACATATAAATGACTGTTAAATGAACGGACTGTGAATGTGGGTTTTTGTGTAATTGAAGTGAATGTGGATTTTGGCCTGTAATTCATAGGTTGAATGTGCAATTTTAAATATACAAATATGAATGGTTTTGTGCAATGCTCTGTGAATGAACATGAACCATTGGGCAGCTGTGGATTAAACCTGTTTTTTTTTTATCTCCAGGTGAACTTGAAGAACAAAAGGGTGAGATTTGCTGTATTTTCTGCATTCGTATGAAATAACTCCTTTCAGAAAACAGTTTGGTAAACTAGCATGATCTTGGCAGTAAATGGCTCATAGGCTGGCAGTGTAGTGTAATGGTTAGGGAGCTGGGCTTGTAACTCGGAGTTTGCAGGTTCAATTCCCAGTTGGGGTACTGCTGTTGTACCCTTGAGCAAGGTACTTAACCTGAATTGCTTCAGTAAAATATCCAGCTGTATAAATGGATTGTATGTAAAAAATGTATACTGTGTAAGTCGCTCTGGATAAGAGTGTCTGCTAAATGCCTAAAATGTAAAATGTAAATGCATATACAAAAGTTCAGAATGGAATACATGTTGTTACATTGGCTAAACTGGAAGGACACATTCATTCATTTGACCCCTATTTTCTCCAAAATTGGAATGCCTAATTTATGTGTTGTTGCTCATGGCTGCAACCTCCTCTGTCAATTTGGGACATGAACGTGCTCTCCTCTGGAACATGTGATGTCAAGCTGCTGCTTCTTTAGCTCCGCAGTCCACCAGTTAAGCTGGTGCACGATGAGACACGGACACGATGATGCCCATCCACACACTAGAACAGTGTCTTAACTGGTCACCCAGCAGCCCCTGGGATTAAAGAAGCTTAATAATAACTTGAGTAAACAAAAGTTTTACCTGCAAATACACAACTAAAATATGTAAATACTGTATTCTTTAGGAATAAAAGCCTGTTGAAAACAAGTTTGATTTCAGACTGAAAGACATATAGATAAACGTGCAGTCTACATCCTGCTCCATTGAAGTATCCACACACGTTAATTAAATTAAACTTTACAGTAACTGCATTTCCAGCCTTTTAGAATTGTATACATATACTACTACTCATTTCCCAATAATTTCTATCAAAAGATTGTTTTGCGAAATCCTAAATGAGTGAGAAAAAAAGTTATTTCCAATAAGGGGATTCACTTGGCATTTCATAAATAAAAATGAAAACAATTTTTAATGACAGTTCAGTGTTGTCTGTAACCAAACAGAGTGTTACCTCTTACAACGATATGCAACATGATAGCTCCCGTGTATGTTTGTATGTATGTCTTTCTTTTCAAAGAACTTAAAATTATATGAATGAATTTGGATTTATGTTAAATGATTTAGGTTAAATGAGTGCCAATGAGACAAGAAATAATTGATTTATTCCAGGGCTACTAGATATGATAAGCATGGTGGTTCAGTGGATAGCACTGTCGCCTCACAGCAAGAAGGTCTCGGGTTCGAATCCAGGCCAGGGGCCTTTCTGTGTGGAGTTTTCATGTTCTCCCCGTGTCCGCGTGGGTTTCCTCCGGGTACTCCGGTTTCTTCCCACAGTCCAAAGACATGCACGTTAGGCTAATTGGAGAGTCTAAATTGCCCGTAGGTATGAGTGTGTGAGTGAATGGTGTATGTAGTGCCCTGCGATGGATTGGCGACCTGTCCAGGGTGTATTCCTGCCTCTTGCCCCAATGCATGCTGGGATAGGCTCCAGACCCCCGCGACCCTAACTAGGAATAAGCGGCTGAAGATGACATGAGAGAGAGTGCCAATGAGAAAATAAATAATTGATTTATTCCAGGGCTACTAGATATGAAAAACGTGGCAGTTTGAAACCCGATTCTCTACCGTACAATGACAGCCGATGTTTGACACACGGACTGATAAATGAATGGAATGTGAATGTGTTTTTATTGTGTGTAATTGAAGTGAATGTGGTTTTTTTGCCTTGTAATTTATAGGTTGAATGTGCAATTTTAAATATACACATATGAATGGTTTTGTGCAATGCTCTGTGAATGAACGTGAACCATTGGGCAGCTGTGGGTTAAACCTGTTCTTTTTTATCTGCAGGTGAACTTAATGCAGAAAAGGGTGAGTTTTTGTGTATTTTCTACATATGTACGAAATAACTCCTTGCAGAAAACAGTTGGGTAAACTAGCATGATCTTGGCAGTAAAAGACTCATAGGCTGGCAATGTAGTGTAATGGTTAGGGAGCTGGGCTTGTAACTCGGAGTTTGCAGGTTCAATTCCCAGTTGGGGTACTGCTGTTGTACCCTTGAGCAAGGTACTTAACCTGAATTGCTTCAGTAAAATATCCAGCTGTATAAATGGATTGTATGTAAAAAATGTATACTGTGTAAGTCGCTCTGGATAAGAGTGTCTGCTAAATGCCTAAAATGTAAAATGTAAATGCATATACAAAAGTTCAGAATGGAATAAATGTTGTTACATTAGCTAAACTGGAAGGACACATTCATTCATTTTACCCCTATTTTCTCCAGATTTGGAATTTCCTAATTTATGTGTTTGTGCTCATGGCTGCAACCTCCTCTGTCAATTTGGGACATGCACGTGCTCTCCTCTGGAACATGTGATGTCAAGCTACTGCTTCTTTAGCTCCGCAGTCCACCAGTTAAGCTGGTGCACGATGAGACGTGGACACGATGGTGCCCATCCACACACTAGAACAGTGCCTTACCTGGCCATCAGCAGCCCCTGGGATTAAGGGATTTTAATAATAACTTGTATTCCGAGCAAACTGAAGTTTTAACTGCAAATACACAAGTAAAATATGTAAATACGGTATTATTGAGAAGTTAAAAGCCTGTTGAAAACAAGTTTGATTTCAGACTGAAAGACATATAAATGACTGTTAAATGAACGGACTGTGAATGTGTTTTTTTTGTGTGTAATTGAAGTGAATGTGGATTTTTGGCCTGTAATTCATAGGTTGAATGTGCAATTTTAAATATACAAATATGAATGGTTTCGTGCAATGCTCTGTGAATGAACATGAACCATTGGGCAGCTGTGGATTAAACCTGTTTTTTTTTAATCTCCAGGTGAACTTGAAGAACAAAAGGGTGAGATTTGCTGTATTTTCTACATTCGTATGAAATAACTCCTTTTAGAAAACAGTTTGGTAAACTAGCATGATCTTAGCAGTAAATGGCTCATAGGCTGGCAGTGTAGTGTAATGGTTAGGGAGCTGAGCTTGTAACTCGGAGTTTGCAGGTTCAATTCCCAGTTGGGGTACTGCTGTTGTACCCTTGAGCAAGGTACTTAACCTGAATTGCTTCAGTAAAATATCCAGCTGTATAAATGGATTGTATGTAAAAATGTATACTGTGTAAGTCGCTCTGGATAAGAGTGTCTGCTAAATGCCTAAAATGTAAAATGTAAATGCATATACAAAAGTTCAGAATGGAATACATGTTGTTACATTGGCTAAACTGGAAGGACACATTCATTCATTTGACCCCTATTTTCTCCAAAATTGGAATGCCTAATTTATGTGTTGTTGCTCATGGCTGCAACCTCCTCTGTCAATTTGGGACATGAACGTACTCTCCTCTGGAACATGTGATGTCAAGCTGCTGCTTCTTTAGCTCTGCAGTCCACCAGTTAAGCTGGTGCATGATGAGACACGGACACGATGGTGCCCATCCACACACTAGAACAGTGTCTTAACTGGTCACCCAGCAGCCACTCGGATTAAAGAAGCTTAATGATAACTTGAGTAAGCAAAAGTTTTAACTGCAAATACACAACTAAAATATGTAAATACTATATTCTTTAGGACTAAAAGCCTGTTGAAAACAAGTTTGATTTCAGACTGAAAGACATATAGATAAACATGCAGTCTACATCCTGCTCCATTGAAGTATCCACACATGTTAATTAAATGAAACTTTACAGTCACTGTATTTCCAGCCTTTTAGAATTGTATACATACTGTATACTACTACTCATTTCCCAAGAATTTCAATCAAAAAAATGTCTTGCAAAATGCAATGAGTGAGGAAAAAAAGGTATTTCCAATAAGGGTATTCACTTGGCATTTCATTAATAATAATGATAACAATTTGTAATGACAGTTCAGTGTTGTCTGTAACCAAACCGAGTGTTACCTCTGACACCGATATGCAACATGATAGCTTCCCTGCATTTTTGTATGTAAGTCTTTCTTTTCAAAGAACTTAAAATTATATGAATGAATTTGACTTTCCATTTATGTTAAATGATTTAGGTTAAATGAGTGCCAATGAGAAAATAAATAATTGATTTATTCCAGGGCTACTAGATATGGTAAGCGTGGCAGTTTGAAACCCGATTCTCTACCGTACAATGACAGCCGATGTTTGACACACGGACTGATAAATGAATGGAATGTGAATGTGTTTTTATTGTGTGTAATTGAAGTGAATGTGTTTTTTTTGTCTTGTAATTCATAGATTGAATGTGCAATTTTAAATACACACAGATGAATGGTTTCGTGCAATGCTCTTTGAATGAATGTGAACCATTGGGCAGCTGTGGGTTAAACCTGTTCTTTTTTTATCTACAGCTGAACGTGAAGCACAAATTGGTGAGTTTTTGCCTATTTTCTACATATGTATGAAATAACTCCTTTTAGAAAAGTTGGGTAAATTAGCACTATCTTGGCAGTAAATGGCTCATATACAAAAGTTCAGAATGGAATAAATGTTGTTACATTGTGTCACACGCCAAGTGACAATCCCTGGACTGGAGCAGAGCAGCTGATGGTAAGAAGTGGCAGAGGAGTGAGGTTCTGCCGGTCTATGGACCGGATCTTTAATTTTTTTCTGTCTCTCCCCCCAGACACAGGAGAGAGACAGTGGGAGAGCAGGTTAAAATAAAACAAACACAAACACAAAATCTTCACCCTTCTTGCCGCGAAGCTTTCGGGCAAAAACAATGAACTAATATAACAAACTAAAATGATCAAACCATAAATGAAAGCCCCGCCCCCTCCGAGGGGGGGAATCCCCTTTCGGGGCACACACAACACAGACAGTCAGTGGCTTTCCACACCGCCTTCATTCATTCACATTAAACACACATCAACACTCCACAATAATCCACAATATACGTGCACGCGCACTCACACACACAAATTACCAGACAAAGACTAACTCTCCATGATACACACATCAAGACAAAGACAAAAGACTAACTGATTCCCCACTCGCCCCACCTGCTCCCACAACAATCCACAACAATCCACACGTATCTCAAGACACCGTGCCTCCTCCGATCGGAGTTCCCTGGAACCTCCCCAGGCACACACATATCCAGTGACTTTTCAAGTGCTTCCCAAACCCATGCACACAGAGACACTCAAACTTTCCAGTCTGAGTTCTCTTTTACGCCAAACACGCAGAGACCCTCGCCACTCCTCACAGTGAGAGTTTTCTGGCAACCAGCACCGAGACACTCTCCACTCTTTCAGTGAGAGTTCTCGGGTTGTTGTCCAGAAACACTCTCCACTGCCCAAGTGCGAGTTCTCTTTCAATCACACCAAGGGCGAGAGGCGGACCCTCTTTCAGGGCGCCCTCTCTCTCTCTTTCACGATCACACCGAGGGACATTGATAAATGAACGTACTGTGAATGCGTTTTTGTGTGTGTAATTGAAGTGAATGTGTTTTTTTGGCCTGTAATTCATAGGTTGAATGTACAATTTTAAATAGACACATATGAATGGTTTCGTGCAATGCTCTGTGAATGAATGTGAACCATTGGGCAGCTGTGGGTTAAACTTGTTCTTTTTTTATCTACAGCTGTACGTGAAGCAGAAACGGGTGAGTTTTTGCCTATTTTCTACATATGTATGAAATAACTCCTTTTAGAGAACAGTTGGGTAAACTAGCACTATCTTGGCAGTAAGCCAAGAATTTATAATCAAATAATTTAGCAAAATCCAAAACGAGTGAGAGAAAAAAGGTCATTCCAAAAAGGGGATTCACTTGGCAATTCATTAATAATAATGATAATAATTTGTAATGACAGCTCAGTGTTGTCTGTAGCCTAACAGAGTGTTACCTCTGACACCGATATGCAACATGATAGCTCCCGTGTATGTTTGTACGCATGTCTTTCTTTTAAAATAGCTTAAAATGATATGAATGAATTTGCATTTTAGGTTAAATGATTTAGGTTAAATGAGTGCCAATGAGACAAGAAATAATTGATCTATTCCAGGGCTACTACTGTATATATGATAAGCATGGCAGTTTGAAACCCGATTCTCTACCGTACAATGACAGCCGATGTTTGACACATGGACTGATAAATGAATGGAATGTGAATGTGTTTTTATTGTGTGTAATTTAAGTGAATGTGTTTTTTTTGCCTTGTAATTCACAAGTTCAATGTGCAATTTTAAATATACACATATGAATGGTTTCGTTCAATGCTCTGTGAATGAATGTGAACCATTGGGTAGCTGTGGATTAAACCTGTTCTTTTTTTAATCTACAGGTCAATTTGAAGCACAAAGGAGTGAGTTTGGCTGTATTTTCGACATATGTATGAAATAACTCCTTGTAGAAAACAGTTGGGCAACCTAGCATGATTTGGGCAGTCAACGGCTCATATACAAAAGTTCAGAATGGAATAGATGTTGTTACATTGGCTATACTGGAAGGACAGATTCATTCATTTTACCCCTATTTTCTCCAAAGTTGGAATGGTTAATACATGTGTTGGCGCTCATGGCTGCAACTCCTTTGGGACATGCACGTGTCATCTCAATTTGGGACATCTCAATTTGGGACATGCACGTGCTCTCCTCTGGAACATGTGATGTCAAGCTGCTGCTTCTTTAGCTCCGCAGTCCACCAGTTAAGCTGGTGCACGATGAGACACGGACACGATGGTGCCCATTCACACACTAGAACAGTGGCTTAACTGGTCACACAGCAGCCCGTGGGATTAAGACATTCTTTCCCCCCATTTAGTAGCCCATTACACCCTCTCTTTTCATGTCAATCCCCCTCTTCTATTTTGAGTTTGCTGCCGTAGCCCTGAGACTGGCAGTGGCAAAGGTGATTGTACTGACTCCTCTGAGCCTGCAGTCGCTAAGCTGTTGACTGTAACTCTTGTACACAGAGCCACTCCAATACGCAGCGAACTCATATCGCCTTCCCTCCCCCCTCCCTCTGGCGGACATCCAATTGTCGCCCCCTAGTGGCAGGCATGATAAGTGTGGCGCAGCCGATGTTTGACACACGGACTGATAAATGAACGGACTGTGAATGTGGTTTTTTGTGTGTAATTGAAGTGAATATGTTTTTTTTGGCCTGTAATTCATAGGTTCAATGTGCAATTTTAAATATACACATATCAATGGATTCATGCAATGCTTTGTGAATGAACGTGAACCATTGGGCAGCTGTGGGTTAAACCTGTTCTTTTTAAAAAAATCTACAGATAAACTTATAGCACAAATGGGTGAGTTTTTGTGTATTTTCTCAATATGTACGAAATAACTCCTTGTAGAAAACAGTTGGATAAACTAGCACGATCTTGGCAGTAAGTGGCTCATATACAATAGTTCAGAATGGAATAGATGTTGTTACATTGGCTAAACTGGAAGGACACATTCATTCTATTTTCTCCAAATGTATAATGCCTAATTTATGTGTTTGTGCTCATGTCTCCAACCTCCTCTGCCAATTTGGGACATGCACATGCTCTCATCTGGAACATGTGATGTCAAGCTGCTGCTTCTTTAGCTCCGCAGTCCACCAGTTAAGCTGGTGCACGATGAGACACGGACACGATGGTGCCCATCCACACACTAGAACAGTGCCTTACCTGGCCATCAGCAGCCCTTGGGATTAAAGGATTTTTATAATAACTTGTATTCTGAGTAAACAAAAGTTTTAAGTGCAAATACACAACTAAAATATGTAAATACTGTATTATTTAGAAATTAAAAGATGGTTGAAAACAAGTTTGATTTCAGACTGAAAGATATGTAGATAAACATACAGTCTACATCCTGCTCCATTGAAGTATCAACAAATGTTAATTAAATTCAACTTTACAGTAACTGCATTTCCAACCTTTTAGAATTGTATACATATACTACTACTCAATTCCCAAGAATTTCTATTAAAAAAATGTGTTGCAAAATTTTCTCAAAATGTGTGAGAAAAGAAAAAAATGTAATAAGGGAATTCACTTGGCAATTCATTAATAATAATGAAAAAATTATCATTTGTAATGACAGTTCAGTCTTGTCTGTAGCCAACTGACTTTCTTTTAAAATAACTTAAAATGATATGACTGAATTTGAATTGTCATTTAGGTTAAATGATTTAGGTTTGATGAGTGCCAATGAGACAAGAAATAATTGTTCTATTCCAGGGCTACTAGATATGATAAGCGTGGTGGTTTGACACTCGATTCTCTACCGTATAATGACAGCTGATGTTTGACACACAGAATGATAAATGAACAAACTGTGAATGTGTTTTTTTGTGTGTAATTGAAGTTAGTGGGGTTTTTTGGCCCTTAATTCATAGGTTCAATCTGCAATTCTAAATATACACATATGAATGGCTTCATGCAATGCGATTCACGAATGTGAACCATTGGGCAACTGTGGGTTAAACCTGTTTTTTTTATTTTATTTACAGGTCAAATTATAGCACAAAGTGGTGAGTTTTAGTGTATTTTCGACATGCGTATGAAATAATTCATTTTAGAAAACAGTTGGGTAAACTAGCATTATCTTGAGACAACTTGTGCCAATGAGACATTAAATAATTGATTTAATCCAGGGCTACTAGATATGATAAGCGTGGTGGTTTGACACCCGATTATCTACCGTATAATGACTGCTGATGTTTGACACAGACTGATAAATGAACAGACTGTGAATGGGTGTTGTTTCTTTGTCACAGCGGAGGAGCACGTGGTAAGGGTGATCCTGCTGGGGGACATCATGTTGACAATGTGCATGACTGGGAACCGGATCCTGGGCCGAGACGTTTGGGATCGTGAGCTTATGGGGTGCAAAACGGGGTTAGGCGTGGTGGACAGTAAACTCGTCACCATGGTGATGACACCGGGCTGGGAGGACGACGGGGTGTCCCACGGGGGGTGAGGTTGGAGATTAGTCGCAGCGTGCACAAGTGTCTCCCGGGGCCCCACGCTCTCCTGCTGGTGGTGCCGGGGCAGAAGGCGCTGAAGCACGAGTATGACTGGAGCGCGGCGCGGGAACACGTGGAGCTGCTGGGCGGGGCGAGGGTGTGGGCACACACGCTGGTGCTCTTCTGCTGCAGGAGTGAGCAGGTCAGGCTGTGCCTGGAGGAGGAGGGAAAGTCGCTCGTGAGGGAGAAGTGTGGGGGGCGGTACCACGTCCTCAACATCAAAAACAGCGACAAGGCTCAGGTCACCAAGCTGCTGGAGAAAATCATGACAATGGTGGAGGGACATGGGGGTGGGTACTTTGTGCCTGAAGCAGAAACTAACTCTGAGGACAGCGTTAGGCCAGAGGATGAAGAAGAGAGAGCAGAGAGCACTGCCCTGATCGGAGGAGAGAGTGAAATATAGGAGAGGTTGAAGGAGGGAATGAAGGATTGTACGAATGAACTAATGAATGGAGGAGAGAGACTGAAGGATGGAGATGTCGGATACCTAGTGTTTGGATAAGAGAGAGGCACAGTGTCATTTTGGGCTATTGGTTCAGGTCCGAGCAGTGTGTCATTGGACAAAGTGGTCTCCTCTCTCTGGCCTAAATCTCCAACTTGTGTCTGTTCCCTTAAGCAACAAATATATATTGACATATATTGACAAATATACTGTCATATTTTAAATAATATATTTGAATATATAAAGATTCCACACAAAAATAAGACACGGTAACATTTGGGACAAGAGATGTGACGGTACCCCACTGCCTCAGAGGTATGGTGTTCATTCCATATTTGCTAAGAAAAATCTCTCTCTCTACATCCCTTCTTTCTTTCTCACACTCTTTCTCTCTCTCTCTCTCTCCCTCCTTCTCTCACACTCTCTCTGTGCATTCCCCTCACCAGGGCTCCACAGATCACAGCTGTACAGTGAAAAGTGCATGTACTGTATAAGCATTAGTGCAGTCTTATCTGTCCTTCTCCAAAGCCCAAGTTCTGGTCCACTGGCTTCCTGTAGGAAACACTGAGGATGCGCTTTGAGTTCTGCCGATTCATACGATCAAATGTGCCACAAACAGATATGGACACCCCAGAGGAAGAGTATCATTCTGTATCTCTTGCAATTATTTTCATTTGAATTATTTATTCAACTCATTCTTACTGGGAATCTGCATATATATGTCTGTGTGTGTGCGTGTGGTCATTTATTTCATTATTATCAGTTCTCTGAAAATGAAGATAATATCCACTTATGATGATGTTGGTTTAAGAAATGACAAAAATAGAGCATGTCTCCCCCTGGTGGTATAGAGAGATAAAGGTGGTGTGGCACGGTGTCTTCCAAACCTGCCTTATCCACACGAAGCTGCTGCCGTTCAGGTTGACTGTAAAATAACTCTGTCTCACCTCAGACGGAGCTGGCATTGTTCAACATATACTGTAACTGCAGGCCCTGCAATCTCTCTGTCAGCTTGTGTAGTATGTACTCTACCTTCATTGGTGATCTCCAGCACATTGTGAATATGTTCTGTCTCAGTCCTGGTCAGTTGGACAGTGTGAATATACTGCATTGTAGTGATCCTCTCTTGTCTACCTGTGACATGAATCATTATTATCATTTATCAAAAATAAAAAACTATTTTGGTGTCTCTCTGCTTCTCTTTCATGTTTTTTTTATCCCTGTGGAGTGTGAACATACAGGTGTCCTGTGGAGTGTTGCACATAATCTTTCAGCTGTGCAACAAAGAAAAACTAAAAGTGTACCAAGACAAGAGGTGCTTACTGCTTAAGATAACACTTTTATCTTAAAGAGGTCAATCGTCCTGCAGCTGTCTATTGAGTGGGCCTTTAGGGGGAAAACAGAATGACTCATGACTTAAATGCGCGGCATAAAAACTCTTGTGCTCATTGTGATTAGTAGTGACCTAATTATTATAACTTTTTAAAATGGTCTTAATTTTGATTCTTTTTTAGTTCAGTCTAGTAGGCTATGGACAGATGGTTTAGTGGTTGTGTTTGGAGACCCCCAGCGGAACACACAGAGCAGGAAAATGTTCCTCCCTGGGCGGATCTGAGAGGGAACATGTGCTGTGATGTGTGAGTGTTAAATGATAAACTGAAGCCTACGGTTTGTGCGCTGTCTCTAATGGAAGCACACACCCTGTGGGCGAGTGAATGATGTTAACAGGTTCCTGTAGAGACTGCCTGCTGCAGTCATTATGGTGCATCTAGAAACCCCACAAGGCCACGCCCCTAACACACCTTCCCTCTCGTCCACTCGAGACGATGTTATGTCTCACGCATGGGTATGGAATCAGAAATGCCAGATCTTTAAACACCTCAGTGATTTTTCAACTGCTAACATGCCCTCCCCTCCCCTATTTTTAATAGAGACTACACATTTATCCTCCTTTAGTTAGTCCCTCCAAAACACCCCCCCCTGCCCCCCAAAAAAACAACAAACAAACCAAAAAGATTTTATTCAGGAGAGCAAAGAGAAACAAACAGATCGAGCAAACAAAAAAACGAAAAATAGTGGTTGGAGTGGATGTTATGGGATTTTTATGGGTCCTGGTGGACTTGTACAGTTGGGTCCTGCAGTGTGGCTAAAGTCTGCAGGATACTGCTTTCCGTCAGCCAGTTAGCCCCCAGTTCAAAGAGCCCAGTGTTCCCATCATGGGCACTCAGTATTAGCTCACTGTCCATGACTCACGGTTTCCCCCACAAAGAGCACAGATCCATTAAAAGAACCCATAGTAAGTTTTTGGCTACATATAGCCCTTGGCTGCAATTCAGTGTTTTTAGGGGTGCAGTTGACCACAAGTTGTACGTCACCTTTGAAATTTTAGGGTTTGTTTTCTTACAATTTGGCTGGGTATACAACTCACTGCTGAACTGTTTGCCTGAATAATCTAAATGTGCGCACAACTCTAGGTTTTTGAGCGTGATCTTTGCTCTTAATGCTTTTAATTTTTTAATTATTGTGGAGTGCCATTCCCTTTCATTCTTATGTGTTTCCAGCATTGGTACTTGACTGCGACATTCATTTTTATTCCTGTTAAGTTAGAGCATTTAAATGCTCCAACTTAGAGAGTTTAGTTTAGTAAAAAAAACACGATTCAATCCCTACAAATGCAACACTTTAAACTATTGGTAAATTGTCCCGTAATGGACTTGGCAAAGTCAAGTGAACTAACTAGGTCCACAATTGTGCAGATCTTCACATCATCAGCATGACTGAGTTACAGGCAAAACATCTATGTGTCAATGCACAATCAATACATGAATGCAAACGCTACACAATTTCATGACGTGACTAAAATAATGTTGAGCACAAGTTACAATTAACTGCCTATTGATACTGTTCAGACACCTAATTTATAGCGTTTTTGCTACTGTGCAAAATCAGGTTTTGAGAAGTGATCAGTTTTGAAATGCACAATACGCCCCTCCTCCATGTTCACTAATCCTCTCTGCTGCAGAGTATCATGTCAAAGGCAGCCATAAAATATCATTAAAAGGCTCAGTTCCAGACCTGCATGTTAAGCTTGAAAGGTCTAAGGATCGTAAAGTATCATACATCTAAGTATCATTAAAAAAAATTGCAAGTAAACACAACAGACATGAAACGCAGAAGGCTTTGTCCTGGGGGCAGCGGACCCTTAGTATGAGCTGAACCTGAGGAGCGGGCTTCACTTCAGCTGTTGCGGAGCTATCTGTCTTGGCTCTCCCGCAGACGAGAGGTGGCAGATTCCATATCCAGTTCATAATGTGGCCACAGCTGCATCCCCCCTCACCCCACTCACACACCACCCCCACCCCCACCCCCACAAGGTTACCTCCACCACTGGGTAACTCCTCTGGGCAGGCACACCCCTGAACTGCACAGGGCCCATCCCCCTCAGATATAAGTGGAAGCAGAAGCCATCCTGGCCCAGAGCCGTTTGCGCTTCACATTCTCAGATTCCCACAGCAGCCTTGTTACAGGAGCGCAGCTTTCTTCAGCACAGGTATGGAGGCGTGTGTGTGTGTGTGGGGGGGGGGTGGGGGCTCTCTACCTCTGCTGCTGTATTTTATATGTTTTATTTTTAGGCATTTAGCAGACGCTCTTATCCAGAGCGACTTACATAGTTTACATTTCTTTACATACAATCCATTTATACAGCTGGATATTTTACTGAAGCAATTCAGGTTATGTACCTTGCTCAAGGGTACAACAGCAGTGTACCCCACCTGGGAATTGAACCTGCAACCTCTGAGTTACAAGCCCAGCTCCCTAACCATTACACTACACTGCCAGCTGTCTCCAATACGGTGTGTCCGTCTGTCTCAGCAGCTCACAAGAAGCCTGGCGTGTGCATTGTGTTCACGTGTAATGCTGTTTTCTTTTGCCTTCCTGCCGTTTGCTTAACTGAGATTTTTGGTACATTGTCTCGACCCGACCGCCCCATTCCCTTTACGTATGGGAATTCTCCACAATGATTCCGGCTGGAATGTGGCAGCTGCAGGAACCCATCAGGAATAAAGCACTTTAAATGTGTTCCAGAGGAGCCTGGCACGAGTGCTTGTAATTCCTCTGCACTGTCGAGCCTGTTATTTCACCCTCAATATATTACAGCACCGCGCTCCCGGACGTTGGAATTCCTGCAGTTCTCACAGAATTACGACCGTCCACATGAAGTCAATGTGGTACTCAAACGGCATTCGTTACATCGCTGAGAATGACGAGCCCTCGTGTGTGAGGTGGGAAGACGAGGGAGTTAACGAAGAGCCGCGTATGCCTGTGAAATATCAAAAACGGGTCTCCTGCTGCAGACTCGCTTTCATGAGTTCCACATAGAGCACTTGTCTGCCATGTGCTAGGTGTAAATGTTTGTATTTGCTAAAAAAGACATGAATATATAAACCTCTGTAATGATGTTAAAGTGTTTTCCCAGTCTATTGTAATCACCCTTATGATGTGATCTTTGAATCTTTGGCTTTTTTTAATTTATTTTTTTGCCTAAACTTGCATAAAGATAAGGTTCTTTCTGCTTCCTGTGCTTTTGCAGAAATGCAAGTAATGTCTGTCAATGGCCATCACGTGAATGATACGGAGTTGTGTCAGATGTAGTCGTTTTGTGTCCAGGCAGTCAGATTGGTCACCAAAGAATGCTGTCGAGATTAACGGTTGATCAGTTATTGTCTTTTTAATATGAATTTTAAAATTGTTTGATGAGGTGTTGTGTAAAGTTAGACATTCTAATATACAATGTAGATAAATTTAATATATTCACACACACAAATATATACAGTGGGCATTCACCCCCTTTGGCATTTTTCACATTTTATTTTCTTACTTTATGGAATGAAAATGGATTTAATTGTGATTTCTTGCCACCAATCAATACAAAATACTCTGTAGTGTCAAATTTTAAAAAACTCTAAAGCTTTTATTGTTAATTAATTACAAATAAAAACAATAACAGATTGCATAAGTATTCACCCCCCCTTGACTTAATACTTGGTAGAAGCACATTTAGCTGCAATTACAGCTATAACTTTATTTGAGTAAGTCTATACCAGCTTTGCACATCTAGAAATTGCAGTTTTCTGCAATTCTTTACAAAATTGCTCGAGTTTGGATGGAGACCGATGGTGAACAGCAATATTCAAATCTTTCCACCCATTCTCAATGGGATTGAGGTCTGGGCTCTGACTGAGCCACTCCATTAATTTTAACATAGATTTTTTTGTTTTTAAACCATGCCAATGTGGCTTTAATTTGTGAATACTTATTACATTTACATGAATACTTACATCTGTCTACTAATTACCCATACCATTTAAAGATGATCACATATGACATATAGTTCACAATATTTATTTGAATGGAAGAAGTCAGGTGTTGCAACTGACCCCAAGCCAGACATATTAAAAATACATTAAATTGTACTAATTAACATTTGCTTTATGTCTCAATGAGCATAGTATTCTGAAAATATGTATTGTTTTACAATAATATTATAGTATTTCTATGAAAATTAAGCTGTTATTGAGCTGTTTGTTTATGCGTAGAACATAGGTCTACATTACATCAATGTGCAGATGTTGCCAGTTAGGTTATTCAATCACTTACCATATTTCAGTGTTAGACAGGAAGAATTGACCCAATTGCAATGAAACAAACAAGTTCAAACTTATCGAATATTTATTTCAGTACAAAACTGCAACTTAAAACTGTAAGGCTGATCAGCAAACCTCTTCTGAAATCAGCAGCAAACTGTTCAAATTATTTTTATTTAATTAAACAGAAAAAAAACTGATTTTCTTCCTACTCCAGTGAACATAAACGTACTATTTGCTAATGGACGGACCATTAAACCACTTTCGGTGTAATGTTGCAACTGTCCCCAACCCCAACAGCCATGACAAAACCTCATATGCTAGCTAGACACAACAACCTTGATACATGCTAATCATGTCACTCAGAAGTCAACAAAACACTGATTCAAACTAAGTACGTTTGGATTAATTCATGCAAAAGATCAGGACAGCATGACAAAAATACAGCTCATGAAAAAAATTACTTTCACACCTCCAAAACTAGTTTTGTCAATAAATCCAGAAGCAGAGGTCGAACGTGGCTCCTTTCTTCCATGTGGGGGGAGGGTCTAACTGGGCATTTGCACTATGAGTTTCACCACTCTAGCATGTTTCTGCTTGGAGTGAAAAGACTTGTTGTAACTGCCCCTTGTTGCAACTATCCCCAGTCTCCCCAATACCTTAATTATCCCTTGTTTGTCAGTGCACAAAATGCTAGTAAGATATCGCAAGTAATAGCATAAATTTGCATACAGTACTGCTGTATGCTAATGTATGCTATTGCTAGATCCCATTTAATCCAACTCATTGCGGTCAGGAAAACGATGCCTAGCCTCGTAAATTTCATGTTGAAGACGTGGTCAAACAGTCCATTTGAGATGCAGTCAAGTTAAGAATGTCACAGTCAAGTGCCAATGCTGAAAAACACATAATAAGCAGTGTTTAAAGGGCTTATTTATACTGTAGAAGCTTTGTTGGGCGTTTAAATAGCAATGCATACTTTGTTTCAGGCTTTATTTCAACATTGTTTAAGAATAAAAATGAAAAGAGGCTGGGGTTCCATACAGGGATGAAATAATTCAGTCGTTTGTACAAGGGGTGCCTTGTCCATGGAAGGAGATAAACCTTGACAAATAAAATATTGAGGACAAGGACTCCCTTATTTTGCAATCCAAATGACGTATTTCGGAGGCAAGACTTTTTTGTCAGAGCAAACGCTGCAATTTTCTGAAGGAGTCCTGCCTCTGAAACGCATCAGCTTGATTGCAAATAAATATCGTCCAAGGGAGCTGCTGTCCACATCCTCCTTAGATTTTTTTCAATTATATAAGAACCATCAGAGATTGCATGAACAAGCTGCAGTACGTTCATGTTACAGTTTGAGAATTGATGGTTGATTGGTTGTTGAGTTTTCATGAAATATGCATTGACAACAATACAGGTGCATAACGTGTAGCATAGTATAATGTTGTAGCTCGTAGCATAATGCTTGCATAAGCTACATATATTCATCTGGATATTTATTCCGTACTTTTCATCGATGGTACCACTGCACCACCCCTCCTGGAACTCAATCCTACATCCTTCACACTATAGGTCAGTTTCTCTACACACTGCTCCAAACTGCCACCCCCTAAGTGTGGCAAAAATGTGTAAATACAGCATGTATAAAACACAACTAAGCCAATGTACTTTCAGGAATACCTCGCTTCTTTGTGTAAAGCCTGTGAACCTATGATGTGAACACATCACTACTTTGCTGGATCCCCTTATGACCTTGTTCCTTTTCACCACCTAGTTGCAACAAGAAGTAACTGTCAATGATTAGGGGAGCTGCTCACTTCATTAGTGAATGAGTGAGCGAGGGACAATCCCAATGTCGTTCTAATGTGGTGCGCCTCATCCTCTACAGCGCCCCAGATCCCCGCTCTCTTACATCTGCTACTAAAAAGGCAATGAATTATCATTTTTCCAGCATCGGCCAGTGCCAAAAATACTCAGCAAATGGGGGTATGGTGGGTGTGGTTCGTGACAAACAGAGCCTGCACTGTGTGGTTATGTTGTGCGGCTACGATAGCCCTCACAGCCAACTTTCCATTTTCAGTCAATGTTTGTTTGCCGTCATTGGAAACACAGATTATGTAACTATTTTTCATATGAGTTGGGCTGGTCATTCCATGAGCTCAGGTATAACATATGTATTTAGGTTATGTGTTCAGGTAATGTGTGATTTGAGACACCCCCGCCTTCCCCTTGGAAAAATACATGTTTTTTCCTTCAAATATGAAGATATGGCTAAGACTGCTTTGGAAAATGATTATTAAAATTGTAGATGTAAGATTGGCTCCATTAAAGCATTGGATAAGATAATAAGCATTATTAGTATTATTGAACATTGTTAGTGCAAAACCATAGAAACACATTTGTAAATGCTGTGTTCATAACTGAACTCGTATAAAATGGACTTTTCACTTAAAAGGAATATGAAGGTTAAAGTGAAGAAGAGGTCCCTCACAGAGTGCCAGATTTTTGAATGGGTTTAATCATACAATAACAAAAAATGCAAAACAAGCTCATCCCACTGGCCCGCTGAGAACCTTAACAAGAGTTCAAGATGTAGGTTTATTTTTGGTAAGCTTGCTCATTTTTAAACAGTATGTGTAGTAGACAAGCTTCGCAAATGTCATCTTGTATATTTATACTGCATATTTACCATGCATAGTAGAATTCTCAATTTTCATACAAATATCTGTATAGCCAACCTTAACAAGAACTGAACAGGCACTGTACAGAGGCTATGACTACTTCGCTGGATCCCTTAATTAGGGCCTTTTCACCACCTAGTGGCAACAAAAAGGAACTGCCATTGATCAGGGGGAGCCGCTCAGTCTGTTCATGAATGCATGAGGGAAAATCCCATTTCTAAAGGCTGCTAAATCGCAGTCACCAACAGCTTTAACTGGAATTCATTTATGATCAGCGTGGCTTGGTTGCTTGGATCCAAATCCCTGCCTTTGCCAGTGTTCCTACATCTGCAGCTCATTTCCCCCACCCTCGCAATTTTGTTTCTTCATTCTCATAATTAATGTGTTTACTTGCACCGCTGGGAGGCTAATAAAAAACACATCTGTGCCTTCTGTGGAGACGGCAAGTCCACAAAAACATCTTCCGATGAGACGCACGGTTTTGTTTGTTGTGTTCTTTTTGGTAGCTGGATTTAAGCACGTAGGATGACAGCATCCATTTTTTTAAGGTACAGCAGTTGAAAGATGTAATTACTTGAGAGTTAGTAAGTTCCTCCAGAACACGGACATAAATCAGAGATGAGCGGTAGAAGCAGCGGGTGATAATGAATGGGTTATTCTTCTCACGCAGTGACACTTTCTGCGTGCTCTATAAGTAATGGCTTATAAATTGTGCCTTTTTTCATCCGTTTTCCAGGCAAGAGACAGAATTTTAACCTGCTAGAACCATGTCCCAGCCAGAGACCAGATCCCCCAAAAGGCAGGTGTCCTTCCGTGGACGCAGTAATGTCCCTGTGGCGAGCTCCAACGCTGAGGGGGAAGACGCGCCTGAGTTTGAGCCTTTTGGCCTGATGCCCAGGGGCCCTCCCCCACTGGCAGGTGAGCAATGCCCACTGTGTGTGCGTGCATGCGTGTGTGTGTGTGTACATTATGTGTGCGCGTGTGTGTGTGCATGCATGTGTGCGTGCTTGTGTGTGTGTGTGTGTGTATTTGTGTGTATGTGTGCGTGCGTGCGTGTTTGTACACTGTGTAAGTGTGTGCGTGTGTAAAATATGTAAATGTGTGCGTGTGTTTGTATAGTATGAAAGTGTATGTGTGTGTGTGCATGCATTAGTACATTATATAAGTGTGTGTGTGTGTGTCTCTGTGTCTATGTGTGTGTCTGTACGTGTGATTGTGTGTGTAAGTGCGTGTGTGTGTCTGTATGTGCTTATCTGTGAATGTGGCTATGTTATCTGTTTCGGGTTGTGAGAAATTGTCTAAAAATACATAAAAGTGGCACATTTATGGAAAGAAGCTTGCCCCATACCTTGTGTGTCACAGATTAGGGGCTTCTGCACTGAGGCTCTTTCCTCAGACTGATAAACAGACAAACAGATAAGCAGCTTCCCAGCAAGTGTGTGTGTGTGTGTGTGAGAGTGTATGTAGGCATGAGTGTGTGTGTGTGTCTGTGTGTATGTGTGTATGTGGTGTGTGTGTGCTTGTGTGTATGTGCGTAGGCATGAGTGCGTGTGTATGTGGTGTGTTATTCCTGTCAGTTACTGGAACACCAAACCACTGGCATCCTGAAATAGCCACCAACTGCTGACCATTCTTATCAAAACACAACAACTCTTCCTTCTTTCAGACCTTGCCTTCTGTTACAAATAATTCAAAAGTAAGTAACACAGATGTTATTATCAATTATCTCAGTGGACGCGCATCTAGCGTTCCTTCTCCACATGACTTATTTATGCAGCGTGATGAGTAGTTTAATTGACGGGCCTTGTTCCAGGGTACAACTGCTGCTCCACACTGTGGGGACTGAATTCACATTGCAACGCCAGCTCCTCTGTGCCAACCACTGCCAAGGCAGACAGAGGAGTGCCCTACTCCTCAGCTAATGTCGGCCTCATCCGGCCAAATCCGCTGTGCTGTTGCATTTCATGAACCTCTATTTAAACAGAGAGACATGCTGAGACAAGAGGTCTCTTTTGCGGCAGAGCCCTGCATCACAAAAGAACACATAAAACATAAAATGCAATCAAATACAAAAGGAGGAAACAAAACAAGGACAGACCAACATATAGCAGAAGCCAGAAGGCACATTTTAAAAACATTTAGACATAGCATTCACAAAATAATCTATTAGAAGTTCTTTAGAGGTACCAGGGAGGACAGCCAAAATGGCCTGCATTACCCATGTAAAAATTGATGTCTTTGCAGCTTATTGTTTTGTCAGCCGACCTCGTCTAATGGCTGTCACTTTTGGGGCCCTGCCCCAACTTTGTTTGCGCAGTTTCTCCATGAATGGCCAAACGGCCCTTAATTTGTCAAATCCAGAGTAACTCCTAAAACTCTCTTCTCACATTACTGAAGAGGGATTATGGCCTGGATTCTATCATCCTTAACTTGATTTAAATGCAAGTGTAGTTTTTTTCTTTCTTTCTTCACAAACGCAGTCTGCCAATCACCAAAATTAATAAGCCAAACTAATGCTTGTGTTGGGGAGTCTTTTTCTCAAGGAAAACAATGTTTGTAGAATCCAGACCTATTACTACAAGCCTGGACACGGATGGGCTTTCAGCCCCCTTGTTTCCCAGATTGGAGTACTTTGGACCTCTTGGGGAAGCTCTTGGGCTAAAATATGACAGGGCGGATTATGCTCAAAGCTTTTCTTTTCCTTAAGATGCTGAAAATCCATGAATACAGTGGCCTCCAGAATGATTGGCACCCTTGGTAAAGATGAGCAAAAAAGGCGATGAAAAAATTTCTTTGTTGTTCATCATCTTGATCTTACACTCAAAATGTGAGAGAACTTTTAATCTAACTTTTAATTGAAGTAAAATTGAAGTAAAATTATTCAAAGAAAAAAAAAATCCTCATCAAAAAATAAATTTGTGACGTGTTTTTTCTCAAAAACACATGTCACAATTATTGACACCCTTAGAAATTCTTATTAAGAAAATCTAAATTAAGTATATTCCCATTTATATATATATATATATAAATATTTTTAAGTTCACCTTCTTTAGGAACTCTTAAGTGGCCATTCATGACTTCCTGTTTCACTGGGGTATAAATATGAGGTGACACACAGGCCAAACTCCCTTAGTCATCCATCAACATGGGGAGGATCAGAGAATACACAAATTAAATGAGACAAAAGGTTGTTGACCTTCATAAATCAGGCAATGGCTACAAAAAAATAGCTACTTGCCTGAAAATACCCATCTCCACTATTAGGGCAATAATGAAGAATCTTAAAACAACTGGAGCTGTGATTAACCTGCCTGGAAGAGGACGCATGTGTGATGTTGTTGGGTTGTTTTACTTTCAAATACCCTGGGAACCTTGTTAGGATACATGGCATCATGGACTCCATCAAGTATCAGGAGGTGTTACATAAAAATATGGCTGCCTCTGTCAGGAGGCTAAAACTGGGTCATGGTTGGATCTTCCAGCAGAACAATGATCCAAAGTATACCTCCAAATCCACACAAAAATGGTTCACTGATCACAGAATCAAGTGTTTGCAATAGCCATCCCAGTCCCCTGACCTAAACCCCATGGAAAACCTGTGGGGTGAGCTGAAGAGGAGAGTCCACAAGCAAGAACCAAGGACTCTGAAGGATCTAGAGAGATTCTGTATGGAGGTATGGTCTCAGATCCCTTGCTATGCGTTCTCCCACCTTATCAAGTATCATAGGAGAAGACTCAGTGCTATCTTACCAAGGGGAGGGTGCACAAAGTACTAAATGCAGGGGTGCCAATAATTGTGACATGTTTTTGAGAAAAATGTTTATGTTAATGTTTATAAGGATTTTATATTTCTTTGAATAATTTTACCTCAATTAAAGGTTAGATTTCTCGCATATTTTGAGTGTAAGATCAAGCTGATGAACAACAAAGACATTTTTTAATAGCCTTTTTTGCTCATCTTCACCAAGGCTGCCAATACATCTGGAGGGCACTGTATGTCTACCATAAAGGCTCTGTGTGGACCTTAATAATGCATGATTGTCAGTGAGTTTTTTCTGATTTTATTCGTTTTATGTAAATGAATTTAAAGTACGGAGTTCCTGTTTGTTTCGCCTTTTGTCAGAATTCCTGGACATCAAGGAGGTAGACATGCTCAGCGGGCCGGACGAGATGAACAAGCGCGAGCACCACACTGAGCTGTACTCCAACCCCCTCCTGATCGTGCGCAGGGGACAAGAGTTCCAGATCAAGGTCACCTTCAACCGTGCCTACGAGCCCTCCCGGGACCAGTTCCTGCTGGAGTTTGTCATTGGTGAGCCCCTCCCCTCTTTGTGACGTCTTCTACTGGCCTGCATCAGATGGTCACTTTTTTTTTTTTACTCTAATTAATTCTAAAAAGGGTGATAGCTTTTGAATTCTGCATCAGGATTTCTGAAGTGCTTTGTTACAGTGTACAGTGATAGATAGTGATAGTACAGTGATATGGGTTTCCTCTTCAAAGCCTCCATCATCTTGAGACAAAGTGCTAGAGGGAGGCAAGATACTTTGGCCAATGCACACCAATGCCCTAAAGAATTATATACACCTGAGCAGAGAAGAGAGGGCTACAGCTTTAATATACAGGATTACTTTAGGTTCCATGTTAAATCACGGCAGGTATCAGGTTGAAAGTATTGACTTTTAGAAGAAGCGTTGAATCAACCCTCGTCAAAACCATGACAATCCTCTCATCTCCACAATCACAATTCTACATGCGTTTCTTTGCCCTCCAAAGGCAACAGTCCACAGACGAGCAAGGGCACATACATCCCGGTGTTCCCAGACCCTGAGAGGGTGGGGCTGTGGAGAGGGCGTGTCCTGGACAGCACAGACCGAACGGTCACGGTGGGAATCACCGCAGCTCCAGACTGCATTGTGGGAAGGTTCCGCCTGTACGTGGCAGTCCTGACCCCGTACGGCATCCGCAGGACCCGTAGAGACCCCAAACGAGAACTCTATGTCCTGTTCAACCCCTGGGCATCAGGTGTGTATAATCTGCATGCGCGCACTGCACTAACAATGTAGTATAATGGGTATATACTATTTATAAGTAGGAACTGGGCTTGTAATAAAAAGGTTGCAGGTTCGATTCCTAGGTCGAGCACTGCCGTTGTAGCCTTGAACCTTTGCTGGTTCAAATCCCTGGTGGGGCACAGCAATTGTACCCCTGCAAAGGGTACCTTAACCTAATGTTCCCTAACCTAAGCCAAACCCATCGCCTGTGCCATGCCCACCTCCTTACTGGGCTGTTCTCTTGCAGATGATGCTGTCTTCCTGAATGATGACGGGGAGCGGGGGGAGTACATTATGAACGAGTCAGGGATCGTTTTCCATGGGGAGGCTAGCGACATTTCTGCCAGGCCATGGAATTTTGGACAGGTGATTGGCACTGCCCTGAACCCCTGCCTAGAATGCATTTTACACCCTGGCTGTGGCCCATTTCACAGGGCTTCTCCAGTGACCATATACACCTCTATTGGAAACAAACTTCTCTGTACCTGTGCTACAAAATTAACCGTTCCCATGAGCTGGCTTGCGCGGCCCACATACTAACATTTTTCTGATTGATAATACAGGCCCGTGATTGGTTTAAAAGAAGAAGTCCAGTGACTGGCAGATGGACCTTTTGCTTTCAAACTTTCAAATACTCACACATCGGGAAATAGGAAACTAAGAGCTCCCTCGACTGGCTCTTAGCAATATTTAAAAATATATTATTCCTTATATGACATGCCACAGGGAAACATTTTGGCCAGAATTTATTGAGCATAGAAACTAAACCATAAAAACGATCCCAAGAGTAACCCTAATGAGTGAGGAGGACTTAGTTTGTTTAATCTTCTGAGTCAGAGCTGAGATTCCTTCAGCCAGATGACGCTGTCCTTTTTTAAAACTTTTGCTTTCGTACCACAATCGCACAGCGCAGAAGCTCTTGTGTGCGGATGGGGAAAAATGAAACAACTCGAGATATTTATTTTATAATTCAGTAGATCCTGCCAGAGCAAAAATGTATCCAATGGTATTGGTAATCAATAAGGTTGAGCATTATACCCAAACACCTGATTTGGTCAGATATGACAGTGTCTTCCCACTGTATTCAATGCCATAATATGTCATTGTGGCATTGAATACAGTGCCTCACAAGCCTGAGGCAGCCACGATGGCTACATCAACACTGTATAATTGGTTGCTCTCATCTAGTTTCCACGGCATTTCAAACATTGGTAACCATTTCAATAGCTCAATATTATTGTATTACTGCTCTCTGTTTAGTATTCATTGACAAACAGCAAAATAATATTTTGTGAAATCTTTACACACACTGACTTGTGTTGCTGTGATTGGAAAATGTATTTACTGGTTTCCAACTGGCTTTTTGTTTGTTGCCGTGCCCAATTGATTGTCACCGCCCCCCACCTGCAGGTTTTGAAAGACACTTGCGCGTTGTTTGTGACGTTCTCCTGTGACCTGCTTTGAGCAGAGTTCCATTAGCTACTCTGCCCGTCGGGATGAAAGCTCAATCCTATGAAAAGTACTGCAATCAACTCAAATAAAATAGAGAAACCGGCGTGCAATCCAACTGTGTACAACAGTGAATGAAAAAATCTATATACAGTAGGTGTGTCTCCATATCTGTATTGAAGATTTGGGGATTCCAGAGAATTCTCTTCTTTTCTTTTTGATGCAGTTTGAGTACGGAGTTCTCGACGCCTGTCTCTATGTCATGGACCAAGCCCAGATGCCCATCACCAACAGGGGCGATCCAATCAAAGTTGCTCGCAAGGCTTCCGCTGTGGTAAGTGCAATCTCCAGACCAAATATGACGGGGTACTCTAGACATGTGATGAGCTCTCCCTCCAGACCAATCACAGCCCAAAGCCTTTTACAGACTCATGAGTGATTAGCCAATCAGAATGTAATACCTCAGACAAGCGACGAGCCATTTTTAACAGACTAATCACAACTGAATGGTCAATACAGGTTACGGACATTTGTAAGTACAATCTCCAGGCCCATCATGAGAAAGGGGAAAAAATGCAAATAAATAATGCCAATAAATACATGAATGAATAAACAATCAAACAAGAGTCTATGTGACGTGCGGTTTCTGACCCTGTTAGTATCCGTTTCTGTTCCTTGCGCGTGTTGCTCTTCATGGAGCCAGCTCAACTCTCGGGACGATGACGGGGTGCTGGTGGGGAACTGGAGCGGGGACTACACCTACGGGGTCGCGCCCACGTCCTGGACGGGCAGCGTGGAGATCCTGCTCACCTACCACTCCAGCAGGCAGCCCGTGTGCTACGCGCAGTGCTGGGTCTACGCCGCGGTCTTCAACACCTGTGAGCGCGCGCCCTTCGGCCGACGGGTGGCGGGCACGCACCCCGTTCCTCCACGCCCGCTCTTTAGCTACGCAAAGTGACTTGTTCCATCCTCAAACCCCAGCCATTCTCACATCTTGCCATTCCTAAGATATGCAAGACATGGCCAAAGTCAAGACTCACACACTACCCCTCCAGTGAAGAAGTGAAATATCCAGATGTTTAAAAAATATATGCTGGTATATTTTGGTATAGCTACTGTATATATTTGGTAGATATAATCAGATTGGCACATCCATGCAGAGCTATGGATAAAGTTCTCTCTCACATGGAGTCAAATGAAGCTGGGGACTCAAAGCCTGTCTCTGTGTGGTATTTCCCTGCCTGTCGGTCTCTGGTCATGTTGTGTCATGGAATCGCGCAATGTTCCCCTTCCAATGGTCTCCTGTCCTCCGGTTACAGTCCTGCGGTGTTTGGGCATTCCCTCCAGGGTTGTCACCAACTTTTACTCTGCCCATGACAACGATGGCAACTTAAAAACTGACATCATTGTGGACGAGGAAGGGAAAGTGGACAGATTCCGCACCAAGGATTCCATTTGGTGAGTCCCTGTTCCTTTCAAATTGATGTCATTCAAACATATGATTATCTGTCACAATTACTTATGGTCGTGGTTTCTTACCAAATGAATAAATAAAAAAAGAAACGGCTGCAGTTAGTCAAGTTATAAAACTTGTCTTTCTTTTAAAAAACGTTTAATAAATGTTTAGGTAAATATGTAGTTCTTCTAGGAGCTCAAATTAAAGTAAGTTGAGAACTACCATCCACACATCAAACACTTACGCTTATTTCACAAATGACTGACTTTTGTGAATGTAGCTATGGTAAAATATTCTGTCCAGATCAGAATCCGTTTAACAGCTTGGCCATGCCTTATTCTTTGAGCTGAGTCAGAACAAAGAACCAGCGTTCCCCGGGGTATTCCCGGATCAAGGATGAGAAATACGGCTTTAGAGGAAATGTGTCCTCCCATCTGTTCCTGATTTAGCATCTGGAAAATTAGGGGAATGCCACTCCCTGTCCAGAGAAATGAAAATGGCTTCAGTCATCTGGTCCGAGCCCTCAAGAGAACGGATACCACAGAATCCTGCGGAGGGAGGGGAGGGCTCGTAAATTAGGGTCTGCGTTCCGGTGGGATATTGTTATGTAAAGGGTGTCTTTTTTGTGTGTGTTTTTGCGATACAGTTCAGTGCCTCTGCTCGAATGTGGCGTGACTGTTAATGTGGGATTTACAGGTGTGTGTCACTGTACCCAGGTATGCAGTGAAGGGACAGTAATGATGGGAGAGAGCAAGGCTTCATGAAACCCTAAAGGGTTGTGGCTACCCTGTCAGCCTAGACTCGCGCCCTTCACGTCACTACGGTCAGACGTCAACCTATCAACGCGAAGGGGACAGAGGCTGCCTTTCTCCAATCTTTCTCCAAAGATTCTCGAACTCAGACTTTGACACAAAACTGTCCCATTTGAAGTTTAACGGTTAGCCTTATTATCAACCTGGTCTCATGCCCTTTACGCCGACGGCCAACTATAGTGGAGGGAACCAGGCTGATCATGTGCAATGTGAGACTCGCTTTTGATTGGTTCATACTAGTGCTGTGACAGTCAGTGATTGGCAGCTCGTGGTGAATCCACCCATGTGATTCATGAAGCTCACTTTCTTGTTGCTAAGTGATGAGGGGGGGCTGGGGCAGGGTTATTCTTTCTCTCCTCTGGAGCTGAGGTATGCGTGTGCTTTTCTCTGCAGGAACTACCACTGCTGGAACGAATGCTACATGAGCAGGCCTGACCTTCCCCCAGGCTTTGGGGGCTGGCAGGTCGTTGACGCGACCCCGCAGGAGACAAGCGACGGTGAGAGCTCCACCCACCCCCCCAACCCCCACAAACTAACTACAGGATCACTCATTATTATTGTTACTATTATTGGAGATTCGAGATAAATAATTTCAGACCACCCTTCGAGCTATTACCTTAACAAACTGTTGTTCTAAAGTTGTTGCTCCCTAAAAGTGTAAATAGTCACACACCTCTACTCCCTCGCGTCTGTCGTTTCCAGATCAAATACATCAATGTTCCAAATGCAGTGTACAGTGCATCTTAATAAAAGACAAAAGTCTCTTCTACGGAAATGTATTGTGCTGAATTATTATTATTATTATTATTATAAAACTATATGGTGCTGCTTCTGAAGCTCTGCTGTACCATGATTCACCTGGATATGGATTCATTTTTAAAAAAATATTTCCTCTATTTTCCCTCAGGGCTGTACAGATGTGGTCCTGCATCTGTCCAGGCCATCAAACATGGACAGATATGCTTCCCTTTCGACGCGCCCTTTATATTTGCTGAGGTAACGAGCTCTGTAGTTACATTGCTCTTTTCACTACAATGGGCCAGGAAGTATGAAAATGGATATGGAGCGACCCTTAACAAGCATCCAATGTATTTATTTAGGTGGTGTGCAATGTGCTACAGGAGATTGTGTAATAACTGAATCCAATGTATTTATTAGGTAATGTGAAATGAACTATGCTCTGCTGTTTTCATGTCCCGAAGTCTCCCTCTGCTGTCTTAATACTATAATATAATAATACTTAATACTATACAATTTGTGACGGATAGCAAATTTCTTTGTGAACAGACAATAAATGTAGCCAACTAACAAACTATATCCTATGTGACAGGCCACAGGCTACAGGATACAAGCCTGAATTAAATCAACATTTATCCTTAAGTTTCATTTGCAAGTAAATGCAATTGTAACTTTTTTCCTTCACAAACAAAGTTTTGATTTTCATTTTCGCTGCCGTTAATATTTGCTGAGGTAACGACCTGCACATAGCTCTGGAGTCATCACTACAATGAGAGATGGAGCAGGGAGCTATCAGGATGTCCTAAGGACACAGGAAATGTACATTTTCTCCTTTTCATGAGAACAATGCGCAGAAATGAGTTTTGTTTGTGGTGCATCTCTGTCCGGCCCAGGTGAACAGCGACGTCATTTTTTACAAGCGGAACAAGAACGGGACCCTGGAGGCAGTGAAAGTGAACAGCTCCCACGTGGGCCGCATAGTGCTGACCAAAGAGATTGGGGGGGACCAGCCCTCTGACATCACAAGCCAGTACAAATTCCCAGAAGGTAGGGAACGGGCTGGGAGGGGCACAGCACCGATGCCTCTTTTGACATCTTGCTTATCGAAATATAACCAATCTTTAAATGTAACCCGATATAAATAATATCACTACAATAAATTATTTCACGTGGCCCAAGAGCACAATTTGACTGGCGGTTTGTAGCAATTCTTGACAACTCAGAGTAGGAATTGATCGGTAGCATGTTACACCAAAGTGGCTGACGCACATTGGAGAATAAAATTATATTATATTTGGCAATATTCAAGACATGAAGGCATTCAGAGAAACCAGATCTGTATATTTTAATGTCTTTTCTGCTGTGTTATAAAGCCTCTAAAATATGAATAGATTTGCTGAGAGATTGCTGGAAACTTGTCCACCATTCGGCAATATTACAGGGCATCAGCATATTTCCACTATAAAACTGGCAACGACTGTATCCTCTTCATTGATAATTTCTCAGCTAAAAGACCACAACTAAATGTACTCAGTGATTGGACAGACTCACGCAGGCGGGTCTGATCTGCTGGACCCTACATGCTAAATCAGATCTGTCAGCCTCCACCCGAGGTAAATCTGATTGGTCAGGCCCCCAACACCGGTAATTCTGATTGGTCTGACTCCATGCAGGCACCGCGGAGGAGCGCACTGTCACAGCAAAGGCGGAGGAGTACGGCCTGTGTCGGCAGAAGGTGAACTACCCAGAGTCGGATGTGCAGGTGGAGGTGTTGGCGCAGGAAGTGAGGGTGGGAGCCGACTTCCAGCTGACCCTGGAGTTCAAGAACCAGAGCAACCACCGCCGCACTATCAAAGCCTTCGTCAACGGCTACGTGGTCTTCTACACCGGCGTCACCAGCGACGAGGTCAAGTACAAGACCCTGAATGTCACCTTGGACCCATGGCAGAGTACGTTGGGATCCTCTTTATAAATTGCCCAGTTAATTCTCTAAAGAAATCATCACGTTTTTTTTCTTTTGTAATTTTCTGTAATACACACATGATGTGAGATTAAACCATCTTAAAACTGACCGAATCACACAGAAATCTGTTGAACTGAGGATTTTGTGTGGTGTGTTGTCTGGGAACGATGCTTTTGTATCAATGAATTGTGATGTAGAAACACAGTTCTGCTTTCCTTTGTCGGGGATTGGTATCCTCAGACAAAAAAACCATCTCTTTCATGTGACCTCTGACACTAACATCCCAGCTTGATGAGCTGAATGCTACATTCTTCTCTTTTTTTTCTCATATCCCTTAATATTGTGCTGCCCCAAGTAGTAAGTGATGAAAAAGCCCATCCAAATTCTTTTCCCAGTTCCATTTAAATTAAAAAGATTAATTACATAAATAATTACATATGTCAGTGTGTTACACCTCAACACTAATTACTTGTGTTTTAGGTTGCACTATAAATCTATAAATAGTTCTTGTTTACTATTTGCTAAAAAATTCTATTAGCTAAGGTGTCAATACAACATGTTCAACTTCCAAATGAGCCACATGGCTGAGCTGGTTAGCGTCCCACTAACTTTTAATTTGCTCAGAAGTCGGAGGTAAATTTGTCATGCAATTTCAAGCTGCTACAATCTCCAGATCCTGTTGTTTCCAGACATCAATGCTAACAATGCCAGCCGTTGGTGGATTCACTGTTCATGTAGACAAAGCATTTGGTAAAAACTCTTCTTTGGATGCGTAGCACATTGTATTGAAAGGAAAAATATATACTTGCATGAATTTTAACTGTCACTTTAAGGATGTAATTAAACACCAAGCCTGCAGTCTCCTGGGAAGAAGCCCAGCTCCTTCACCACGAAGCTATGCTTTCCCAGCTCTCTGCTGATGGTCCGTGTGTCCTCTGTGTGTCACCACAGCTGAGCGGGTCATCGTGGACGTGGATGCCAGTGACTACATGAACAAGCTGGTGGAGCAGTCCAACCTCCACTTCATGGTCACCGGCCGCGTCGACGAGGGCAACCAGATCATCTCCGCCATGCGAGTGATCACCCTGCACACCCCCAAACTCACCATCGAGGTCCTGCCCCGCCCCGCTCAACCCCGTGCCAAACCTCACCAGGAGCATTGCTAGACTTTAAGCACTACTGGGGCCCCGGAGCCCCCGCACTCACACCCTAAAAACTACAGTTTAAAACACCCAAGTTTATATAGTAGATATTATATTGAACAATTGCTGGCAGATGTTTAGCTATACCTCCTGTGGCCAGAATCCCGTTCTTAAGATCGCTCTTCGTCAGCCATGTCATGCTGCTTATACGAGCCCAAAGAGGATTCTACCTAGAAGCGGGGGCAGGGGCTGGGGCACCGTTGGCAGTGACGTGCTGCCGCTGCACGCTGGGGAATGAGAACGGTGATCCGTGAGGTTACAAAACCTGCCGGCTTGCCTCGGTCAGGAAGAGCACAATGCATGTCATCATATTAGTGGGGCACAGCAAAATATTACTATGACACCACATAATGTGTCTGGATTTGAGCACCTGTGACTCTAAAGTGTCATAGCACTCTTTCTCCATTTACACAGGCAGGAAACTTTCACCTTCAGGAAACACACAGGCTGAAACATTTTCACCTTCAGGAGGGTTAAGACTTGTTGAAATACATCACATGTGTTACATCCTTCTAATGAATGACTTCAATAGGCCATTTAATTTAGGAGTGAATACAGCACTGGACCAAATATATACATTCCAGGAATGATATATAAGATATAATTTAAAAATACCAGGCCCTTATGGCATCTATTCTAATAAAAGGCCTTCCAGTTGGTGTGTTAGCAGTATTTCTTCAGTGCAGTTTTGGTGTGTGTTTGTTCGAAGTCTTTGTGTGATTAGTGCCATTTTTCACATGCATTTCAGCATGGTCGCAGCATGCTTCTGTTCGACGTCCTTTTTTTGGGGGGGTCACCTGACCAGAGTTCCCCTTCCCCCTCCCCCAGGTGACCGGGTCCCCACGGGTCAGCGAGGAGACGTTCTGCGCCGTGGAGTTCACCAACCCTTTCCCGTTTAACCTGGAGAACGTGTACCTCCGCATGGATGGGCCGGGGCTGATGTCTACCAAATTCAAACAGTACAGGTAAACGATAAGCCATAAAATACAGGACATTAGAGAGAACAACCCACAATGGACAGAGGGAACCGCGCTCTGCCTTCTCCTTCACATGTGGATATGATCACACATGCATATTGTATACACATCTGTCTTACTTATTACTGGGAATGCAATCAAAATGGTGGATATGTCAGCTGCTAAATGTAATGTCCAGCCATGGCACAACAGAGGAAATATTAGGAAATGATGTCAATGTATGTAGTCCTACTCGTTAATATCTAAGGTTGACAACAAGTTCTCTGCATTAGCCTCCCACAACTTGAGTTACATCACGGTGAACCTACTGTGTAATGATGGCCATCTTGGTTTATGCGCAATTAAATGGTAGCCTACCTTAAGCGACAGAACGATGGGACACAGGCAGGCAGTGTGGTATAATGGTGAGGGAACTGGGCTTGTAACGTTAAGGTTGCAGGTTCAATCCCCAGGTGGGACACTGCCGTTGTACCCTTGAGCAAGGTACTTAACCTGAATTGCTTCAGTTAATATCCAGCTGTATAAATGGATTGTAAAGAAATGTAAACTGTAAGTCGCTCTGGATAAGAGTGTCTGCTAAATGCCTGTAATGTAATGTAATGACACCTGTTGCTCGTTTTGCAGTCACGGGCCAGCTCCGCTTCGGTGTCCTCATGGACGGTCAACCTAAGCTCGAGCGGCGTGCTTCAAATTTTGTCATTTTCCATATTAAGTCCCGTGACGATGTCGGGCTTCCCCTCTCTCATAGGAAAAGCCGGCCTAAATGGCTGCTTGTCGGTTTATGTGTGTGTGTGTGTGGATCAGCTTTCCGTCGCTCGGTTCTTCAGCTTTCATGCGCTTCAAAGTTTGTCTATCGCCGTGTTCATTTCCCGCTTAACTCTCCCGCCATGAGAACCTTGCCCCTCATATGCACAGAGCGTCATCCCCAGTTACTGGTTCCGGGGTCAGGCTCCGTAGCACAAATAAACATTAAACCAGCATTTCACACACACATTACACAACCCTACCAAGACAGCAATATGGGACCACTAATATGGATATGTGGGTTCTCATAATAATAAATAATAATAATAGTAATAAACCTAAGCTAGAGGTATCAGTCACATTCACACTGGCTCAGGAAATGGAATGTAACACTCAAAGGGTAGAAAGGCACAAACAGAAAAAATGAGACTTGAAACCTTTGTCACATGAAACAAAGATGGCGTCTGTTTATTATTGTGCGCGATGCTAGGCATGACATAGAATACGCAGGAAGCGCTCCACACAGAAGGCAAAAGGAATTAACAGTCAATGGCTTTGGACCACGGGGCAGCACGGTGCTTGGACCAATGTGGTCTTCTACAGTACTGCTAGAAGAAGACAATGTCAATGGAAACGTGTTGCTGCCCACCACACAGGCTGGTCACCAAGCTTCTTGTCTTGTGAGCAGAAGCTTTCATCTAGTTTATTTATGAGCCGGGAGCATTTCAGCCCCACTTATGTTTATTTTCCATTTTTCTATTGCACACATGTGAAAATGCTCACTCTGCATTCATGGGCAACAGTGTGGGTCTGCAGTCAGAGAGAGGGGCTTGAAACATATAATACATGCCATTTAGCAGACGCTTTTAATCAAAGCAACTTATGCATACATTTGTCAGTAGGCTATATGTAGTGCCAGTGGGAATTGAACACACAACCTAAGCGTTGCCACACAGAACCACTGCTTGTATATAATACATACATATATAAAGATACATGCATATATAAATAATCTTTTGCACTCTAATGTGAAGACTTTTGAGGACCAGATTCGGTAACCTAAAATATTTGATTTCAAATCCGTTTTCATTCTTAACGCTTAGGAGTCGCCGATCACGCCGGCGTGATCAAATCAGTAACTCGTTCAAGACGCCGTAGCTTTAAAACGAAGTGACTTTGAGCATTGCCGTCACCTTCACTCGAAAGTGCTGGCTTGAAACCCCATGCTAGTTTTTTGAATGACGTTGAAAGACCAAGTAAAAACGGAGATATCATTTTAATTTGGTATAAAAATTATATTTACGCGTGCGTAAAAGCGCATACAGTACGAGAGGCAGGCGTCGCATTTGTTTGAATATCTTCGGCGTTTTTTGTCATATGAAGCGGAAAAAAATGCTGGAGTTGGAGTTTTTGTGTAGGAGAAATGAGGCGAGTTGAGCCTCGTGTGAGGCGAATGCTAAATGTACCACAAACCTTGCTTTTGTACGTCGAGGATGACGAACTTGAAGAAATTATTGGTAAGGAGTCTGACATAGAGAGTGATGCTGATGACGAAATTGACGACCCGTCTTTTGTCCTCGACGAGACAAAATAGCCCAAGACCTCTAAGGGCTACTGTACATTTGCCGTAGAAGGGGAGGGAAGGGAAGGGCATACTTGACACAAGCTTGGACACCTCACTGTTATGCTTCCTACAGCTGGAGGAGTTTATATGCATTACATGTATATGCATTATAAAGCAATGCACCACAGAGAGTCACTGTCAAGATGCTGCAGAACGCAGCGTCTTCCCTTGAAGTGAATAGAGCAGTGCTGCCCCCTCCCTGCAGTCTGTGGTAGTGACTCTGTGTCCTCCTTAGCCATTAGTGCTGCCCCCTCCCTGCAGTCTGTGGTAATGACCCCCTCCATGTGTTTTTGCCTCCAGCTTGATCTCGCCAAACAGCAGCGTGATGTGGTCCCAGCCCTTCACCCCGAGGAGGGCCGGACCCACCAAGTTGATGGTCACGCTGGACTGCCTCGCCCTGAGGCACGTGTACGGCCAGGTGGACGTCAACGTCGAACTTTAAGAGCTGCGTGGGACGTTCCGGCCACCCGCCCTGTCCTAAAGGGAGCCAGGGTCCCGTTCGCCAACAGCAGTGCAGCGTTTTATATTTACCTCTCTATTGCCATTCCCTTCTTTTCTCCTCTGTCCTTTCCGCTCTGCAGCGGTTCTGCAAACAGTATGTGGGTACTCTCCATTGTGTACAGGAGAACCTATCCATCTTTGGATGACCAAAATATGTAACAGGTTCAAACTTTTTCAGCAAACAACTAGGAACAGGAAGACAGCTTTTTCAAGGGGAATTTAGTGGCTACCACAGCAGACAAACAACATACGTCTGTCTTGAAGCCACTGAGAATGTCTCTGTAGCATTTATAAAATAATCTGTGGAGCCCTATCCCCTAAAGCGCTATCTACGCTGGGTTAATCAGTCCATGCCTTTTCAGAGCTGTTTGTGTTGCTAATCCCAGCCAACAGCACCGCATGCATTTAGATTAGTCCACATCAGAAGTGCATCACAATGCGCGTTAAGCATTTCAGCAATTGGCATTACATGGAAGCAGTTGCCATCCTACAGTGCATGGATGTTCTGGATGGGAAGTGCCTATATTAACATGTTAGTCATCTTTGCCCAGCTTTCGTATATAAAGGCAAAACAAGTCCATGCATCATTGACCCTTCTTAGTAAAGGCTTACGCTAAAACCACATTACTCTCAAAAAAAAATAAAATAAATACAATTTTCAATATGATTTCCTTTTGTTCACAGAAAAAGAAAAAAAAGTCAAGCCATTGCAGCGTAGCCTTTGAAACTGTAGACTTTGACTTGTATAATTCTGATAAGAGTAGGTCTCATATTTAATGTTTTTTCTCCTATAATTATTCTACATTAATGCTTGTATTTTAAGTTTCACCTTTCTCTGATGTCAAGCTACTCGCTTCCTGAAAAAATGAGGTTTGCCATTAAACAGGCTGTTGAAACAACACTGATGCTGTCACCCATTATTTCTTTAAAGATTTATTTTTCCAATTTTACCCCCAATTTGGTTGCCAATTACCCGTGTGCTTAGTTCCATCCCCCTTACCCCCTATATATAATTCGGTGCCGTAGTCCTGTGACCGGCAGTGACATGGGCTCAGCGCTGCCTCCTCCAAGACAACACTCGTCATACGGTCGACTGTAATTCCAGTACCCCAGAACCACTCCTATACGCAGCGAACAATGTGTGTCGGCTTCCCTCCCCCCTCCCTGGGGCGGACAGCCAATTGCCACCCTGATGGCACTCCCTGTCAGAGCTGACTCTGGCGAGACGGGGAGTCAAACCCCGGTCTCCGTGGCCAGTGTTGAACGTTGTAACCACTGGACCACGCGGGAGGCCGTTACCCATTATTTCAAACTGATGTTAGCAGACAATACAATCACAATTAAAGTGAGACTTTTTGTCTGAGGTTTTGATGATTAACACAAAATACCCACAATGACAGAGTGATCCTGGGTAAGGTATTCCGATTCATTCTATTCAGTTTTATGCACCGGTATGTTTTACTGAAAGCCGTGTTTTAGCCATGGTATGGATAAGGTAACATTTAGTGTGTAGTGGTTTTGGACAATTTGGGGATTGCTAAAGAATGAAGTAAAATAAGGTGATATTTTGTTTTGTGTTCAGGGGTTATTATTATTTAGTATTTCTAAAGAAAATGTCATGAAATTCATTCAAATTTATGAGTTAAAGGACTTTTCTGTGTGGCTCAGTAGGTAGAGCATGGCGCTGACAACACTTAGGTTGTGGGTTCAATTCCCATTGTGACCACATATACTGGAGAAATGTATGCATTCACTACTGTAAATTGCTTTGGATTAAAGTGTCTGCTAAATGGCATATATTATATTTTCAAGATACAAGTTTTAAAGGACATTGTATGTAAATGAATGGTTGTAGAACAGACTTTAGTCAAAATAACAATATATTGTGAGGGCTTGTAGGGGTGAGGCCCAAGTGCGACCAATGGGGGATCAATAAGGATCACTCCTGACGAATCAGGGTGCCCACTAAAATACAATAGGGAGCAGGGGACGGTAGGCTACCCCGCGAGAAACGTGACAGTAAATAAATAAGAAAACGAAACCCCCGCATATAGCGAAATAATAACTAACCACAACACAGGGCGAATGAACGCAGTCCGCGACAGGTAGAAAACGAACAAAAACTCTGGCGTGTAGCCAAATAAACCACGACCCAAAAAATAGGGCGACTCAGAAATCGGACAGCTTCATGAAATAAATGCAAAGCTGCCGACGAAATAAAAAGGACAACTACGGGGAACAGATACTGATAATCTACCTCCTAAAAGATGATCTCGGAGTGCTACGTGTTTAGCTCCCATAACCGATCACATCAAAAGGAGGAGAAACCAGCCAACGACCCACGCAGAGGGAAAAGAAAGAAAATAAACTTGTGACGCAGCACAGACCTAAAACAGAGCTGGAACGAACCCAGACGCCGAAGACGCAGCTTAGGGAAAATAACAGCTAGATATAACTGCCCTGAGTCTGCCGGTAAGTAACCCCGAAAACAGACCAAACAAAAACAAAAGTAAACACAGGACTTCCGTAGAAGCGACGAGAAAACTAAAATGAATTAGTTTCTAGTTTCTAGTTTCTAGTTTCTAGTTTCTAGTTTCTAGTTTCTAGTTTCTAGTTTCTAGTTTCTAGCTTTGAATAACCTTACCGACTTCAACGTCACTTGAATTGACACTGAAGCAAAGAGCAGTGAAAACAGCGAACTGAAATAGGCACCGAACATCTGTGAACAATCAGCTGATTAGGTCTGGAAGAGTGGCAGGAACGTACTCACGAGGATTAGAAAGGAGTACGCCCACACAGGGCTAAACAGGCACTCAAACCATGACATATAGGCTACAACGATACCGTTTTAATCAAAACTCCCACCCACACAATGTAACAGGTTATCAGAAAGAAGGCTTCGCAATTCCTTAGAGATCCTTTGTCTGATGCACATTACAAGATTTTTCATCAATAACATTTTTAAAAAAACAGGAATCAGATTTAACCCTTTATCCTTGATATACATTTCCATAGTGCCAGACAATGGAAAAATGACAATCTCCACTCACTGTTGCCATTCTTCCTCTCCTCTCTCCGCTCCCCTCTTGCTATTGCACCTCCTCTTCCCCTTTTCCCCCAAGTTTATCCTCCCCTCTCCGTTCGTCTCCTGGACCTCGACATCGACATCGACCCGCCCGCCTGGGGCAACTCTCGGGACCCCTGACGGCGGTAGCAGTCGCCACCGTTTCCCTGCCTCCATCACCGCCACCAGCTTGGCGACCTGAGAGCAGTTGCCCCGGTAACTGTTGTCGCGTAGCGCATGTCAGCCTTTATTTTTTTATGATGCAAGATATGGATAGTAAAGAGCTCTTTGGACTCCAGATTTGTGTTTTCTTCTGTTGTGATCTTTGGCCACTGCTTCCGTGTTATAATGTGTAGTTGACAATAAATCGCTGTTCTGTTGAAACAACCTCGACGAGATGACAAAAATTAAATGTATCCTGTGTATTGTATCGGGACATGTGAATATCGTATGGTGAATTCCGTATCGCCATAAGGTGACGTGAGTCGATACCCTGCCAATACCCAGTCCTATTGAATAACCCCTCCTCGTTGGGCTGAGTCCTGCACATCCATGGAAAATGTGGCCTGGTTCCTCCTGAGCGTCAGGGCCACATCATGCATCAATTAATTCATCGTAAACACTTGTGACACATGGCAAGTCTTTCTGTCTAACCTTTCTCCGCTGAAATTCATAACACCCAGCCATACACGTGTTGAAAATTTTGTAACAGAGTTAAAGTCCAGTCCAACAGCCCTATACATTTCTGCATTCACGTTGGGAGCATGCAATAATCTCCACCAGTTGGACAGATGCTGGCTGCAATTACATGATTTTACCACTAGATGACAGTCTAGAGAAAGAGCTGGAGAAGAAGATGTAAGGTATTTGGGTAGCTGCAAAACCAGCGATTTCGGTATTACTGAGAAGGTATTCTAGTCCCACGCAGAGCACACAAAAGATTAAAAGGACAAGGGAAATGATTTAGCAGCCTGCCTTAAAGAAGATATTACAATTTAAAGCTTCTCTGCATTTTCTAAGCAGTACAATTCTATATTTTTACTGTCTCACCAAAGTGCATTGTGAATCAAAGCCAACTGACCAGAAAAGGAAGTGGCCTGGAAGAACAGAGGAAGAGAGCAAGGAGAGATGACAGGAAGAATAAAGAGGGAAAACACTTTTCTCAACTCAAAAATCAATTCAATTCAATTCTGGTGAATCTAGACCTGACTTCATCAGCCCAAAAATATAAGGCTAAAATAAATCTTGTATGGATACATGCAAGTGTACCATATGCAGTGACGGGAATCACCAGTCTGTCTGTGCGCATGCTTTTAGCTTTAGCTTCAGTTTTATGTCTGAGATATTTTTAGCTGTAAATAAGTTGTAAATGCAGCTATATAAATAGTTCATAGGTGTTTACTGATGTATCAACGTGCCAGCAAATATGCATGCATGGACACACACACACACACACACGTATACCGTATATATATATATGTGTGTGTGATATTTGTGCTGTGATATTACACACACATAACAGTATTGTCACTGTGTTTAAAACAGCCAACAAACAAATAAGCAACTGTAGCCTCTTTTCCACACACTTGTCACAAGTCATATATCCGTGCACAGGAGAAATAAGCTCAGCCAACGGAAAGATTTCAGGGGAAGTGAAACCATTTTTATCCGCTGAAAGCTCAGGGACACAAAAGTACATTTAACCGCACGTGCACACGCAAATATTGGCAATCACACTATCACGTGCACGCACACACATGCGCACACACAAATACTGACACTCATGCTCAAAATACTGACACCAACCTACTCATTCGTCAGTAAAACATATACACTGAGTCCCCTTTCCTCGAACTCTCCTTCCCTGTCTCTCTGACTCCTTCCCAGGTACAGCAATTTGTCAGTTTGCTGACTAAAGAAATTCTCACAGAGGTGCAAAAGTCACACACTGAGCGAGAATGAAAGACAGAGAGGCAGAAGGACAGAGAGTGAGATGTAAATGGATCTAAAACCTGTATATTAAACTGATTGTTGCTCATAGTTGAAACACAATTTTATATTATTATTATTATTATTAATAATAATAATAATAATAATAATAATAAACATATATAATGTCTTGAAATATTTCAATTTAGAATTTCTGTTTTTAAACAGGCTGCAGTTATTCTGTACTTGGCAACATATTTTGTTATTTCTCTGATGCTTAGAGGACAGAAATGATTTGACAGCACATTTGGATGAAACTGAACCTGAGGGGGTGGGAGACAGGAGGTGGGGTGGGGGTGGTGAGCGTGAAGGAAGCAGTAGGAACTGGATTCAGCCAGACTTCCATAAAAACAGTCATGTAAAACATTCTGTCCTGGGAGGGGCTTGCGTCAGTGGGAGAAGGCTAAGATGAAGAAAGAGAGATTCAGGAGAGAAACATGCCGCGGCAAAGAGTGCATAACACTGACACACTGGAGCTAAGAGCGCGTAACACTGAAACACAGTTCAGCAAAGAGTGCATAACACTGACACATGGGAACAAAGTGTGTGTAACACTGACATCTGTTACAGCAAAGAGTTTGTAACAATGAAAAACACGGGTTGAAGCATCAGGTCATTGAAGTAAAGCAGAATGACACGGCAGTCTTTAACATATTTACAAATAGTCTCTGACATTTATCTCGAAGAGGACAGATCATCCCAGATCATCAGAGAATGTGACCAATTTTCACAGTATGCACACTCTTGTATGAGGGGAAAGTGGCGAGTCCAACTGATAGACCTGAATAATAAAATTGTGTGAGTGGTGTCCCACCGGACAAAACTGAACAGCCAGACTACAGGATAAAAGCACTAAGGCACAGGAGACTGATAAACACACTCACAGGCAGACAGACAGATAGACAGACAGTCAAACGGGATGGTAAACAAACAGCAGATATTAAGGCTAGTTAAATCAATCACTCTGTGTATGGCTGCATGCCTGAACATATTGTTCTGCTCCAGGAGTGTGTGTGACTCGCTGTGCACCGTAAACAGGTCTCAGGTTACACACAGAACTGTACGTACACACCCCCTCACTCCTCCTTTCCCCCCCGTCCTTCGCTCTTGCGCTCACTCCTGTCTTCCTGTCTTTCCTGGGGCTATGTCGTCAGTGCACACGTCCACCTCCACCCCCTCACCCCGCTTTCTGCCTCTGCACAACCTGTATTCCTTTCTTCCTCTCCAACTTCTGTCCCGCTATCTCTTTCTTGAAACGTGTCTCCCTGGGGAGTTTGTTTTTCTGCCCCTCTTTCTCAGTGACCTCCCCCCCCATCCCTCTTCCTCCGTCCTTCCCAGCCCCCTCTCATAACATCACTGTGGTCGCATTCCCTTCTCTCCTTTCAGAAAGTAAAGTTTCAATATCAACAGCAGTAATGAATCATTTCATGTTGCAAAATCACTCAACAGGGAACACTGGTCAACAACAAGTGCATCCCTGTAGCAGAGAGAGATACAAAAATCACTTCCTCATTAAATTAATATTTAAGTGTATGTACTAAATGATTGCCTCACAAGAATATTTGAAGTAATACAATTATTCCTGTAACACTTTCGAATTGTGATAAATGTTTAACCTGTAGGCTTTTGGCAATATGTGCATTCCAATAAAGAAATCTGAATTAGGAAAGGAAAGAAGGAGAAGGGAGATAAAGGGGGAGAGAGAGAAAGAAAAAGAGAGAGAGAGAGAGAGAGAGAGAGAGAGAGAGAGAGAGAGAGAGAGAGAGAGAGAGAGAGAGAGAGAGAGAGAGAGAGAGAGAGAGAAATTGCAGGCCAATCCCATCCATTGTGAGAATGGTAGACAGAGCCAGACCAATTATATCAAATTATGTTCAGAATACATCACATTGTAATGACAATTGACCTGGCCCACCCCAGCATAACTCTGAAAGGTATGATAGTCATACATAATTATTGCACTTGTACTAAATGTTCAGATCGCCGGCACCGACAGGTTGGGGCCCCTGCAGAGCTTCAAAAACCTCCACCCTCAAGTCCCAGGTCTCTCAGAGACCGTTAGAAACGCCCTCAATAACCCTGCCTTCCCCCCTGAGCCACATTCACCTGTGTACCTGGCCCCATACATGGTTTTGTGTGGCTCAGTAGGTAGAGCATAGTTCTGACAACACTTAGATTGTGGGTTCGATTCCCATTGGGACCACGTGCACGGGAAATATCTATGCATTCACTACCGTGAGTCGCTTTGGACGAACGTGTCTGCTTGATGGCATATGCTATGTTAAATGGCTGCACAAGCCTTGGGGCCATTACAGGTGGCTGTTTGCGTACACCTGACCTCAGATCCCTTCCAGTGGCATCAAAGGTCGCCCATCCCCCTGCTCTGCTCACTCGAGTTGTAACAGCCCATGTTTATGTCACCATCACTTTCAGTTGGATGGGCACCGGCACGCCTCATGACGCTCGGCATAATGCGTTTGGCCCTGTGGGATGGGGATGGGGACGGAGCGTGGACAGACAACCCACAGGCGATTTATTGCGAGCAGATGCGTGTAACGCGACCTGCCGGCCACGGAGACGGTAACACGTTCAGCGTGTGCGTGCGGACCGGACCTTTATGACACGTATGATAGAGTTAGAACTCTGGGGCCAACGGCCGACACACTGCGCTGGGCCTCATCTCTCTCCCACTGAGAGCCTGTCTTCCATATGTGACGAAGGTACTGTATGTTACAGTGGTTGATATAGCGTGACAGAAAGGTCCTGTTTTTAATGTACTTTGTTTAATAATCCGGCATAATGTTTACTATTGTCCTTGCGGGAGGTCTGGGTTGGGCTCTACGTTGACGGTACCCTAAATGGCATTAAAACCACAGCAGTGTCAAGGCCTCACTGAACCCGTGTTAGAGTAAACAAGGAACAAGGGGGAGGGTCGACTGGGACAGGATAGAAATGTGATTGGCTCTCACCAGAAAAGAGCATGTACTGACTCACTGACAGGCTGTCATCCCTGTCCTGGACCAGGAACACAATACACTAATCAACACATGCAAACTTTGCACCATGCCAATGATTATAACCTTACACCCTCTTGCTAGGTTAGAATCCTACACCCTCCTCATTAGGTTAGAATCCTACACCCTCCTGATAGGTTAGAATCATACACCCTCCTGGTAGGTTAGAATCCTACACCCTCCTGATAGGTTAGAATCCTACACCCTCCAGAAAGACAATATCCTTACAATCCTATTCATCTGTTTCATGGTGATGTCAGTTCCTTGGATGTGTCACCAAGTAAGTTTTTAATTTGAGGACCTACAAATTGTCAATGGTACAGAACAGTTGTGATGTTTTGCCCATTTTAATTGGAGAAAACAACACCTTAAGGCCACAAGCCCATAGTATTTTTTCTGTTTTTTCATAAAGCATTTAAATGCAATATGTTTATAATCTCCTTTGTTATTTGGTTAGACATTTTGCAGAACATTGTGAAGCAAACCTGGGATCAATAAATTTTCAAATATACTTTGGGAAAGTAATAAAATACATACAGTATATCAAACATTAACTGTTATTCAAAAACGATACCATTTGTAAGTCATTGAAAATATTTTAATAATTCAATCCCAGAAAGTAACTCTTTCAAAAGATTTGAATACACATTCCAGAAAGTAACTGGATTGAAAAGAAAAAGCCCTTGGCATGCTCTTTGGGGGGGTTAAGGCTTCATACATTGTAAAGTTGCTTTGTGTCAATGCACTTGTTAAAATCGCCAGACAAATAAACTATTTAAAAAAACGAATTGAATGCAAATGATACAAATATTTAAATATTTGTAAAGTAGTTGTAATGCATTGGACTACTGTAGAGTGAGTTTTAGCACACAGCTGCTTAATTATAATTATTTGCTTTAAATACTTTCAAATATATATGTTATTTGTGGGATCAATATTTGAATATTAAAATAAATATTTGCTTTAGTTGAGCACATTTATTTGGAATAGTTTCCATTCACAAGTAAACTATGAAAACCCTTCACCTTCTGTCAGGTCACACACACACCTGTACCTTTATGACAGGTCATAGCCCTACACCCTACTGACAGGTCATACCCCTATGCCATTAAGGCTATGCTCTTCATGTAGGGTAGAGACCCCACACCCTTCTGAGAGGGCAGAGCCCTGATAATGTTCGGGAAGTCCTTCATGAGCATCTCGTACATCAGACGTTTACAACCCATTTGTCAACCCAGACAAAAGGCCTGAATAGGTTGTGCCTGTCCAAATGTGTGCAGTTTTTTAAACATTTTTATCCCAGTCAAAATATTTTAATGTCAATGAGCCCTGATTAGACTTGACCTGATGGGGTTGTCAGTCTCCCCTGGCCTAACGCCAGTTATCCTCCATTACCGCCATGCTTATCTGTTATTGTCCCAATTTTCCGGCCACCAAGCAGCTACCAGCCCGAAAAGCCGTGGTTACTCATTAACCCCATATCTCTAGAATCTGTGTACCTGCAAGTGCGCACCGACCACAATGGAAATCTGTGTGTGTGTGTGCTTGTGTGTGTGCGTGTGGGCGCGTGCCTATATGTGCTCACATTTGCATGTGTGAATGTGTGAGCATCTGTGTGTGCAGGGGTGGGGGGTGGGGGGGTGCGCATGTATATGTGTGCTCGTGTGTGTAAGCATGACCCTGTGTGTGTGTGTGTGTGCATGTGTGTGTGTGTGTGTGTAACAGGAGCTGACAGAGAAGGATATCAGCGGGTATCACTGTGAGTGACTTTTATCTCAGCGATAAACTCAGGAGAACCGCTGAGTCAGGAGTGCTGAATGGAGTTTAAACTGGAGACAGGCCCAGGGCCCTCTCACCCTCCCCGTGCTTCACCACCTCCCTACATCTCCTCTTTTCGGCCTTTTCCCAATCTGCTCCTCTCATTTCTTTCCTTCCATGCCCCCTTCTCTTTCTCTCTCTCTCTCTCTCTCTCTCTCTCTATCTCTCTCTCTCTCTCCCTCTCTCAATTCAATCCAGTTCCCTTTATTGTCATGGCAAACATACATTTGCATGCTTATCAAAGAGAGGGAGCCATAAAAAGCACAGTTGTGAAGGACAATTAAAGCTAAGCCGATGATCTAAGCAAACATTCAATAATGCTCTAAGTAAATATGAAGTAGCTTATCACTAAATAACTTCTGCGTGTGCTATAACAACTACTACTTCACAATGGTTTTTTAAAAACCTTTAAAAGGAAAGATGAGAAGAGCTGGATCAGGAATGCTCTCTTTATCTCCCTCCTCGTCTCGGCTCAGAAGGCCAGCGCTATTCCGCCACGCACAGCCTCTGTCTGTCTGTCTGTTTTCTTTCTCAAAGAGAAGGCTGGAAGAGTGCACACACACACACACACACACACACACACACACACACACACACACACACACACAAAGATGGTTGTTCCCAGGAACAGCCCAAATGAGAAGATTTGTCAGGATACCTAGCTGTCATCTGATGGGGGGTGACACGGTGAACAAATGGGGGTGGAGAAGCTTTTTAGACTGTTTACTGCTCTGTCCCAATGATCAAATCACTCAACCACCACTCACTGGCTTCTAAGGGAACACACACACACGCACACACACACACACACACACACATACACACATACACAAACACACAGAAGCCAAACAAACAATCACTGTCTCCACCCATAGATCTCATCAGCTGCCGTTAGACTCCTAACAACACAACTGAATCCATGCTAATTACAAGGAAAGGCTTTCAGATAATTCACTTACGGATCGCTACCTTTGAGGGGAAATCCACTGATCACATTTCCTCTGGAAAGATACCTGGGCCTGTACTTCTTGATAAAAGCCTCTTAGAGAATCCAATATTGACAATCTTAATAAAAAGTTGAAATTAAAGCTAGGTTTTCAGTTTATAAATAAATCCTGCTTCTCTGTTGAAGCCAAGAGTAAATTGGTTTTAATGGTTTAAACTGGTAACTGGTTTTAAATTGGCCCTTCCTTTGGTAGATTATGGGTGCATATCATACTGTGCATCAGGGTTACTCAGATCACGGTCCTCGTGGGCTGAGCACTGCTGTTTTTGTTTTTTCCAGACTCCCTTTACCTGGGAGTCAGGTGTGAAGACACTGGCGGATCAATTGCACTAATTGTTCAACTAACTACCTGAGAAGAAAGGAAAACCAGGACCGCACCTGGTGTAATGCATTGGTTACAACAGAAACCTGCACACACTCGGCCCTCAATGGAATGAGTTTGACACCCCTGCGCTACAGTTTTAGGAGTTAAGAGTTTTAGACTCAGTTACCCAGGGTGCATCGCGGTTTATTGCAAATTCAAAGTCCTTCAAACATCACTGTACATTGGACCAGGCGGTGGGAAGGATGTCTCTAAACATGCATAGACTGAGCCACTCATATGTCCTCATCTACAAGGCTTCATCTGCAAGAAAGATACCCAATCACCTTTACACCATGTTCCCTCCTTACGAGTAGTCATTAATTTCACTCTACAAATGTCTGCCTTTTAACATATCCAACCCCCGTGTTTTGCTTTTGAAAAACGAGTTTATCCACCACACACTTTGGTACACCTTTGAACACACTCCAAAAACTCTCGTTCCCTTGATTGTAAACACTGTATCCACAGCACGGTAATAGGGGAGCACGCCTGTTTTTAATCTTGATGTGCAGCCTGAGAATTCCGATATATTTTAATGTGAATATTGTTCTTTCATATAAATTGTTCTATTGTTCTGAAACAATGTACATCAGTCATTTCTTCTTGATCTGATCTCTTCTGTAAAAGAGATTTGTGGTCTCCGCCATGGAAACGGGCCAAAAGTGGCACTGCAGGCGTAAGGTACCTCCTATTGGCTATGCCACTGCCTAGAACTTGACATGGCTGGTTTCTCCACCAATCAGATGCCTGCGCCTCATAGGACATTCTCCTTGAGTACACCCAGGCCTCTCTGATAGTACATCGCTCTCTAGATCCGTGCCAGAGAGATTGTGAGAGAGAGAGAGAGAGAGAGAGAGAGAGAGACAAGGTCCAGATGCACACGTAAATATCAGGTTCAAATCCCATGTGAGGCACAGCTGCTCTACCCTTGAGCAACCTGTTTGACCTTGAGGAAAATATGCAGCTGAATAAATGAATACGGTGTGAGCTGCGTAAAAACGCCCCTTCATACGCCTCTTTGTACATGCTGTGTACAAATTAAACATAAAAATGCAATGCGTCACACCACCTGCTGTGATGCTGGATCCATAATCCACCACACACACACACTGGGGGGAATAGATGGCATGGCAGCTTGCTAGGAACACCCACACAAACTCAGATCTGTATTCACGCCATGCAGTATGGATGTGACAAGGTCACTGTGTCATTGACTGGATGCCCGTAAGGCAAGAAATGCTACTTTACATGGCTCTCCACCCTGAACACATCCACCTACAAGGGAAGGGACAGTGGGCTAGGGCGGCACAAAGAAGGAGAAGGTGCTAATAACATCGCGAGAAAGAGAGGAGATTGAGAGATCAAAAAAATTGATCTAGTGAGTCACTAGATGGAAGGCTGATCGCTGGGTATGTATACGTATTGGAGGAAGAGAGGAAGAGAGGAAAAGGGGCGGGACGGGGGAGGGGTGGAGGTGGGTGGGTAGAGTGCGAAAAACAATCCAGTCTTGAGAGGGAGAAGGAGGGGGAGGTCGTGACAGAAAGGGGAGGCGCTAATGTACAAATATGAAGGCAGAGAACGTAGTCGTTCAGGTTAAATACATCACCCTCGGGTTCTCAATCGGTCGGATACATCTCATTACATGTTTTTTGGTTTTTTGTGCGTTTTCACACCAGAAATAAAATCGGATACTGTTAAGTATCGGATCGCTCTACACCGTCCTGGGTTTGCACTGAGAGGATGCTAGTGCATTTATTCTCCATATACCTGAAACGAGGAAGCGCTGGGGGTGTTCAGAACTGAAGACTACACGAAAACAGCTGAGCACAAACACAGCAGTCCGAGTGGAATATTGGATTCGTAATTCTGGGTGATTTGCACATGAGACAGCATAGCGCCAGGGACGTCCAATTGAAGCAGGCATAGGCTATAATGTATTTTGTTTAGTTGTGTTGGATACATTCAAGTTAAACGGAGAGAACAACTAAGCAACTAAAGACAAAAAATATTTGTACATCTAAAGTTGAAGGAAATATATCATTCAGCCGTATCTGGAATACCATTTAGCCGCGGTTGTATTCTGCACCTCGCTCACAATCTCGAATGAAGATATTAGCTAATTGACTTCCACTGAATACAAATTGTAAAAAACTAAACAAGCGACTTACATGCATATATATCTCCTTTAAATTACTATCTCAAAATAGAAAGCTGGTTACTTTCTTGTTGAACTATTGTTATTGTTCTACTGTTCTATTTTTTACACACTTGGACAGATATGTATGTACATATATATATATAACTGTCTTTAATTGTCTAGAGGGGGGGTTTATGCTGTGACTTTAGTGCAATATATTACTGCCCATCCATTTTTTTGGACTCAGGGAGGGTCTGCACGTGAGCGCAATACGTAACTGCAAATCAGTTCATAAATATCAGTAGTATTACTATTGCCGTTGTTTGTAGTAATAAGAAAAAGACACAGGATCAGTTATAGGTGTACCTCTCTCCTCGTGTTTTAAGTGTTATCCGTCAAATACACTAGCAGTATAAGCGTAGCTTTATTTGTGCCTTTTGAAAATAGCATTTTTCATCCTGGACAGAACACAGGAGATTTATGTTGACACGTGCAAAGTGAAGCAAGTGTTTACTGTTTTCTCGAAATAAACAGCTTACAAAATTGCTACAGTATTTTTAAAAATACAAAAAAATAACTAAAAATAACCTTGTTTACTGCTTTCTGTACAGACACCGTGAAATATTCAAACGGCAAAGGTTGTTAATAATAGCTATTGTGTAGGGAATTAAGGACCATCATATATATATATATAGGCTATATATCTTATTTTATTTTTATCTAACTGTGCACGAGTGTGCAAACTGACCAAAGTTGATATAAAGCCATAGCACTGAAAACCGGCACACTGAAACGTACCACCACGAATTAACCAACGGATTGTACGACACAATAAGCAAAATGACCGACGGCCCAAGACAGCGGGGTAACTCGGCACCCGCGCCGGCCGGGGATTCCGCCTCCGACACGGGCAAGAACTCGGGCAGCTCCGGGGTGGCTCTGAAGAAAGAGATCGGACTCGTGAGCGCCTGTGGGATTATTGTGGGTAAGTCTAATTGTGTTGGGATCCCGATTAAACGTTTTTTTTAATGAACGCTGTAAGATTCCCCTGCTGCAGTCTGCTGGATGTCCCAGAAATGGTTCCTGAGTTCACCTTTAATCGCGTCACACTACGGTTCCCCTCCAATCAGAGGAATCTTCAGAATTCGGGGGCGGGACTAAACATTGTGCGAGGCGCTTCGCTTCACATGACATTATATTAGGGATGTAGTTTGAAATTAATTATTGAAAAAAAATGGGATAAGGGAATAACTATGGTAAACTTTAGTCGGGAGTACTGTGCGTGAACCAATCCTTACATCCAACTTCTCCTGGGTTTTAGTATTTAGTACACAGGTGGCCTTTAAGAGTACTCGTAGGTTTTAGGGTTTAGGATTTGCGATAGGGTTACGGGTAGGGTCACGTTTAGGGTTCGGGCTCGGCCACGTGCACTGTAAAATAAAAAAAACAACAACAGGCCAATCACATCTCGAACCGCGTCTCGTCCTCTGCATGGGTGGCATCTAGCCTCTGTCCTTTTAAGAGCAGCATACTCGTAGAAACCATAGAAGCAGTACGCATGCGTTACTGAATATTGAATATAAAAATTGAAATAGCCAGTGCTGTAGCTACACTTAAGCACCCAGGGTGAACATGTCTGCTCTTGGTTCGACAATGCCATCTTCACAATGGCGTGGTGTAGCTACAGCTTCCAGCAAATTAAGTTTAATCTGCTTGGTTAGGAGAGCCAGGTCTCTCAAGAATGTACACACTGTGTCTCGTTACTAGCTGCATGAGGTTCAAACAGTATACCTCACTAGTGGCAGCTGGCAACAAGGATTCTGACCATGTTCAGGGCCTTCACATGTTCTTTTTGTATATGCGTTATGCAAATATTGATTCTGCCTGTGTCCTGTCGTTGCCTGTATCTGCTTGTGTGCCTGCATCCATGGTGTCCCTGTATCCAATGTTTGCCTATGTCCATTATGTGATTATATCTATTCTGATCGAATATTCCCTTGTATCCAGTCTGTGCCTATATTCAGTTCAGTCCCCCTTTCCTTTCCAATATCTCTGTCCGCTTCCGGTCCAACTGCAGCCACTTTTAGCGAGCGGCTCCCTGGGTCAAGGTTTGATTCCTTCTTATTCACAGTTCAGACCTTTTCACGTGATTCGTCTTATCAGTCATCTGGGTTTTATTGTGCCACACTCTCCGGTCACCCTTTGCACTGAGTGTGCCCTATTGAGCCGAACTGCGAGGAACAGGCGCCTCGAGATACCGCGGCCGCCCCCTCTATCGCACCCTGTAATTGGCCTGGATTTTTTTTTGGCCACTTTGAACCAGCGTTGTCCCTCCTCAGATTATCTGCTTTGTTCACCGATGTTATACTCTCTTCCTTCCGTCACATTCACAGTCACAGCAATCATCTCTGAGGCGTGCGGGGGGGCGATTGGGGAGGCATTAGCGGGATCTCGGAACATCAGTCCATTTGACCTTAATAGAGGAGACGCTGGCAGATTTTGGAGTGGAATGAAAGGGGTAGCCAGGGATTCTTAATCAGAGCATTTGTACTCTTGAGTGGACGGAATTTCGGTTTAAATACGCACATTCTTCTGGGTTACTCGGCGCTTATTAAGATCAGACGGCGGTAATGGCTTGGTGCTGTCTGGCCCCGGGTGCTCAGGGCTGCTGCCTTAGCGCTGGTTCCCAGCCTGATAATGCGCCGGGAGGATTTACCCTTAATGGCGAGTAAAGCGCTAATCCTCCTAATGCTACTGGACCTGCGGAATTTCCAGTGTGCGCAGTAGGTAATGGGCATGCGCAGTGAGACCATCGGAGAGCACAGTTAGCCGTAGGGATGCGCACTATGGCATTATGATGCGCTTTCCCGTGTGCTTTTCGATTTTTTTAATTGAAGGTATATATTTTCGCGTGCAATTTCCGTCACAGAAGATCCGAAATTGCCCCCAAACTCTTGCCCAGGAGGGATTAGGAAAACAACAATATGTCCTGCCTGTGTTACTACACAACAATTAAATATTTCGTAAGAGCCAAGTTAAAAAAAACGAAACTCAAAAAAATCCAGACGTCAGACTGGAGTCTGCCTTGGTCCAGCTCACAGTCCAGAGATGAGAGTGGAAAGTGTTTTGTCGAACTTCACTGATCTGGTACAGCTCGAGGTAGTAGAGATGCTTAAATGCTTAAAATGTAAATGTAAATGGGACAGTGGATTCGGCACAGGTAAGGCTGGCTAGCTAGGGAGAGGAGGCCCCGTGATCGGTGTGAACAAGAGAGAGAGAGAGAGAGAGAGAGAGAGAGAGAGAGAGAGAGAGAGACAGAGGGGGGGAGACGTTGAGACAGAGATTTTCTCTCTAGCAAATGCTTCACATAAAGAATGTGTCCATTGAGAATGCAACGACTGTCCTCCCTCGTTTCCCAAACATGACAGTTGATGAAAGGGTCACTCATTTTTCCACTTCTTGCAAATGAAAGAAATGGGGAGGAAGCAGTAGTAGCAGTAAAAGCCTAGACGATTTTATAGTCAAAATGCATATCAAAAAGAGTTCATGCTAACATGTTTCGGCGAGTTAGCGTCCCTCGCAGTGTTACAGAATCTTTGGGAGCATCCTGCTCTTTTCTTTCTTTCTTTTTAAAATCCATTTTCTATCCCTTTCATTTGCAAGCATGTGGTCCTTAGCGATTACTTTGTGTTTTGGGCCTGGCACCCCACTTTCAAGTGCCCAGGTTCCTTTGTGCAGTGCACCTGGTGCGTTTTTCAGGATATCAGTAACGCCAGGAGAAGGGCCCACAGCCCCTACTTGCAACCAGATATGTGCCCATGTGCCACAGCCCGGGGGACACACAGAAGACACTCTGTGCGACAGCAGATGGTATCTGCATTGCTCTAAATAATAAAATGGGAGAGAGAGACAGAGAGATAGATAGAGAGAGAGACATAGGTACATTGAGAAGGGTAGACAGAACCAGACTGCTAATCTCAAATTAGGTTCAGATTGCATCACGTTGTTCTCTAAACTCCTCATGGCTGTACAGCACTTTCAAAGGTGCCAAAGTCATACCTGATGATGTCATACTTGATGAACGCACAAGGTTCAGATCACCAGCACTGATGGACTGGGTCTACTGCCCTCTGCCCTCAACCTCCCCCACATTCAGATGTAACTAGATAGAGGGGGGGCAGGGGGAAGGGATTATGATATTCGAGTGATAAATCAGCCTAACCTTATAGATTAGTAGTATCCCAGCATGCACTGCGAGTGCATTTATTTTTATATATTTTTCTCCCAGCTGGGGTTTAATATATCTAGGTGATTCTTATTTTATATATTTCTTTAACCATGCCATCTTATGTGTGTTGCAACACTTACTTATGCATTTCCTTGAGTTCACCCTGCTCCCTGCCAGCTGGAGGAAATCTTGATAGATGAGAAATAAAAATGACCCTGTAATGGTGGAGATAGAGGAATATATTTGGGGAGAGTATCAGCAGTCTTTTTTTGTCCAGTCCCACATAAACAGGAAGTGTGCGACACCCAGGCAGGAAACGGGTGCACTTGCTCACTCTGCTTGTGTCAGCACCTTGCACAGCTGAAGCCGAGTGCGAATGGCCTTTAAATGCTTTGTCAGTCTAAGAGTCACGCTATCGGTCAGCGCTGTGTCACTCACTGTCGTAGCCACACTAATGGTTAACTCTGTGTCTCTCACATTAATAGACAGCACTCTATATCTCTTGCTATGATAGCCACACTAAGGTTTAGGGCTGTCTGCGATAGTCAAGTTAATATCCAGCACTTTGTCTTCCACTGCGATAGTCACGCTAATAGTTAGTACCATCTCTCACTGTGATAGTCACGCTAACATTCAGAGCCGTATCTCTGTGATAGTCAAGCCTGGTACAATCTGCTTTACGCTTATCAAGCCAACCTGATACACTGCACGACTCTGTGGTGTTGGGACCAACGGACCACATGGGTTTAGAGTGGGAGAAACTGATTATGTGCCGCCACCTCAAGACTCAAGATTTCTGAGCCACATACTGGGCAGTTTACCATGGTGGTCACATTGTGCTTCATGCCTTCCATGAGCTCTCTTACTGCTGTGGTTCTACTGTAAACAGCTGCCCCTTACACTGGCATATCACAGTGTCACAGCGTGCGGGGAACTGTCAGTACTGGCCTGGCTGTGTGCAGTAGGAGGGTTTTTGTGTGTGTGTGTGTGTGTGTGTGTGTGTGTGCTGAGTGATTGAGCCTGACACACTAGACACCCAGAACTTTCCTATTTCACGCATTAAGCCCAGTAGGCAGACACTGCGACCTTTGACCTCTGGGGTTGATATATCTCCGGCAGAGGGTTTGTGGGCCCGCTAAGCTGACGCAACACCTTTGACCGCAGGTGTGTTCGATCTTCCACAGTGCTTTTGAACCAGTCCACACATAGACGTCTCCCCCCCTGTGGAAGTGATGATCTATTTCGCACCAGTGCATCCCCCCCAACCCCCCCTTCCTCAGGGTTCTTGTCTAAACTGCCTGTCTGTCTGATGGCCAAGGAAAATGTGAATGCATTGTTCAAATGAATACCCACCCTACATCCCCGACTGCTACCCCCACTCCCCCTCCCGTCCCCTCCTTGTGCCCCATTCCAGCGGCCGCAGATTATTTTACCCTCTGTCTTTGTGTTAGTGTGTGAACTACACTCACGCTATCATAATGGAGATTAAGGTACTGCATGCAGTGCAGACATCATAAGGACCACCTATTTAGTTTGTTATTATTTGTAAAAAAATCTGTAAATAAGCACAATTTTTACTAATTAAATCAAATGTGACTTGTTATATGATTTCTTGGTATGACTCTCGTTATAAACAAATGACAAAAAAACCTATTATAATGTGATTATTTATAATATTGGTCGATATTATAGATAATATTCATTATTATTATTATTAATGACCCCCCCATCATCTTCCTCACCTCCCAGGTAACATCATCGGGTCAGGGATCTTCGTCAGCCCTAAGGGAGTTCTGGAGAATGCGAGCTCGGTGGGCCTGGCGCTGATTGTGTGGATCGTCACGGGGATCATCACCGCCATCGGGGCACTCTGCTACGCCGAGCTGGGCGTCACCATCCCCAAATCCGGGGGGGACTACGCCTACGTCAAGGACATCTTTGGAGGACTGGCAGGGTGAGAGACACAGAATGGCCTTAATTCCCTTCAATGTAAATGACACTGTCCAAATAATAGGAGCATTAAACTATGGCCTATATGCCCACACATTGCTGAAATATAAAACAGCATATTTGCATTTAGGCATTTATCTGACATGCCTACCCAAAGCAAACTACACAGCCTTTTACAATCCATTTATCCAACTGGATATTACGAAAGTAATTTAGACTAAGTAACCTTGCTCAAGGGTACAACAGCAGTACCCCACTTGGGAATTGAACCTGCAACCTCCCACACCAAAGTGGGAACCGCAGCAGCATGAGTAATCATGAAAGATAGAAACGGTTCCAAATGCAAATTAAGTGAGTGCGAATTGAGTTTCCTTAATGTCAACAGTCATCAGATTAAACGGGGCATGTCGTAGTCTTAGCACCTTGCATTGGTTCCTTGCGTTTCATATATGTTCATATTTTGAGACTGAGCACTAACCGTCAACCTAAAATATGCAAGCTAGTAAATTGTGTAAGCAACAACGCCTGGGTGAGTCACCACTCGGCCGTCACGTGATGACCAGTCACATGTTGAATGAAAGCCCGCCTCCCCCCGCCCCCTAGGAATGCCACCACGGGTGGTGTGACATCAGGAAAAGTATTCCCCTGTGCTGAGAATTAAAGGAGCAGGCGGCAGGGGGTGGGGGGGACACACCGATAAGCCGACAAGCCGACAGCGCTCTTTGATAAGAGACATCGCTTCCAAAGCAGCTGCTAAATGTCTCCCCACATGCCGGTGGCTCCAGGGCTGTGAATGGAAACGTGTGACCGATGATCGAATGGACAGGTGCTTGTTCTTTGTTTCTGTCTTCATTGAAACACAGAATTACACAAGCCAACGGAAACACACCGGAGGCCCCCAATAGGCTTCTGTAAAGAGCGGGTGGCAGGGTTATGTTGGATCGTTTGGCTGGGAAATACAATATTTGCAGAGATAAAAATGGCCCAGGCGTGACAATCCTGTTCCCTACACACGATGCACCCCCAGGCACCACAAACCTGTTTATTTCAAATTCTGTGTGCCAGTAGTGTGTCGTAATCCCTGTCTTTATCGCCAAACTGACGCTGTCACCGACCTCTTATTTTGTCCACATATACACTTCAGATCTCTTACTCATGACTCACCCCTCCACCCCCCCCCCCCCCCTTCTGTCTCTGCGTGATTATTCATTGGATCAATGCGGCTTCCCTATCGTCTTGACAGCTCATCCCATTAACCAAGCACAGCTGATCCCCACAAAACAAATCTGTGAATCCGCAAGGCATCTTGTGCGTGTGTTACTGATCTAAAAAATGCCCCCGTGTCTACAGATAAAAGTAATGATTAAAAAAAAACTTTCACAAAGGTAAAAAAAAAAAAAAAAACGACTGCAGAAAAACCTTATTTAGACATGAAAAATTGACGGAAGCAACTTCTTCCTTGCAACTGCACCAAGAAAATGTGCTTTCGTGACAAAAACCCCAGAATCTACTCCTGAGCTGATAAAAACCCAACTGCTCAAGCCGCCATCTTGAGTCGACCGATTGTGTCTGAAGTCACTAACCACTTCCCCTCTTTGTGTCTACGATCACTAGCCCCTCCCCCTTTCTTTGTGTCTATGGTCATTAGCCCCATCCCCCTTTCTCTGTGTCTATGGCCACTAACTCCTCCCTCTTTTGCAGGTTCCTTCGACTCTGGATTGCGGTGCTGGTGATCTACCCGACCAATCAGGCGGTGATTGCCCTCACCTTCTCCAACTACGTCCTGCAGCCCCTGTTCCCCACCTGCTTCCCCCCGGAGAACGGACTCCGTCTGCTGGCCGCTGTCTGCCTGCGTGAGTGTGCTGGGGAGGGTGGCGGGGCTTGGTGCCAAGGGAGAGGGACAGAGAGAGAGAGAGAGAGAGAGAGAGAGGGGAGAGAGAGAGAGAGAGAGAGAGGGGGAGAGAGAGAGAGAGAGAGTACAGTATGTGTGTGTGAAGACAGATGTGTCGAGTTGAGAGAGAAAGAGAATGAGAGAGAGAGAGTGGGGGCCTGTACAAACTTCACACACACAGTAGAAATATCACAGCCAGGAGTGAGACACAGGAAGAGAGACAGAGGGAGGGAGAGGGAGGGAGAGAGAAGGACGTGTGAAATCACTGTTCTGAAGCCAAATCCACAGCTCTCCATCGCTCCTGACTGCCTAACTGTCTCTCTGTTTGTTTAGACAGACTGACAGGGTATCTTTATCAGGGTGAACCCTTTCAATGTGACAGTCACACGCCTGTGCTGATGGGGGTGGGGGGTACGTCCACGTCGCTCAGATTCTGTCGCTCAGGATCAACTGACCAAATTTCACATGGCATCTTATCCTGGCCTCAATTAAAGCCATAACACTCGGATCACCATTTTATTCCCCCAGTTAGAGATTTGTGCCATCACTGATAAACTGTCAGCCTCCCTGGCCCTCGATGAAAAACGTTGTCACTGGGCAGGCTAGCTGGGACTGATTGCAAAGTTTGACTGCTACCCAATAAGGAGGAGGAGCATTTTTAGGTGGGGTTTTTTTCAGGTCGTGTCCTTTGATACGACCTGAGTGGAATGGGACAGATCCAGCGAATAGCGGCTGAGTGAGTCCGCGCTGGATTTTGCGTAATGGCACACACCGAAAGCACAGCACAACAACAGTGCTCTGGTATTCAGGAGCCAGAACGTTTAGTGGAACACCCCGATTCGGTTGGCTCAGACAGTAGTGTTGTTTTTTTTGTGTGTGTGTGTGTGTCATTGTTGTGCTTCCTGGTTTTTAATTGGACAGATGTTGTCAGGCAGTTTCTTTTTTTGGAGAAAAGGCTGAGCTGCAGTTTTTCTGACCTTGTTTTGTTTTTGCTCTTTCGCTCACTCTGAGGAAAGTGGGGGAAAGGTTACTAGAGGACACGCAGTGGGACAGGTGTGAGGGTGTACAGTATCCCCCTGCTCCCCTCTCATTTTCTCCTTGTGCCTCATCTTTTGTTAGGTTTCTTCCAGTGTCCCAAAACATTCCTTGAACACCACGCGTCTTGCCTCATGGCCAGGGTGCCCCACTGCGTTTTTAGAATAGTTACATAACCCTCTTTGGCAGTAGATTCTCAGAAGTCCATAGGAGAGGAGCAGGCCACCGACCCCCTCGGTATGTTTTTCATTTAAGCGCAAACGGTTTGATCCTCGGAAATCTCACCTTCCATCTAGTCGGTGAGAAAACGTGAGCGGAGAGACAAAGACGTCTGTGTGTGTATGCGAGAGAGACCCACACAGAGACAGAGACACACACTGGGAGAGAGAGAGAGAGATTGTGAAAAAGAGAAATGTATGTTTTATTTGCAAGAGAGAGGATGAGAGGAAGACAGTGTTTGAGCAGGTATGTGTGTGTGTGTGTCAGTGTGCGTGTGTGAGCGCGTGTGTGCTTGTTTGCGTGCATAAGTGTGTCCCTCCTCCCAACTTTGCCTTAGGCAGTAAGGCGGGTCGTGTTACTGCACCCACAAAAATACATCTCTCACACAGGACGTCCTGACTGTAGTTCAGATTTTCTGTCTTGTTTTTGAGTGTTCAGTTTCAAAACAAGAGGGATAGACACCCTTTGGGGTTCCTGTCTCTGTGACTGAAGCTTCACCTGCCCTGGAATGCCAGATTTCTTTTCTGTTTTATTGAAGTGGGGCAAACACTCTGCTTATGTTCTGTTTACGTTCTGCGTAGTGTCATTCTCTCCGCATGCACACTGATTTAGTACATTCTCTATGCTAAGAGGTGTACTTTTACTTTATATATATATAGAAGACTTTGTTTATATAATGTATAGAGTGGTATATATATATTTGCATATAGTGTCCTCTCTACATACAGAGGTATACATTCATCGTTCTTAATGCAGTGCAGTTTACATATATATATTTATATATATATTCAGTTTACAGTGATATATATCCTATTTGCATATATAATTTTGTACATTTTCTACACAGGTTTAAAAAAAAAGTGGTGTATGTTCTCTTTACCGGTGGAGTGGTATACATTTATTTGTACATATAGAGTCATACATTATGTTTACGGAGAAGTGCAGAGTCTGTTGTGTAACACGGTGTGTGTATATGCTGTTTATCGTAATTCTATACCGTATGCAGCTACGGCTGTTTTGACTGCAGCTGTTGCTTGTTATGCCCAGAAGGGAAGGCGACGATGCCCCCCTCAGTCCAGTTTGGAGAGGCTTTTCAAAACACCAATAACTTTTTCATAACAGCTGTAAACAAACCGCAGAGCTCCTATTAAGGTTCATGTTGTTGGCTGCCCAGAATTTCCACCGCCCCTCCCACATACCGCCAAAAATCATTGCCCTTGTTACCTTGTTACCTGAGAAAATTAATCTGCCATTGTGATCTGCGCTCGTCCGTCCTGTCACCCAGGGACACGACACATAGGACCGGATGACAGGGAACCATTCCGGTTTTCTCAGCCCCACCTTCTCCGCCCCCAGGGTCACTGTGACCTTCAGGAGGTCGTGGAAACAAAAGATCGAAATAGTTAGTGAGTGAGTGAGCAGGAACCGAGTTACCTCGTGAACGAACGAGGGAATTAATCGGCCCAAAAGCAGCCAGATAGACAGCGGCCGTTGAGTGGGAGCACGAGGGCGCTTTGCGCCACTGCGAGAGGATTAATGGAGCTGCTGAATCAATGGCATTAGGGAAGGTAATGCAGGGACAATTACTGGTACTGGTCCAGCCCCCAGGCTTGGAGTCAACAGGTTTGCCACACCAGCGGGGGTAAAGTTCAACGTGATGGCGCAGCAAAGGACAAAGGATTGACAATTGCTTTATGGCACAATGTTCCTTTCACGTGTTATGTGAGAATTACCCATGCACAGACTCTACCCCGCTCTCAGTGTCAATGTGCCCTAACGACCAGTCAGTCAGTGTGTGCACACTGTATCAACCCTCAATCTGTGCCCTGTTAATGAACTATAGTATCCAATCAGTCCACGTGTCCATACTGTATACTCTATCCATCTCGTAGTGCTACTGATCTGGGTACACTGCTCCACTCAGTGTGTTTATATTGTATATGTTTTCTCTCTCAGTGCTGCTGACCTGGGTAAACTGCTCCAGTGTGCGATGGGCAACCCGGGTCCAGGACGTGTTCACAGCGGGGAAGCTGCTGGCCCTGGCACTCATCATCATCATGGGCTTCGTGCAGATCTGCAAGGGTGAGCCTCTGTCTGTCCATGTGTCTGTCTGATCTGAGCCCCCGCCTGTCGGCCTGTCTGTCTGTCTGTCTGTTTGTCTCTCTGTCTGACCTGAGAGACCTGAGCCCCCGTCTGTCCATCTGTCTGTCTGTCAGTGTGTCTGCCTGACCTCATGTTTGCCTTTTTTTTTTTTAAGACTCGACATGTCACTCTGCCTGTCTGCCCATCTGTCTGACTTGTGTGCTTGTCTGACCTACATATAAATGTGTATATCTCTCTGTCCATCCCACCAACTCACACTGGCAGTCTGTCCATGTCTTTCACTATGTGTGTGTGTGTGTGTGTGTGTGTGTGTGCACGTGTACGTGTTCTTTTGTTGCTTGTCTTCTGCATCATCTCTGACATAGTAAATCCTGGCCCCTGCTGGACAGACCTGGTACATACGCAATATGTGTGCTGTGGGTCAGAAACTCTCAGGTCTGAAATCTATTCAAAGTCTGACACACTCAGATTGACAGGAGGAGGGCCCAGTCTGGTAGGGAATTTCAAATGAAAGCATTCCTCCGCATTACAGCAAAACACCTGTTTATTGCCTTGTCTACATAACTGACATATTCTCCACATAATGGGAGAAGATTACTGAAGCAATTAAGGCTAACTCTCGCTCAAGGGAAGAACAGGGTCTTGACCTGAGGTTTCAGACCTGCTGCCGTCCGGTTCAAAGCCGGGCTCCTGAAACACTTCGCCAGACTGTCGCCTGAATTGGCCCCGTGGGATCACGTCCCAATTCCACGGCGACATCACGTCCTGCTCGAAGGGGATTGGAGGGAAAAGAAAGTAGGAGACATAATAGGGAAACACATTTCACCTCAAACAAGAGGTCATCCTTTAATGTGCTCGCAGCAATAACACCGATGGCAATGTGCTTATCGCAGCAGCCCCAGCGGCCTAGGAATAACAAGGACGACAATGACATTATGACTAACGGCGATGACGAGGATCAAGGGGTTTTTTGCAACCGCCTCGGCACAATAATGCCGTAGCGTTAATATGAATGTCCAAGAAAAACAGACTGGTCCGTGTGTATTGTTATAGGCTTATTAGTGCTTTACCTCTCTAATCAGCCGTGTGTGGGAATAGCACGTAGGGGATGTGGGGTGAGAGAGAGATGGACAGAGGAGACCAGTGGTGGCGAAAAGGGGTGGAGGGCAGAAAAGGGGGGATAGGGTAGTCAGGGGACTCTTACCATAAATCTAATTTATAACAGACTTTATGTTATTCATACAGTTGTTTTATACATTACTTTGATATTTTAACCACCCACAAACCTCACAGAAGCTTTTGAAATGGTCGATTTCACCGTTAGGTGAGTGATTATGAGTTGCTAAAGCACGCACAAGGCGTCATTTTCCCTTTTTGAAAACCTTTTTTGTGGGGCCTTGAACGTAGTTTTTGTAAAACATTCCAGAGGAGAGGTTTTCATGAGTTTTGTGCATTATGAATGACACAACCTGCCCTGTGAAGACTGTGTCATGCATGTATTTGTAAGGAGCGAACGCTCACGGGAAATACAGGTCTGGTGGATGGTGTCACTAAAGCATTTCTGCGAGAAATTTGAGAAGGAGAACAAAGTGGAGAGATACACTATATGGCCAAAAGTCAGTGGACACCTGACCATCACACCTATATGAGCTTGTTGGACATCCCATTCTAAAACCATGGGCATTAATATGGAGTTGGACCCCCCTTTGCAGCTAAGACAGCTGCCACTCTTCTGAGAAGGCTTTCCACAAGATTTTGGAGTGTGTCTGTGGGAATTTGTGCCCATTCAGCCAAAAGAGCATCTGTGAGGTCAGCCACTGATGTTGGACGAGAAGGCCTGGCTCACAGTCGGCGTTCTAATTCCTCCCAAAGGTGTTCAATGAGGTTGAGGTCAGGGCTCTGTGCAGGCCAAACCAGTTCCTCCACACCAAACTCGTCTAACCATGTCTTTATGGACCTCGCTTTGTGCACAGGGGCAGTCACTGTTGCCACAAAGTTGGAAGCGCCTAATTGGCTAAGATGTCTTCGTATCCTGTAGCATTAAGAATACCCTTCACTGGAACTAATGGGCCTATCCCCTCAATAATTAGTAGGGGTGTCCACTGACTTTTGGCCATATAGTGTATATAAGGGTCATCGAAAGGGATGAGAAAGAAGGAAGGAATAGAGATAAATAGATAGAGATAGACAGAGGGGCAGGCAGAAAGACTAATAGGATAGAGGGAGAAGGGGAGTGAGAGAGAGAGAGAGAGAGAGAGAGAGAGGCATAGACAGAGGCCGTTTCGCATGATTCCTCGGGATTGGCATTAGTACCAAGTGACTGAGCTCAGGCTTAAAATGCTTAAAAGCACATACCTACCTCCCTGCTTCACCCTCACCCCCCCCCAACCCCCTCACAATCCTGTCAGCCTCCGCTCTACCCCATTTAACCCTTACCTGGCGGAAAGCACGCTCTCTGTGCGCAGCGCGTTGTTAATGCCCTCAATTTAGTGCACACTGTGCTATTTTAAGCGTTTCTTTTATTCTTATTTTTACATTTATTTTATGGTTTATTGTTTTGGTTTAACCGACGGTTGTTTTTTGCTCATAGTTTCTTTGTTTCTCTGTGAAATAACAGCTCTGACGCTCTGTGTGTGGTGAACCTTTTTAATGGCCTAAATGAGTTTAATAAAGGTGTATTAAAGGTGTCTCTCTCTGTCTCTCTCTCCCTCTCTCTCTCTCTCAGGGGAGTACTACTGGCTGGAGCCCGCCCATGCGTTTGAGCCTTTTCAGGACTACGACGTTGGGCTGATCGCTCTGGCCTTCCTCCAGGGCTCCTTCGCCTACGGCGGCTGGAATTTCCTCAACTACGTCACAGAGGAGCTGGTCGACCCCTACAAGTGAGCACCCACAAGCAGCCAATCACATGCTCTGCCGAGGGTCACATGCAGCTTACTGTACTCTCGGTTTCTCTTCTAATCTCTGTATGTTGTAGATTACTGTAGATGTGAGTTTAGGCTTGCTGCCTGATTTGCTGCCTGGACACTGCAGTGTCCAGTTTGGCGTCGGTCAGGATGTGATAGACAACTTTAATAAGTGATTTTCCATTTCCAGTTGGTCACTTTGTAAGTTTGGTGCCAAGGGTGTCAGACAGTAAAAGATTAGATTACTGTACAGTAATGGCTCTCTCTCTCTCTCTCTCTCTCTTTCTCATTTCTCTCCAATAGGAACCTGCCTCGCGCCATCTTCATCTCCATCCCCCTGGTGACCTTTGTCTATGTGTTCGCTAACATCGCCTACGTCACCGCCATGAGCCCTCAGGAGCTGCTGGCCTCCAATGCCGTTGCCGTGGTGAGAAGTCCCTGCCTCATTCTGGGGCTCACACCCATTCCTTTCACACTGTGTTCCGATCCAATCTGAACTTGTCTCTCTGTACCGACTGCTTTTGACTCTTTCTCTTTACCTCTGCAAATGATGAGCTTCATCTCTCACTTCATTTCAGAAACATGAAAATAAACGATTTAAATTCCAAAAATAAGACCAATTGGACAGTTTCTAAATGCCCACCTCACACTGTTTCTGTCCCATTCTCTTCACACTGAGATCCGATCTGGTCCAAATTCACCACGATCCAATTAGAATTATATCTCTCTGGGCCCGGTTTGGATTTCCAGTAAATTCATTTTTTTGCTCTCAGCCTCAAATGTCATATTCAGCTGTATGCAGTATACAGTTTAATACAACAAATCCACATTTGTTAAGAGTCGAGAGCATGTATATTCTTCAGAATGCAAAATTTGTTTATATTTAATTTGTTTATTCAGTTCCATTTAACTTCCGTTCATATTCAGTCCAACTACATTGGCAACATGGAGTTAACATAATATCCACATGTTAATTCAATGCCTCCAAAACAACTACACAACACATTCACAAACTTTACTTGTGTATGTATCACTGTTGTTTATCCATCATATGGATGCTTGTGGTTGTGTTCTGATGTTGTTTGAAAAGTTGTATGTTGATATGTAGATACTGTGTGTGTGTGTGTTGTGTGTGTGTCTATGTATGCATGCTTGTGCTGCCTGGAATTCATGAGCATTCAGTGTGTGCGTGTGTGTGTGTGTGTCTCAGAGTGTGAGTGTTCAGTGTGTGTGTGTGTGTGTGTGTGTCTGAGAGCGGGAGTGTTCAGTGTGTGCATGTATGTGTGTATGTGTGTGTGTGAGAGCGTGGGCATTAATTGTGTGCGTGTGTGTGTAAATGTGAGAGCGTGAGCGTTCAGTGTGTGCGTGTATGTATGCGTGTGTGTTTGTGAGAGCATGGGCATTCTGTGTGTGTGTGTGTGTGTGTGTGAGGAGAGAGAGAGTGTGAGTGTTCAGACACAGCTGTGGTTAACGGTCCTCTCTCTCTCCACCCTCTCAGACATTTGGGGAGAAGTTACTGGGGGTGATGGCATGGATCATGCCCATCTCTGTGGCCTTCTCTACTTTCGGAGGGGTCAACGGGTCCCTCTTCACCTCATCCCGGTCAGTCTGCCCACCTGCCCATTCTGTGGATCCCCCATCCCCCCCGTCCCATCCTCCACCTCACCCCAAACCCCAGACCCCCTTCCCCCACCTACTCCCCTCTTTCTCCAGTTCACCATGGGCCTGCTCATTTCCCAACTCCATCCATATCTCCCCTCCCTCTCCTTCTGTCCCTGAGGGATGGTACAAACAGTCCCAAGCACTCATCATTGATAAGGCATTGGCTTTCTAAGGGCTGTCGGCATAGCGTGACGTGTATAGCACCATTTACCGTTCTCTCTGTGCAGTGTGCAGTATGCAGCAGATAGAGTGCACACACTGTAATTCATGTGTGTCTCAATCGCTGGGTGCACCTGAAAAATGTGTCTATACTGTACTGACACTCGCTCTCTCTCTCTCGCTCTCTCTTGCTCTTTCTCTCTCTCTCTCTCAGGTTGTTCTTTGCGGGGGCAAGAGAGGGACACCTCCCCAGGTTGCTGGCCATGATCCACGTCAAGCGCTGCACCCCCATCCCAGCCCTCCTCTTCACAGTGAGTCTCATACTCTCCCTCTCATGCTTACCCTGTTCTCTCTCTCTTTATCTCTCTCTCTCTCTCTGTCTGTCTGTCTCTTTCTCTCTCTCTCTCTCTCTGTTCATTTGTCTCTCTGTTCTGTCTCTGCTTCCACTCTCTTTCTCTTCATTAAATCAAATCTTTTTGTCTCTGCTTTTTGGGTCAACAAATGACTACATCACTAACTTCATTTCAACAACAAACAAAAAAAAAAAAATTTTTAAAATGACAAAATAAGACCAATCGCCCCACAGTTCCTCTGTTTGTCCTGTAGGGGTCTCCACAGGTTCCAGCTGAGGCCCTGACCCTCTTCCATTCTCTCCTCTCCAGTGTCTGTCCACCCTGCTGATGCTGTGCACCAGTGACATGTACACGCTCATAAACTATGTGGGCTTCATCAACTACCTCTTCTATGGAGTCACCGTCGCCGGGCAGATTGTTCTGCGTATCAAGCAGCCTGATTTGCATCGACCAATCAAGGTGAGAGCCGAGGATAATTTGGCCCCCTCGGTGCTGCAGGGCCTCTAGGCTGAATACAGTAATTGGTCAAAGTTAGGCACTGGAAGAATGATAAGATAATCTGTTGTGTAGCGATGCTTGGGCGTCTACAGTACAGTTGTGTGCCGCTGTCCCGTGCTTCTCCAATGTATGCAGGTGTGTAATGTTCTGCAGGTGTTCACGGATACGTTGTGTTGCTCAGACGTGGGTAGCTGTGTTCGGGTGCGTGAAATATGCTACGGTATTTCTGTCTCTTCAGATAAGCCTGGTGTGGCCGGTGATCTACCTTCTCTTCTGGGCCTTCCTGCTCATCTTCTCCCTGTACTCTGAGCCCGTGGTGTGCGGCATCGGCTTGGCCATCATGCTCACCGGCGTTCCTGTCTACTTCCTGGGCGTGTACTGGGACAACAAGCCCCAGTGCTTCAACACCTTCGTCGGTACAGAAGCTGCCTCTTACTCTGGCTGATAGTGACGCTGTCTTAATGACCGATGCGTATGGGCAGTGCGAACGGCTGTGTTCCAAACGGTTACAAAATGGATCCTCTGCGGTGTGCACTGGAGAGGCCATTTTAAATCCTGTTCCAAAACCAAAGGGTGCATTAGATGCACACTTCAAAGTGTGGCAGCAGCACAAAAGGTGAAGCAGGTGTGGAAGCTTCCATCGAGCAAGTGTGCACTGCATATGTTTGTGTGTACTGTATTGTAAGGCATAAACTCTGCACGGGCACTGTGAATATATTGTATTCTAAATAAGGGTACTGAATCTCTCTCTCTCTCTCTCCCTCCCTCAGATAAGATGACGTATGTGGGCCAGAAGTTCTGCGTAGTGGTGTACCCCGCGGAGAATGAGGGTGGAGATGCAGGGAGCGAGGAGGAAGAGAAGGATGGTGTGAAGGAGGAGGAGAGTGGAGCACTAAAATCAGCAGAGTGCTGAACACACAGGCACACGTGCACAAACAAACAGATTATTATTGGCAGATTATTTTCAAAGCAACATTATAACAATTATGAGCGCATCATCAAACCAAGATAAAGGAGGAAGTCAATAGAGGGGAGGAAGTAGAAAAAAGTTTAAAACATTTTTCTCTGCCACTTTCCCCCCACAGTAAGGGCCACACTCCCCTCATACAGTACCACCTCCTCAGGCCCCGCCACTCTTCATTAAACCTCCTCTAACCCTGCCTCTATTTGTTGGGCCACACCTCATCCTCTTCAGGCCCCGCCCTCCCCTCCATCTTCTCAAGCAGCTAATGCCTCCTTCACACGACACTGTTAAACACCAGCAAACTCCTGTTTTTTTGGTTTTTTTTTAATTGATTTCATGAAATTGACAATTTGCATTGGACTTTTCTGTATTGGTTTTGTTTGAGATATATTTCATTTCAGTTTTTGTCTTTGTTGTTACAGCGAAGCTAGTTTTCTGATTCCTCTATTTTCAGATGACTAAATTCAGATTTTTTTAAATTATTTAATATACACTCAAAGAGCTGTTTATTTCTAAATGTAGAAATGTGATTCCAAAGTGGGTTTTATAATTGCAATAATTGCTTTTATTTTTTGTTATCATTATATTTTTTGTTTTTACTATCATTTTCTGTTTTTGTTGTGTTATAAACCAATGTGAAAACAGAGGTCTGCTCTTTATGCCCGGGGTAACAGAGGTATTCGTTTTAGACCCGGGTGTGTGTCTCAGTCCAGTGCCTGTCACATTATTTTCATGTTCAAAAGTAGTCCCAGATCTTTTTAAATGCCTTAATTATTATATAATCTGTTCTTAGATATTGCTATTGTAATTATTGTTGTTGCTACTAGAAGATGATTCATTCTGATATTTTTGAAAGAAACGGTTTTCCATCATGTTTAAAAAAAACATGCAAGTAGTGATATAATAAAATCTAGACCTTGTGGTTTCATTTGTCTGGACTCTGCAGACAAACCAACAAGTGACTGACTTTGTTAAGGGAGGCAGACAATCAGATATACAGACACAGACACTGAGAACAGACTGGCCAACAGACAAACAGTAGCTGACCAAAAAACTGGCGGACAGACAGATCCACAAGTGGACAGATAGACAGACAGACAGGTATACAGAGATTGCGAATTCATAGAAAGTACATGGAACTAGTCGACATACCTGCAAACGTCAGGGGCGGGAAAGGACACACTAACGTACAATTTCACATTAATGTATGCAGACATATGAATAGATATATATTTAACCATATGTGTAGCTTAGGTAGAAAAGGGGTATCGAAGTGCGTGTAGGTGTTTCCGTCTGTACTGTACTGTACTGTACTGAAGTCGTGCACATGTAAGAAGACCTCCACTCCTTGAGCTTAATGGAGACACTTTCTTTGGGGGGGGGGGTGCAAAAACCATTCCCAAATATATTATTATTAAATGTAATAAGAGTATAATGGCCCAGGGCCCTGGTGTCTTTTATGAGTAGTCACAGAGGCATTTTTGACAATGTGTGCACTCCCTGAATAAATAGACGTGCCATCAGGTGAGTGCACGGTGACTCTTTGTCTAGATCCACCATATACAGTGTCTCATCCCCAGGCTCCCCCAAACACACACACACACACACATGCACACACAACTTTGACATCGTCCTACACTCCAGATTTTATACCTCCTCTATGTTGGTGCGTACCCAAGCCGAGGCGTTAATCTGCACTGCCAGCGTTGGCAGATGTGTGGAATTCGTTCACACCACGGGCATTTTAATTCGAGGATGTGAACCACATCTCTCTGCTACGGTGTAGTCCGCGTTACTCTTCCTACGGCATGGTCAATGTTGCAGTTACACAATGTTGCACAGCGTCCCGGCACAGCGGTGAATTGGTCTACAACGCAGTCGGCGCCGCACTGTGTTACGACACCGCATTCCTCCCAGTACTCTTTGAAGTAACCTGATGGTGAGGCTATTCGGACTGTTGTAGATTCACGCATGTATGCATGGCAGGCTGACGGCTGCACTGCATCAGGTGTCTCAGGTGGGGGTGTTGGCCAAAGAAGGCCATGCGGTGAGATTGGGTGTTAGCTTATGTCACTTCTGTCTACGATTAATTTGTGATTAACTCACGCAGTGAGTAAGTGACAATTACTGTGTTCCTCCTAGACACTGGAGCTCAATACCCCTCCGACAGGACACAGTCCCTCTCTATGAGAACTCATTAAAATGTGATAATGAAGATCACTGCTGCCCTATACCATTGCAGAACTGCTCCACACTGCCTGTTTGTTGTGCCGTAGTGCTCTATACCACACTAGCCTATTAAACGATACCAGATCCTTGCCTTGACACAAAAATCGACATGCTGCCTGGAGCAGAATCTGAATGATTATGTAGCACGTGCATGTGATTTGAACGCGGCCAATCACATTTCCACACAAACGTGTGCAGAATATCTGAGACGCAGATCAGAGGAAGGTTTTGAGAGCCACGCAATGTTGGGATGATGTCAAAAACTTTATATTCACACAATGTGATTGTGATCCTGAACGACATTTTTTTAATTTAAAAAATGGATTTGAAATGTTCTGAATGTTTGGTCTGTGTGGTGGATGTTTTTTTTCTCCTAAGAGTAGCTTGTGAAGGGTGTCTACTCGATCACACTCAGGCCACACACACACACACACTTAAAACGCTTTACACAGAAGCGCACTGTTCCGACTAGAGTACTCTTCCTTTTAGATTTTAGATTTTAGTTTCCACGTGAATGTATATAAAGAAAGAAATAAAAATCTATATACTGAACCGAATTCGACTCCGTTGCGTCTGTTGGGTGAGAGGGAGGAAACATTTCTCTGTGAAATTCCTGAAAACCCTGGGGTATGTAAACACAACCCATCCTTATTAGCCTGCGTGCTATCTCCTGTCAGGAGATTTACGGTCCATGACGGGCTCATAAAATCAAAAACAACTGAGCGGTAAAGCTTTGAAGCTATGCTATATAATATCCAATAATAGAAATACTTCTTCTATTATTTCCCCCCTTTGTTCCCTCCAATTTGGAAATGTGTCCCCTCGTCGGAGCGAGGAGCAGTGCAGCAGAAGCATGTGCGCTACTCTAAAGGCCACACAATTCTACAGGAGGGCTAGCGCTGATCTGGTGAGAGATGTGTCCCTACCTCTGGGTGCGTCGTCAGGAGGAGCTAATTTAATGTAGTGGTAACCTGAAAAGCCCTGGTTGACATGTTCCCATCCTACGCCTTGTGGGACAAAGCCAACTGTGTCCCATCACGACAGTCTCTTAGTCACCGTCGGGTAATGACAAAGCCCAAACTTGAATCTGAAATGTTTAGTGTATGGGGCCCAGCACCTTTACTATGCCACTTTGTAGGACAAGTTATAGCCATTATATAGTCATGCCAGGGGCGGCAGTGGCTCACTGGTTAGTGACACAGGCTGGCAAGCGGAGGGTTGTTGGTTCGAATCCCAAGATGGCCAATGAACTGGAAACCGGAGGGATGCTAGTTCACTTCCTGGGGCACTGCAGGTAACTGGTCCAGGGGTGCTGTACAATGGCTGACCATGCGCTCTGTCCTCTCTTAGGAGAGGTGTGCAAAAAGACATTCCGATTACTTTGTAAGTTGTGTAACATGGCAAAAATTATATTCTATTAGGTTGTTGCTGCACAACATTTCGGTAACCAATTCTGATGACAAATGAATGAGCATTCAAAGGCTGTTTGCACATGTAAAAGGGATTTTCCTATTTGTTTACTGCACCCAGTAAGCACAAGTACAGAATCTTATAATACAACTGTTTTTAGTTTGTTCACTAGAAGTTTCTAATTTCACACCAGAGGTAACCAGGTTTTCCCTGGTGTCTCCAGCATCAGCTAATGCAGGATTTCCTTGATGAGTGCTGTCCTAAAACTTGGCTTCACTTTGTTTGGTAAATGCAGATTTGTATGTGGCTCAGTAGGTAGTGCATGGCGCTGCTGACAGGTTGTGGGTTCAATTCCCATGGTTCCCATTGGGACCACATTTACATTCAGTACTGTAAGTCGCTTTGGATAAAAGAGTCTACTAAATGGCATATGTTTTGTATTGACAATTCCCTGTAAAGTGCTGCCACCTAGTGACAATTTATCTTAAGGCAACTAATATAATCAAGCAAAACCATGGGAACTAGCATTAGAAAGCATACACATTGCTGAAGTCCTTTTGATAGTGAAATCTCTCCAAGGAAAATAAATCAAGGCATACAACTCTATCTCACATGACTTATAGATAAGGTCTATAAGTATACAGGTCAAAATGAAATATTAATTAAATAGTTGTCATAATCCTACATCATTGTGATATGAACAGATCTTCATTTTATCATCAAAGTAGCACTAAGAGCAACATTTAAAATATTATGTACCAGGTAGGTTTGTTTAGATCTTTGAGGGCCAGCAATTCAGATTTTTTCCCTCATTGCAGTTTGCTGACCAAATTCCCAGTCTGTCCATCTCAACACTGCTCAGTATTATCTAGCTAAATATGTTAAATTTTTATTCTACGAAATTCAGAAAATAATGTGGCAAACACCTATTCCACACATATAAATATACATGCACACTCAGGCAGGAAAATGAATACTAAAATGGATCAAGAACTTCCACATACGCGGCAAGCAGCTGACATCCCACTTTTATTAATACACAAAGTGGTGACATCATTTCACTCATTCCTCATCAAACAGCATCATGGTGCATTGCCATTCTAACACACTGTAAACCCAAAGGGTGGCAATGTGCTGATTTATAACACATTATAGACAAGAACTCAATGGCGGAGAATCTGTTAGTAGAATTAAATTAGCACAAGCGATTTCAGCACCATAGATAACTGACAAAGCGGCGTGTGTGGTGCTGCTGACAGAAACTCTATGGTGGTCAAAGCAGGCTGGGAAGTTACAAAAGGGGCAGATGAATTCTGGGACGGTGGAGGACCCCTCCTCTTAGTGCCAGAACCAGATGCAACACTGAGCCTCCCTGGATTTTGTAGTCTGCCGCTGTCTTCTCATCATTCCTAAAAAAGAGGAGGGGGGGGGGAGGAAGGAGAAGAATGTGAGGTGGCTGAATACAGGATGCGTGCACGGCGAGGAGGACCGAGTTTGTAACCGGCTAAATAAATCCCTCCCTCGCCACCTCCGGAGGTGAGAGTTCTGGTTAGAAACCTCTGCTTTGGATCACCCAGGTGGGTGCAGCCTGGATGGTGGCTGTTGTGATGGTCTCCTTCTCTACTTCTCTCCATCTGAGACGCAGGTCCCGGCACGGATCTCTGCATGCCTGGCTGACATCTCTGCCTGGATGTGTCCACCCACCACCTGAAGCTGAACCTGGGGAAGACCGAGCTGCTCTTCCTCCCAGCGAAGGGCTCCCCGATGATTGATGCTTCGATCACTGTGGAAGGCTCCATAGTGTCTCTGTCCCAGTCTGCCAGGAGTCTTGGAGTGACGCTGGACAACTGAAGCTGTGCTTCTCGGGCCACATCGCAGCGATCACCCGGACCTGCCGATTCTCCCTCCACAACATCTGGAGGATCCGGAGGATCCGACCGTTCCTCACCCAAGAGGCCACACAACTCCTGGTCCAGGCCCTGGTGATCTCGCGTCTGGATTTCTGCAATTCCTCACTGGCAGGCCTTCCGGCCTGTGCCATCAAGCCACTGCAACTGGTCCAGAATGCTGCCACACGTCTGGTGTTCAATCAACCCAAGTTCACCCACGTCACCCCTCTACTCTCCTCTCTGCACTGGCTCCCCATCGCAGCACGCATCAGATTCAAATCACTGGTGCCTGCTGTTCAGGCGGCCAGAGGAACTGCTCCCCCATACCTCCAGACACTCATCACACCCTACACCTCTCCCAGATCCCTCCGCTCAGCCTCCTCTGGCAAACTGACTGTCCCATCCCTCCGGGCGCCCGGCAGCCGCTCCTCACGGTCTCTTCTCTGTCCTGACCCCTCGGTGGTGGTGGAACGACGTTCCGCAATCGGTTCGGACTTCCAATTGTCATCACCACTGCCGACCTGCTCAACACTTCTTGCATATGTATCCCTCCCTTCTCATTTAATAAAAAACAAATACAAAATGACTAACCTTTTTCTTCCCAGTGTTACAGGTATGGTATGCAGCTGCCTGCAACGATGTCCATCGCTGTATTACTGCACTGATCTTGTGCGTAAACTACAATTGTTCCTACCATGTATTTATGCACATCTTGTAAGTCGCTCTGGATAAGAGCGTCTGCTAAATGCTTCAAATGTAAAATGTTGTGAGTACAAATCCCTGGGAGATGCATGAAGGGTGCTTGTGGAAGGTGTGCGGCGTTGCCTAACTGTACCCGTGTGCTTAAAACCGCTCCTGCTCGTTTAGTAGGTGGCAGGAACACAGATGAAGAGAGGACAGCTGTGTAGCGTTTTGCGGAAAGGTTCATTATTTTAGTTTATTGTTTTTGGCCGGAACCCATGAGGGGTACGATTGAAGATATTTCTTTCTTTTTATGTCCCTGTGCCTCTCTCTCTCTCCCTCTCTACCTGTGGGGGAGAATTCAATAAACTCACGGTCCGCAGACCGATAAGCTCACTCCCGTGTCCTGCTACTCTGTTCCAATCCGGGTTGCATCGCGCGGCGCGTGCCAGTGCTATAACAGTAATAAAGTGCAGTAATCCTTTATTTAAAGGCTCCAACTTACATCTGCTTCCCACTATAGATGAGCCGCTGCTGCTGAGGTGGAATCCCTTCTTTCTCCTCCACCCTCTCTTTGATTCTCTCCACCTGAATTAACACAGAACAAAGCACGGCTTTCATACATTATATACAGTGGGTTCGGAAAGTATTCAGACCCCCTTACATTTTTCACTCTTTGTCATATTGCAGCCATTTGCTAAAATCAATTAATTTCATTTTTTTCCTCGTTCATGCACACACAGCACCCAATATTGTCAGAAAAACACAGACTTGTAGACATTTTTGCAGATTTATTACAAAATAAACACTGAAATATCACATGGCCATAAGTATTCAGACCCTTTGCTCAGTATTGAGTAGAAGCACCTTTTTGAGCCAATACAGCCATGAGTCTTCTTGGGAATGATCCAACAAGTTTTTCACACCTGGATTTGGGGATCTTTTGCCATTCCTCCTTGCAGATCCTCTCCAGTTCTGTCAGGTTGGATGGTGAACGTTGGTGGACAGCCATCTTCAGGTCTCTCCAGAGATGCTCAATTGGATTTAAGTCAGGACTCTGGCTCTGCCATTCAAGAACATTCACAGAGTTGTTCTGAAACCACTCCTTCGTTATTTTAGCTGTGTGCTTGGGATCATTGTCTTGTTGGAAGGTGAACCTTTGGCCCATTCTGAGGTCGTGAGCACTCTGGAAAAGGTTTTTGTCCAGGATATCAATGTACTTGGCTGCATTCATCTTTCCTTCAATTGCAACCAGTCGTCCTGTCCCTGCAGCTGAAAAACACCCCCACAGCATGATGCTGCCACCACCATGCTTCACTGTAGGGATGGTATTAGGCAGGTGATGAGCAGTGCCAGGTGTTCTCCACACATACCGCTTAGAATTAAGACCAAAAAGTTCGATTTTGGTCTCATCAGACCAGAGAATTTTATTTCTCAGAGTCTGGGAGTCCTTCAGGTGTTTTTTGGCAAACTCGAGGCGGGCTTTCATGTGTTTTGCACTGAGGAGAGGCTTCCGTCAGGCCACTCTGCCATAAAGCCCCGACTGGTGGAGGGCTGCAGTGATGGTTGTCTTTCTAGAACTTTGTCCCATCTCCCGCTGCATCTCTGGAGCTCAGCCAGAGTGATCTTTCTTCTTTACCTCTCTCACCAAGGCTCTTCTCCCCCGGATGCTCAGTTTGGCCGGACGGCCAGTTCGAGGAAGAGTCCTGGTCGTCCCAAACTTCTTCCATTTAAGGATTATGGAGGCCACTGTGCTCTTAGGAACCTTAAGTGCAACAGAAATTTTTTTGTAGCCTTGGCCAGATCTGTGCCTTGCCACAATTCTGTCTCTCAGCTCTTCAGGCAGTTCCTTCGACCTCATGATTCTCATTTGCTCTGACTTTACACTGTGAGCTGTAAGGTCTTATATTGACAGGTGTGTGCTTTTCCCAATCAAGTCCAATCAATATAATTAAGCACAGCTGGACTCCAATGAAGGTGTAGGCCCATCTCAAGGATGATCAGAAGAATTGGACAGCACCTGAGTTAAATATACAAGTGTCACAGCAAAGGGTCTGAATACTTATGGCCATGTGATATTTCAGTGTTTATTTTGTAATAAATCTGCAAAAATTTCTACAAGTCTGTGTTTTTCTGACAATATTGGGTGCTGTGTGTGCATGAACGAGGAAAAAAATGAAATTAATTGATTTTAGCAAATGGCTGCAATATGACAAAGAGAGAAAAATTTAAGGGTCTGAATACTTTCCGAACCCACTGTACATACACGGACAGATCGGTTATCATACTGTAGGTATATGATATCGACAGTGGGTCAATATCAGACATGCATACTGGAGACTGAGGTAAATTAATACTGCACTGGGCAACAAAGATAGAGGTTAGGTTACATTACATTGCAGGGATCTGTTATCCAGAGCGATGTAGAGTATAGCTTTTTTTCCTTTACATTGTACAACATGCATACTAGGTATTTTACTGAAGCAGTTCAGGTTAAGTGCCTTGCTCAAGTGTACAATGGCTGTGCCGCCCCAATATACTACTGTACATACAGTGCCCTCTAGAATTATTGCCACTGTTGGTGAAGATGAGCAAAAAAGGCTATGAAAAAATGTCTGTTATTCATCAGCTTGATCTTGCACTCAAAATATGACAGAAATCTCACCTTTGATTGAAGTAAAATTATTAAAAGACAAAAAAATCTAAAATATCTTTTAAAAACATTTAAGAATTACTGGCACCCCTGCATTTAGTACTGTGTGCAGCCTCCCCTTGCCAAGATAACAGCACTGAGTCTTACCAGTGCTCTCTCCTGTAATACCATCTATACAATACCTATAATACTTGGGGTGACCCCAAGATGCAACTAACTTCTGCAATTCTCCAACTGTGATCCTTGAAGAAATGTTTGCCTCGTAAAACCATCCTCCTCACTGTGCGTGGGGGCAAATTACAGTTGCGTCCTCTTCCAGGCAGGTATATCACAGCTCCAGTTGTTTTAAACATCTTAATTATTGCCCTAATACTGAGATGGGTATTTTCAGGCGTGTAGCTATTTTTTACAGCCATTGCCTGATTTATGTCTCATTTAATTTGCATATTCTCTGACCTTCTCCATGTTGATGGATGACTAAGGGAGTTTGGTCTGTGTGTCACCTCATATTTATACCCCAGTGAAACAGGAAGTCGTGGATGGCCACTTAAAGAGTTCCTAAAGACTCTGGTGAACTTAAAATAAAATAATTATTATAATAAATACAGTACCAGTCAAAAGCAATGCAACCCCGCAAGTGTCTCTGGGAATTGCTGCAGGAGAGCTGGGAAGAAATGTCAGGTGATTTCCTGCTGAAACGTATTAACCGAATGGCCTGTGTTTGTGAGGCTGTTATCGAGGCAAAGGGTGGCTATTTTGAGGAATCCAAAATTACATTTTCAATAAAGATTTTCTTGAACATTGGTTTGATGTTCCTTTTGTTTATTGTTAAATGTGTTTTTTGTCCTTTTCAAGTATTTAACAGAAACTTATATGGTGTAAAACATTGCCAATTATGAGATAAACCTAGTTTCCAACAGGTGTACTTAAACTTTTGACTGGTACTGTATATAAATGTGAATATACTTAATTTAGATTTTGTTCATAAGAATTTCTAAAGGTGCCAATAATTGTGAAACATGTTTTTGAGAGAATTGGTTTTTTTTTAATAAGGATTTTTTTTTGTTGTTATTGCTTTGAATAATTTTACTTCAATTAAAGGTTAGTTTTCTCTCATATTTTGAGTGTAAGATCAAGGTGATGAACACTGATGGGCGGCAGTGTTAGCATAATGGTTAAGGAACTGGGCTTGTAACGCAAAGCTTGCAGGTTCGATCCCAGGTGGGGCACTGCCCTTGTACCCTTAAGCAAGGTACTTAACCTGGATTGCTTCAGTGAAATATCCAGCTGTATAAATGGATTGTATGTAAAGAAATGTGAAACTGTAAGTCGCTCTGGATAAGAGCATCTGCTAAATGCCTGTAATGTAATGTAACAACAAATACATTTTTTTATAGCCTTTTTTGCTCATCTTTACCAAGGGTGCCAATCATTCTGGAGGGCACTGTACATGCTGACAGAAGGAACAGAAGGGTAAATGAACTCTGAACTGAGAGGGACAGGGCCAATGTACAGCAGAAACACACTGACAGGTCCAGGCCATACAGTCCAATAACACTGTTAACACTGCACTGGCAAAAAGGGGATAGCACAGTTTGCACACAGATTTGACACTATAGTACATTAACACTTTTACGAGACTGAGAGTGTCGATACAGCACGTAAACGAAATGCCGAGATAATAACAGTACAGAAGCACTTCACTGAGGAAGGAGGTTGTCATGTCATATACACACACTGGACACTACAGTGATCCAGAGTGATTTACAAAATGAAGCACATAAGTGTATTCAATTGAAGGAGCAGAGGAGCAAGTGACGACAGAAAACGTCAGTTGACAATCTTGCAGCCAGTAACAGTGGACAGATGGACTAGAATCAACTTTACTGTTCGAGTAAACAACCGCCCTGCCAACATATCCAGTACTGAATGACGTGCTCTGGGCTCATATAATATACACACTGGATATTAAGTTACAGGACATTGGCAATGTGGCGGCAGTGTAGTATAATGGTTAGGGAGCTGGGCTTGTAACTCAGAGGTTGCTGGTTCAATTCCCAGGTGGGGGCACTGCCGTTGTACCCTTGAGCTAAAGGCACTTAACCTAAAATTGCTTCAGCAAAACATCCAGCTATATAAATGAATTGTATGTAAAGAAATGTAAACTGTGTAAGTCACTCTGGAAAATAACAATGTCAATGCCTGGAACAGCTTGCCAGGTCGGGTAGTAGAGGCAGAAACGCTTGGGCTATTCAAGTCCAGGCTAGATGTAGTACTAGATACTCTTTAGATTCGGACGTGATGAGCCTAGATGGGCCGAACGGCCCGTTCTCATCATTATGTATCCTTATGTTCTTATGTCTGATAAATGCCTAAAATGTACAAATGTAAAATGCAAAAAAGACAAGAGGGGGTTAATGCAGTACGTGCTGGCTAACTTAACTCCACAGGATACTGAGATGGAACGTACCTTGTCTGTGGGCTCAATATCGATCTCGATCTCTTTTCCAGTTAATGTCTGAAAGACACATTGCCGACATGGGGGTTGGCGGGTGCAATGACAAAGAGATTGTAACAAAAAATGTTGTATCAAACACCGCTGGCTATCGTAAACTTGAAGGATGAACATATTAACGACATTGTGACAATTCAATTTCCAGCTATTTACGTGGAAACAGCTAAGTAAGCTAAGGCAAGCGCCCTAAAGTAACAATCCCTCCATTATTCTGGACAATCCTTGTCTTATCGAATCCAGTCTGATAGCTGACGTTTCCAAACTTATTTCGAAGAATAGTCCGCTACTCCGCTAACGTTAGAGCATCAACATTGGGGACAGCTAGGTCTTGTGCAAGCTTTTTAAATGATTACTATCATTAACCAGCGAGCCTGTTAGCTAGGTACATTAGCTAGCAAGCTAGTCGGTTACTATTACTGATAGTTGTCATAACAAAGTTATAAATTAATGTAGAATGTTAGCTATCATTGGGCAGACAAAACAACCTACCCTTGCATTATAACACATCTGCTAGCTATGCTGTGATGTCTATATGCGAAGCTTAGCTAGCTAACATTAGCCATCTACAGTACCAAGCTAGGCAACGTTATCTTACCTTAACTTTAATCAACATTTTGAATTCTTGTGGTCACTAAATCCGCCAAAATATACTGTTAACAGAAGTGCTACCTCTATAGTTTGTGAACACAAATGATTGAGTTAATATTTAGGTATTATCTTTCTACCAATCAAAAATAGCAAACACTTCCTATTCGGTTCCCTCGGAATAATTCTCTCGTCGTTCAATTCTGTTGCATTTCCTGTGTATCACAAGATAATTCCGCTGATTTCCATCTGAGATTAATGGTTCCGTATAGCGAGGTACATTTAGGATATTTTCGCAGTTATATTTGGCTTTGTTAAGGTTGGGGTCAGGGGGTATACGTACAAATACGTCTTAGGAATAGAGAGATTCTCATGAGATGCATTTGTTTTTGCGTTATACGCTCTTCAATTGTAACAGCAGTTTGAAATACAACCTCCACAAAACACTGCAATAAAGGGGCATCGGTGATGTTATCTCAAGTTAAACATTTTTGTCTCACTGCTCTTTTGGAGTCAACAGAAGTAAAGTGTAAAAAAAACACATTTACTGCCCAGTCACATGAACAGGTCTACAGTTGGGAACAGCCTTCACCTACTGCTGTGCTACAACCAGGAAGCAGGGAAGAGGGAGCTTTACAAACAGCCAATTAGCTGACTTGCTGTAGGCCTATTCAAAGTAATTGATAGTAATCGTTTCGTTCATATCTAGAAAGATACATTATTTGAACAACAAATGCAGTTTTATTTAATTATTCAGTGCTAGCAATTAACCGTCCTAATATTTAGGCTGTAATTTATTTCCCAACCTTGAAATCTGACTTCCAGCCAGCTGAATTCCATGTGCCCCCTCCATCTACACTGGAAATGTCCAAATATGTCCCCCCATATCCCACTACCATATATATTTCCCCCACATATAAAAAAAAAAATCTCTACTTTTTTGATAGAAGCCAAGGATAGGTGTGTCTCCCCGATAAACGGCTGACTCGACAGTTTATTAGTCAGTGTAGTGTGATTGTGCTGCAGCCTCCTAACTCTGTATCTGTTCCACCATCACGGTTGCCTTCTTAACATCACTGTTTTGTAGTAAACTCCAGGCTCTTAAAACCGGCTTGTCCCCAGTCGCCCACAGCTATTTATGGCCCGCATGTAAATACAGCTTTTAGTCTGTGACTATTGTCAACTAACACACATAACCTCTAGCTCTGTTGACTATTGTATGTTTGTTTGTTTTCCTCTGGTGGACTTGACGTGCAGTTTCTCCTTTAGGGATCCCAAGGGCATCCTGATCATCACAGCCAGCATGGACACTGTAGCGACCTTTGAAAAGGCTTCAGGTCCACACAAGGTACCACAGCCCTGGCGCTGCACTCTTATGAGCCGAATCTGACCTGCTGCACACCTGTAGCTCCAAACGCTGCTTCAGTGACCACCTGCCCACCTGTCTCACACACAAACATACCCTTCCCCGCACACAAACACAACCCTCCCACACACAGATGCACACTTCCCCCACACAAACACAACCCTCCCACACACAAATGCACTCCACACACACAAACGCAACCCTCTCACACACAAATGCACCCACACACACACACACACCAAACCCTTTATTGAAACTTCTTTGGATTTCATCCATGTATCCATCAACCCTCATTAATTGAACCAGTACACTCTCTTCCTGTAAATAATTCTCAGGGTCTGCACAACATCTGGGCAACATGAATAAAATACAGGTAACTGACAAAATAAAGGAAACACCAAGATAAGTTTCAACACTAAGTGACTTAATAGATTCTACAACTCATGGAGGGATGCAACACCATTCTTCCACAAGGGCCTCTATGACTTGGGGATTTGTTTATGGTGGTGGAAACGCTGTTTCCAGCGCCGTTCCAAAATCTCCCATTTAGCGTTCAATGGGGTTGAGATCTGGTGACTGAGACGGCCATGGCATACGGTTTACATCGTTTTAATGCTCATCAAACATTCAGTCACCACTCGTGCCCTGTGGATGGGGCATTGTCATCCTGGAAGAGACCACTCCCATCAGGATAGAAAGGCTTCACCATAGGATGAAGGTGATCACTCAGAATGGCTTTGTATTTTTTGGAGTTTACTTTGCCCTCTAAGGGGTTGAGTGGACCTAAACCATTCCAGGAAAATGCAGCCCACACCATAACAGAGCCGCCAGAACCCTTCATTTACTCTGGTATTTCCTTTATTTTGGCAGTTACCTGTACAATCTGCCACTGGCACTACAATGTCAGTGCTGCCCTCTCGTGGACAGATGTGTACGACACCCTAATACCACCAATTTGAGAAATGTGACCAGCGCTACACGCGTTATCGTGCACTACCATAAAATGGCCACAGGGGGGAGGTCGTGTGTTTTAGATTTTCAACAGATTCCATCTTTGCCGTTTATTAAAGGTGACGACAGATGGCATACCTGGTATAACAATCGTATTTTTAACATGAATGAATGAATGTTCTAAATATGGTTTCATTTCTCCAAAGTACTTCTGCATGATCCATCAAGATCTCAGATCAGCAGAAGGTATTAAGGACTTACGTTTTAACTGTAAAACGTACTTGTCATTAGACAGGATTTGTTTTACATAATCAATTATCTTATTTCATATGTTTTAGATAGTGTTTCGTTACAATTTAAATAAGTATATTTTTGAATGTCGTTTGTGTATACACATTATGGACAGAGTTACGGACTGACCGGTCAACCAAACGGGGTATGAAACCAGAGGTAGCACACACAATCACACCTCATCAAGCTCCTTAATTTCACTGATCACAAAGCCATTCAACAAAAACTATCCATTAACTAAAAAATAGATGAATACTATGTCTTTCACATTTGAAAATGAGAGCACCAACCAAAGGACTCAATTCCTGACCAGTGCGATAGTACGATAAGTCTGTGCCAAGTTAGGACGTAGAACACGTCCGTGATGGCTGCTATTTAGAATATGTACTCTTTTCTTCCGGTCCTGGTGCATACTGGGAGATGTGGTCCCGAGTTTGAATCACTAAGAAACAAAACACAAAAATCAATGACACAAAAAGTATTCCGACTCTTTCCTGCATTAACCACGACCACATGTGTGCTATGGTGAAATCTCCCTCGAAATACAGAACATATCCAACCTTGAATTTGTATTGATTTATTAAGAAACTTGGCAGCTATTTCCGATATTTTATTACAAGATTTAACAATTACCTTAGATCGCTCTACTTTGTACTTTTGTACTTTGAACAAAACCAATTCACGTTCTTAAGTTTTAAAAAACCGAGCGAAACCACGAAAACAGGTTTCATTTAAATGTACGCCCTCGATTAACAATACAACAATTCGTTATCTAACCGATTAAAATAACAATGCTTTGCATTGCTACTTCTTCGAATACATTAGAAGAAGAAAAAAAGCCAAATCTCAAGTAAATTCTGTACACGCACCACGCTGTACGGACGTACATGGGCTCCTGTCAGCTCGACTCACCTTTGAACGACATACTTTAGGTCGAGCGGAGACTGTGATCGGCCTTTTATGTCTCTCAGTAAACAAGATAACTGTCGTTATGTTACGGAACCATTCGAAGAATGGCACAAGGATAAGGAATCCATCATTTCAACCTTTGGGACAGCTGCAGAAAGCCAAAAACGTGACAGGTTTTTGCACTCCACCAGGTGCTACTTACACCATGTGTTTGCTTATTAGATGGTAACTCACATTTTACATATTAACTCTCAAATATTTAGGCTATGGAACAAACTCAGTTTAAGTACCCACCTGGTACCACTACTGGTACTACTATTATTACTTATTTTTAATGGTCTTCCCATTTTTCTTTTTGTGACTATTATTTTCTTTCATTGGATTTTTTCTCCTTTTTACATTGTTGAGAAGCACTCAAGCTGCGAAGGTTATATGTATGAAAATATATTTGTGTCATTTAATTAAGAATTCAATGTTATAATTCACAGAGTAATCAGCTATATCTGTATTCTAGGAGCTAATTTATGAACACAGATTTTCCTCTTTTCTTACAAATACTATTTGTATATTCAGAAGGAAGGACACACCCCCAAAAAAAACCATTCTGTTCCTCTGTGTGAATGGAACAAACCCATCACTGTTCAGCTACAGACACTGTTGCAGACCTTTCACTGAGGGGAACAAAAAGTCACTCAGAAGACAAGGATAAACCAAGGGCACCTCTCACAGTCACGCACATTGTTCTCTGTGTCCAGCTCCTCTTGGTGCGTTTATGGGCAGAGATGACGAGAGACGCATGCGTGTGTGTATGCGTGTGCGTGCGTGTGTGTGTGTGTGTGTAGGATTAGTGCAGCCGGCACTTGGCAGAAAGAATCATTGAGTCTTTTTGAGGATCCACATTTTGCTGGGGTCTCTCTCCATGGAGCTTCAGGTAGGTTAATTTGCAGTGCAGAGGCTGCGGTCAGATGAGTTGGTGTAAGTATTGTAAGTATTGTGCTTTTTCATAGGGGGTTGCCATGTGGTGCTCTATCACCAAGGACTTGCGAAAGGAATGCTATGGAATGTGGTGGGGGGCTTGTTGTCAAGGCGGTGCTAAATAGTGGGAGGGGGGCTGATATGACACTGTGACTGGTGTGTTTGTATGGGGCCCTGCCCTATGGAGTCCAAAAGGACACAATTCAAGGCACAAGGCAGCCAGGTTAAAGACTGCTCAGTTCTGTAAGGTGTGGCTCAAACAGTTTTTCTCGGCCACCCATTGAATAATATGTACTTAGTGAGCCTTGCCATCATGAAAGATTGCTATCATCATGACAGCTGCCGCTGATGAAACAAAGAAGAAGGAAAAACATCGCCTACCAAGACTTACTTCTTTTTCATATACTCTGTCTTGACAGAACCTGAATGGTGTATAGGAACTTCAGTTCCCAGAATGCAGTGGTGCAGGTGGGCGGAGGGCTGGAGGAAGCAGTCTTACCTGCCAGGAAAGGTAGGGCGGGACTCCATTGTTTGTGAGTGAATGGATATGTGGGGGAGGGAGGGGAAAAGAGGGCGTAAGGACAACAGGTGCATTGAAGAACCTGTTGAAGAGACACGGAGCACAGAGAGCGAGAGCAAGGGAGGTATATATATTAAAAAGTGAGATGGAGGCAGTGAGTATGGTTAGGGAACTGCAAACACCTGGCATCTTTGATTGAGGGGAAGAGTGAGTCTCTGATCTTTAATGAGATTGTTAAAGGTGAAAGGATCTATTCTCAATGAGCTGTCGAGGGAGACGAACTGCGGCTGAAAGGGAATAGCTGCCCTGATATGCAGAGCTGGGCTTGTTGTTTGCGCGAGGGGCAGAGGAAAAGAGAAGGAACTGGATAACCTTAGTGTGCTGAACAAGCGTTAGAATTGCATTTTTTGAGCTTATGAATGGTGGAAGATTCTGGAATCTTTGGTTCTGGCAGACAGCTCGTTGGAGACACCTGAGCCAGCCCGGGAGTTGCAGGACTCCAACACCTGTGATTTATCTCTTACAATCTGACACAAGAGCTGGAGGCTAAGGAGTTTGGCAGAGTTTTTTTTTGCCTGGATAAAGAAATCAGAAAAATCTTTAACTTGTTTTTTTAAATACTAGATTTGACTTATTTAAACACATCGCTGCATATGTGTTATCATTGACATATAATATTGACCGTTGATATTGCTACAGCAAAGGCAGAGTGACTCTGTCAAAGACTGTCTTCCTCCCTGAAGGCCAAAGGCTCAGGAGCGCAGCTTTAGACCTTCTTCCCAATCCTCACTATGCAGTCTGCAGGGTCTGGGCAGGATGACGCCTTCGACTTCCTGTTCAAGATCATCCTCATCGGAGACTCCAACGTGGGCAAGACGTGCGTGGTCCAGAGCTTTAAGACCGGGGTCTTCGCTGAGAAGCAGCAGAACACCATCGGAGTGGACTTCACCGTTCGGACCTTGGACATCGAGGGCAAGAAGGTTAAGGTAGGCCCTTTAGCTTCTATCGTCGCCTATACGTTTCCTCGCTGTTCTTATCTTCTGCCCTTTCCATTCGATTACCTTTCAGCCTTCTCTTAATAATGTGAGGAGAAGGAGCCGTACTTGGGTGCTGGCACAGTGATCAAATATTTGATATATTGTAAATATTATATACACTTTATACAAATATATATACATAGCACTTAAGACTGGGATTCTCAAAAAGTGTTTTCTTCCTCAAGACCCCCCTAAAATGACCCCCCTCTGGCTGAGCCCCCCACCAACTTTGTCGTTAAAGTGAAAGTTAAGGACAAATGTTGTTTGAATCCAGCTTTCGAGAGGAGCGTGCCAGCGCGCAGTATGAATGAGATTTTAATCTCAGTCACGGTGCCATCGCGCTCTAGAAAACCAGGAACAGGTTTGGCCTGCTGTGTGCACCGCGAGACTGGCCCGGCCTGTTTCTCCGATCCCACACCCATCGGCACTGGCCACGTTTGCCCATCCTGCACCATATCTCACCATCTCTGCTTATAAGTGGGCCTAGCGCTGCTGTCTGTGTTAGCCAGCTCAGTCAGTGCAGTGACTACCCTACCCCCGTATGTATGTGTGTGTGTGTGTGTGTGTGTGTGGGTCTGTGTGTGTGTAAAGACAGGGTGTAAGGTTGTAGCCTGGGGTAGCTCTTCAGACATTACCATAGTCTGCTGAGTGTATTGTTCCTGAACCAGTCTGACAGTGACGGGAGGGGAGGAACGTGAGGAATGCACAATCCTTTTCCCGGTGTGTCTTAATCACAAGAGGCCGGGCCTGTTCTTCCAGGGGTTTCCCCCCCCAGTCACATTTAACAAGTACATTGAAATTGAATAATTAGACACATTTGAATTGTTGTTATTATTATTTGTTTTTATCATCATCATTATTATTATTATTATTATTATCATTATACTCCACATCACATGTAAGTGTTACACATTTAAGTCACAGAAGCCTGCATTGCTGAGAGTGAGAGAGTTTGTGTGCGTGTGTGTGTGTGTGTGTGTGTGTGAGAGAGAGAGAGAGAGAGAGAGAGAGAGAGAGAGAGAGACAGATGTTAAATGAGGGAGAGAAGCCCAGCAGGTGAAGTTATAAGTATATGTAAGGGTGTCAGGTGTGTAGGTCACCATGGAAATGCATCGTGGCTAAGACAGTGTAGCAGGGAGAGGCTACAGAGAATCTTAGTGGGAGCAGCACAGAGCAAACCCCAGTGATTGTTTTTTTTTCTTTCTATTTAGATTTGTATCCATTAGTGAAAGTGATCTTACATCTTACAGCCCACCAGTACAAGTGTTGCAAACTGTAGTATGTACACATTATTTTCTGCCAAGCGTGAGATTCAAATGAGTAAGAGTGGGCAACCCTGCTAACACCACATAACATATGCCATTTAGCAGACACTTTTATTCAAAGCAACTTACAGTTGCAAATGCATCGATTTTTCAATATATGTGGTCCCAGTGGGAACCCACAACCTAAGCGTTGTTAGCGTCATACCCACTGAGTCACACAGAACCACTGCTAGCTACCATAGCTGGCTAGCAATATGTGTTGATATGGATGTTGCTCCACACAAAGTAAATATTTATACATGTAAAATATACAGTATACAATTGAAATACACACTATAGCTAGCTAGCTACAGTTAGATGGACAGATAAATACCATATGTAGCTAGATGGAATAATATTTAAGGATGGGTAGTGTATTAATTAGATAACTAACTAATCAGCTATAGAGAGGGATAAGGTGGGTGGGTAGGTAGCTAGGCAGATGGGTAGATACATTTATTGATTGGTTTATGGACTGTTTAATGAATGAAGCATTCATAAACATAGCTTGTCTGCATGGTAAAACACATTCCCGCTAAATATATTACTCAAATATTGTCATAACAGCATGTCATCCCCCCCCATTGTCTCCATTGTAGGCACCTGATATTAGGGGTGTAAAAACCCATCCCAAAAATCAGAAGGATGGGGTCCAGGGTACTGGAGGCTGTAGTGTGCTGTATTGTATTATACTGTATTGCGCTTGTCTTTTATGTTGCCATGGGCTGAAGAGTACTTAATACATTTAATGACATATTTCGATGGAAAATAAAATGTTCCCTACCCAATGGCGTGTCTGCGTTGTGATGGATACAGATACAGGTGTGGGACACCGCGGGGCAGGAGCGCTTCCGCACCATCACCCAGAGCTACTACCGCAGTGCCCACGGCGCCATGATCACCTACGACCTGACGCGCCGCGGCACCTTCGAGTCCGTCTCCCACTGGATCCACGAGGTGGAGCAGTACGGGGCGGCCAGCGTGGTCCTCATACTCATCGGTGAGCGTTCGGTTCCGGCTGACCGTGGTTCTGAATGGCGGCTTGACCCTCCCAATGTGCCATCTGCCCCGCCCCCCCCCCCTCCCCCCTTCCCCCAGCATGATTAGTGTGCCCACGATGCTTTCATATATATGATAATATGTTGGCGGCTGTGTAGTGTAATGGTTAGGGAACTGGACTTGTAACTGAGAGGCTGCTGGTTCAATTCCCAGGTGGGGGCACTGCTGTTGTACCCTTGAGCAAGGTACTTAACCTGAATTTCTGCAGTTAAATATCCCGCTGTATAAATGGATTGTGTGTAAAGAAATGTGAACTGTGTAAGTCGCTCTGGATAAGAACGTCTGCTAAATGCCTAAAATGTCAAATGTAAACGTAAATGACAAATGAGCCACTCATCACACCTGCGCAACAGACGTGAGTCTCCATCCTGCCGGCACGCTTGTCTGACCTCCTTCCCTCCCCCTTCGCAGGGAACAAGGCGGACCTGGAGTCTCATCGGCAGGTGCTGTTTGAGGAAGCGTGCACGCTGGCCGAGGAGCGGGGGGTGCTGGCCGCCCTGGAGACGTCCGCCAAGGAGGCGCAGAACGTGGAGGAGGCCTTCATGCTGATGGCCAGGGAGCTGATGGTGCGGAACGGCATGATGGTGCAGCAGCAGGCTGGCTACCAGGACTCCTCCCACGTCCTCCTGCGCACAAACTCCCGCCCAATCAACAGCCCGGGACCTCCGGAGAAGAAGTCATGTGACTGTTGACGCCGCCGCAGGGTGGTGGGGGGTGGTGCGATAGGAACCCCAATCATAACGGGGACCCACCCCCACCTTTCTTGCCAGCCAAAGAACGCGATGTCGCGTTACTGCTCTGCCGCTGAAAATGTCTAGTCCCTAAGCTAGGCTAAAGTGTGGGTCATGTGACCTACGGAAGCGAGAGCAGTACGGTTTCACCTCTACTTCCGGTGTCACCTCTACTTCCGGTGTCATACTTACAGTACGGCTGTACTGTAAAACTCCCGATCTTTAGTGCGGCCAGCCAGCCAGTTTTAAAATAAATCTTTCTCTGTATTCTAAGCTGTGAACAAAGAAGCTGCAGTGCAGCTCGTTCCGTCTCGTTTTTAAGTGGTTCGCTCCTCCGTGCTTCGAACGTTCAGTTGCCTATCGGCTCAGGGCCGGTGCCACCCTATCCCCTGCACCCTCATCACAGAAATGTCCTCTTATCACGGCGCAGGAAAATTGAGGAATGTGTGTTGTCGGCGAGAGCAGGTGTCCGATTGGAAACTCCCCCCACTGCCGTAACATTTGTTCCTTCCTGTTTGGATGAATGTTACCATCTGCGCTGGATATGCAGGAATGCCTTATGATTTATTCACTAACGGCAACCGTTTCAGTGTCTTCGTTCATTGTTTTAGTCATAATTTAGATTCTCATAGTCACTTTTGTTTCTATTATTGTACTGTACGTCCTTAGTGATGATTCCTGCTGATTTGTGTGCGTCTACAACACTGTCCTGTGTTTGGTCAGAAATTGTAATTTTTTATATTTATTATTTGCGCCTTAGGCTTCTTCCAAACGTCCATGTAAGAATCAGTTTTTTTTGTTGCAATAAATACATTCAACATGCATTGAATGGACTGTTTCTGTATTTATTGCATATTGTTTGTTTCTGTTTCGTCCACTGGCAACCAAACCTACTTACCTAAAAACGGGACATGAAATGTGCTCTTCAGTATGGCCCAACAAAACCAAATGACTGCACTGCATGATTAGTTGTTAACTAGTTCAAAGTAAATTCCAAACTGACAACAGGAAGTGGGTTTTTTTTACACAGACTTGGAACAGTGTGTGGAACAGCTTGCCAGGTCATGGACTAGAAGCAGAGATACTTGGGCTATTCAAGTCCAGGCTCGATGCAGTACTGGATATTCTCTAGTCTGCAGGTCAGCGACGAGCCCAGATGGGCGGAACGGCCGTCTTCTTCACTACATAGTCTTTATGTTATTATGATTAGTCGAAGGCAACATATGACATTTCAGCAAAATTGTTTGGGTCATTAATGCTTCAAAACCCCTCAAGTCTTAATACAGTGGATATACAAATTATTCACCACCTTTTTCAACATTGTATTTTGTTACACGGAATCAACATTTATTTAATTGGGATTTCTTCCGACTGATCAAGCAAAATACTAAATATTGTCAAAGTGAAAATAATACCTGAAAGCTTTTTCTAAATTATTTACCAATAAAAAACAGACAATAATTGATTCCATAAGTATTCCCCGTTTGCTAAGACATACCCACATAAATTCTGCTGCAACTAATTGTCTTCAGGGGTCAACACAACATAATTATTCGTTTGTCCACCTGTCTACAATTATTCAATTGAAATACTCCTGTCTGTGAGAGGTTCCACAATTGGTTAGTGCATTTCCAAACAAGAGCTTCATCATGAAGACCAAGGAACATTCAAAGCAAATCCAAGAAAAGGTTCTTCAAAAGCACCAATCAGGGGAAGTATACAAGATTTCAAATACTTTGAGTATCGCCCAGACACCGTTAAATCCATCCTAAAGAGATGGAGAGAATATGGCACAACTGGGAATTTGTGCTGATCAGTGGCAAGAAATCCCAATTAAATACATTTTGATTCCAGGAAGGGGTGAATAAAAAGTTATTCTAAAAAAGTAAGTGACAGTTACGACAGTGGCCATTAGATGTCAGCAATATGCTATTATGTTGCAATTCATTTGATTGAAAAACAAAACAAGGACTGCAAACTTTTAGAGTGTTGTTCATCTAAATTCATGTCAACTTTACATGCACAGATGTGCCATGTTTGATCAGAATCCTGAAAAAATGTCTACGTCAGATATACATTTTGAGGATTAGTGGCTTCCGTTTAGCAGATGCTCTTCTCCAGAATGACTTAGAAAGTACAACGGTTAGACAAAGCCATTTGTTCATACTGCTGTACCTGAGCATGTCATTGTTTCTTTACCTTTAATCGATCTTTTGTGCTTCATTTTTCAGTTGGATCTTCTTGTTTGAACGTTCAATAGTCTACAGCGAATCAAATGTGAATACTCAGGAATCAAACAGATCTTACTGTTATAGTTGTATGCACCCTGGCAGTAAAATGAGCTAATACAATAAACACTTTCCTTGCATAAACAATATTTTATTTAAAATATCCACTTCAGAAAACCTTGGCACGGAAGCATGAAAACTAAATGTAAAACAGAAAGGCATCCTTCTGTAACACCACATCTTTGCATTTCCCAAAGGAAACTCCACAGCAGAGGGAAGCAGAACATAAACTTTCTCATAAGAATTTCTCCTAAAATTAAATTTAATGACATACTAGCAACAGCAAATCCCATTCGAACCTGTGGATGTAACAGGTTTTGCCAAAGAAGGATTTTATTTTTTGCATTAGTTCTTCATGGCTTGGTGCTACACATTTGCGAAATCTGGGAAGATTACTTGTATTTCGGATGACCGCAGTCAAACCCTGTTCAAATGAATGACATACAAGTCTCTCACAATACAAATGCACCTCGATTACATGCTGCATACTTAACACAATGTTAAAAGCTACCTTGAGAAAACATATCCATGAAAGTTGGCAACAAAACAACAAACCAGTAACACAAAATTTCCTATTTGGAAACCATATAAAAACAACATACTAATTACATAAAAAGAGAGTTCTGGCCCAGCTCCTTGAATTAAATTGATTAATATCCATTAACTTATTACATAAACCCATGTTATTGTGTACTAATTTATGTGCCTCCAGAAACTGTGTGCTATAGGTTTCTATGTTAAAATTGTAATAAAATCAATATTACAAACCACTTGTTAAACCTGTAAAGATTTCCTCAGCACAGTTTAATGGGTTAATTTGTTCTTGCAAACACTTGCGAGTACTGTAGCAAGTGGAGGACAAACAGCACAAAGTAGCCAATCATAATCCTTTCCAAGGATTGGGGTAGGGACCCTGAGTTATGGACTGAAGTCCTTTGATGTCATATTCACTTAAATCAATTCTGATTGGGTAACACAAATGGGGTACACTCACTGCACTGAGCTGCACTGATGAGTACACATTGGCTGGACTCCAGCAATCTGACAGAGATAAAAAGGGGACCCTACGAGCTGGAAAAACAACAGCATGGCATCTTACCCCTGATACGGATTCAGTCTAACACGCAGTATTGTGCTTCAGAGGCTAAAATCTGTGTCCACTTCAAAATACCTGCCCTAGGGACAAGTTCCAATTCCCCCCCTACCCAATCTTACTGACACGACTAGGCCACGTGAGTAGGACAATGGTGTTGGGGGCTCGTAAGTTTTAAAAGCTGTCACTCTTCAGTTTAACACACTCACTCCTGGCCCTGTTTATATCCATTTGTTTACATTAGGAAGAGACCGCTTCACTGTCTCCAAAACTTTTTTGAACTAGGATATCAGTAACCGCCTGACGTCAACCATCTCAAACTGCTAGCTAATTTGCATAACTTGCTTAATTGACGTCACGGTATGAGCTATTATGATAGCTGGTAAATCTGCATTCTCTGTAACGTTAGCATTCCCAGCCAAGAGGACAAATATAATTGCATTGAAATACTGTGCTTGGTGGATTGTACACCATACATTATTCATTAAGGGCTCTATTCAGAGTTGACTGACTTAAGCGCCTGCTTAAGTTCCTCTTAAGTTAACACAACAATGACGCGGAAGAAATCGTTGAACAAATTGTTGACCGTGGGGGCTCATAAATACTCATTGTACCATCAACCAGCCTTGCCTGATCAAGAACATTTGAAAACAACTGCGCAGGACCAGAGTTATTTGATAGAAATTATATATGACTGTGTCTGAGCTGTACTTGCACTAAACTTATGTCTGTGGATAAACAGTTTGGAACTGTCATAAAACATCTGACAAAACTTGTTATAGAACAAATGCCCCCTGGCTACGCTAGTGCTGTGCAATCACACGGTAAGCCGAGACGGAGAAGAAAGAAGCGAAGGCTCAATTTTCAGATGAAGAATGAGAAATACTGCTGAATGAGGTCAGCAAACACTATTCTACATTATACGGTGCACATTCTCTCAAAGAGGACAATGCTTTTCATTTTTTGTCCTGTCTTACAAACATGGCCCTATAGTTAGCGCTCTACTTGTTCACCATTTCTTTCTGGAGCAAACATCACTTCACTAAAGTTGAAGCAAACATCTTCAGACACGCCTCTATTTTGGGGAAACCCCTCCCCAGACGCGCAACTCGCCAGGGAAGGGGCGCTTGATTCCACAAATGTGTCTGAATACGAACAGACCGGTGAGGTGCGTAATTCGACGTTTTCGATTGTCATCTCCGCGTTGCGCGCGATTAACTCTGAATAGAGCCCTAAATGTATGACGGTGGTGGAAATCACAACCACGAATGCAGCTACTGTTTAGATTTCAGAGGAGTCCTCCGTGGGGTCTCCACGTACAGCGCGAACACTTATTATGGGTAACTGCTCCCGTGTTGTGAAGTCTGTACATTTGCAGACTTGCTTTAAGGGACAGGTTGAGGTGAAGGGGTTAAAACGATCTACCTCACAGGCTCCTGGCCAGGGGGATTGTGAGCCTACAGGGGTGCAGGGAACTGGTCCCCAGGTGAGAAGCAGCCCTGCACTCCCTGGACCAACAACACCTGGGAGAGAAGCAGATGCACACAAAAAGGCAGTTATATTAAACATAAGTAACTAGTAATATCATAAAAGTGCTGATAAAATATAAGCAAAGCACTTAAACCACACATAAAATAATATAGGTGAGAGGGACTCATTTGGCCTGCTGTTACACAAAAACAAGACACCGCCAGGTTAAGACGTAGTGGTGCTGGGTGGCGGGTTTGGGCGTAGGCACAGTGCCAGGCGGGCGGGCGGGCGGGTCAGTCCCTACTCGAGCAGGAGGTGCTCCTGCTGGAAGATGAGCTCCACGGCCTCGCGGACGTCCTGCACCACAAAGGAGGGCTGCGTGAGGCTGGGGTCGAAGCGGAAGTCGCGGTGGCCGTGGAAGATGCGCTCGGTCAGCCTGCGGGCTGCGGGCTCGCGGGGCAGGTCCGGCGCATCGCGGTTATAGACGCCGGTGCACACCAGGATGGAGCGGCACGATTTCGGCCGGCGCCCCTCCCCGCCCACATCCTCCGTGACCTCCTGCGTCGGCTGCCCCCCGGCCTGCCCCGGGCCGCCCTTCACCTGAGCCTGGGTCTGCCGGGACGCCTGCAGGTAGCGGTTGTATATGTTGGCGCCATAAATATCTGCCATGGGGTTGTCCCTGCGCGAAACAAGAAAAAAAAATTTTTTTTTGCGTGATGATAACACAAAAGAGGGCTGCTCGGCAAGCCTTTCCCCGCAAAAAGGCGACTATGTCCCAGTCCTCGACTTTGACTAACAAATAAATGCAAGCATTACATCTTTCCTTAAAAGACACAGTTTGCCGAGTTTCAGCGGTCACAAAAAACAAACTGTGTCTGTGAAGAGGAAAATAATAGGGCATTTACAATTACATTGAAATTGTGAGTCAAAGTGCTGACAGGATCCAGGCCTATTCTCGCCATGTTGCCTCCGGTAACTGTGTGCCTTCCGAGGCACGGCGACTCACCCAATGGCGTACAGCCTTTGGACCGGCCCCACCCAGCCCAGGCGCTCGGCCTGCTGCTGGATCAGCAGCTCAGCGTACTTGTACGTGACCAAGCTGGGCTTTCCAATCAGGGCCTCATACTTCAGCTCGCGCCCCGTGATCTTCTTGTAGATGCTCTCCAGGCACACGAGGAACATCCCGTGACCAAATCTATGAAAGTATAGTATAATGTAGTGTAATGGTTAGGAAACTGGACTTGTAACTCAAGAGGTTGCAGGTTCGATTCCCACATAGGACACTGCTGTTGTACCCTTGAGCAAGGTACTTAACCTGAATTGCTTCAGTGAATCCCAGCTGTATAAATGAATTGTATCTAAGAAATGGAAAAAATGTGTAAGTCGCTCTGGATAAGAGCCTCTGCTAAATGCCTAAAATATAACAACATCAAGGGCACTCTGGAGTGTCTTCACCTGGCCTGGGGCCAGCGCAGTGAACTTATTCATCAGTTAATTGAAATAATATATAATATAACACAACACAATATATCTCAGATGACCGACAGTGTTTTTTTCAAATTGAATGCTGTTCGAATGTTCCTTCAGCTCAAAACAACTCAAGACTTTTAAAAACAAATTTGAGACGGAAGCATTTGCACTCTCCTCTTTCTGGCCACACGTGAGCAGAGACAGAGCCTCACCTGGGGCTCTTGGCCTCCGCCATCCACATCAGGTCCATGTTACAAGCCAGCACAGGGAGGTGGGGATAGTGCAGCGACGTCACACGGTTCCCTGGCCTCCCATTGGACAGAAGCACGTCCACAATGAGCTGCAGGTTGGTCTCCCATCTAACTGGCTCCCCAAAAAGAATCAACGCTGATGAGATACAATCAGAGCAGAGTGTGAGGAACGCCAATTCTCAAAGGTAAACTGGCTGCAGTTGCTGACCGACTACACTGCCGAGCAACTTCCTTACTAATATAACAAAATAGGTCTATATAATAGTGGGCAAAGGTTTCTAGGTAAAACCTTACCTTCAATGGGAGGCAAGTCCTTGTTTGGGGGCAGCTGAGGACATGTGGAAAGATTATGTTATTGTACAGGTCACGAATGCAAAGGCCCATGCAGCTATAGGAAGACATTTAACTGTAAGAGCCAACTGTACATTCATAGGAACATTATAATCCCAGTCAAAGTAATACACACTAATATCTAACGCAGCGTGAAAACACTAAAAGACATGTCTCTGTCTGACTAAAGACAGAGACAGACACCCTGGCCCCTCGGTGGTGGAACGACCTTCCGCACTCTGCCAGGACCGCAGAATCACTGGCCACCTTCCACAAGAGACTCAAACCCACCTCTTCAGACTCCACTACCACTGAAATCTGCACATCTAACTAATTGTCATCACCACTGCTTACATGTTTAATATTGCATTTTGTAATATGCAGCCATGTTTAAAACTGTCTAAAAAACTAAATAAATAAATAAAATAAATAAATAAAATCTACTAAACTTTTCTTTCCCTGTGTTACAGGTATAGTATGCAGCTGCCAGCAATGAGGTCTACTGCTTTATTACTGCACTGATCTCTTCGCCAAACCAGGGGCGGCGTGAGGGGGTGGCTTAATGGGCTTAAAGCCCTGAATGTTTTTAGAAAAGCCCCGGATCTTAAAAAAAGTATTATTATTTATAACAACACGATGTGTGACATTTTTCCTCCCTAGTCTTTCTTCTGACTCTGTAATCAGAACCGTAATGTAATGGAACCAAGTGCCACGATAAACCACTGGACACCACAGTCCCGCATCGTGTATGCCTTGTCTCCGTCTGTGGGCTAAGCCCCGAAAGTCTTCAGCCCCTACCACCGCCCCTGGCGCGAACAATGATTGATCATACCATGTATGAATGCACATCTTGTAAGTCGCTCTGGATAAGAGCGTCTGCTAAATGCTTAAAATGTCAAATGTAAGTGACATTAGGGTATTCAATTCTACATAGCACAGGCACCTGCCATTCTTAAAAAAATACAGCACCATGTCTTTGGGTCGACGATTGTGGTCGACCACATCCTGGAGAGGATAGGCTTCTCGCAGCATATCAATAGTCACGACGTTCTGGAACCCAAGGCTATGGAATTCTGGGAGTTAAGGTCAAACACAACTCAAATCCGCCGCCACCCCCCCAGCAAAAGGGCGTGGCTAAGCAAGACGGGTGAAATCATAACAAAAAATCGTGCTCATAGCAATAGGAAAAAGGAAGGCAACCATCTCTGACAGAACACCTCAGCAATCACACCAGCCTGCTGTGTGCCTTAAGCTCCACACGGACAGGAGGCAGGAGGAATGGAGAGGTGAAATCTGATGAAAAACAGAACAAGAGCACTTAGCTCATGGAATGCCACCCCGCACGTGACCTTGCACGAGAGCAGTAGTCAGTGGCAATAAATGACTCATCTCCAGCGTCAACATGCAACACCAGAGCCTATAATAGGAAACTGACTGAGGAGGATACTTTTGGGCCACCTCCACGACCGGGCCCTGGCCCGACACCAGAACGCACATGTTGTGGAACCGACTGAAGACCCGCAAGGGACTGTGCGACAGCATCACCTGGTCTGCAGACACCTGGACGAAAGACGGAAAAAAATGCACTCAGACAATGGCAGGTGTCACTGTATTAGACGGGTGAGGCAATAAAAAATAAATATCACAACGTGTTTAATTTCTAGACAATAAACCCTTCACGTTTCAAATGATGAAAATGTGTTCACACGTGCAGTGAACAGAAATCAAAAGCATTTGGTCTGTTGCGCATTTAGACCATCTGGTGATCATCAACACAACCCACCCCACCCCCACCTCCACCATTGCAACACTGACCTCCACCTCCAGCAGATGAGACAGCTGCTCAGCCTTGGTCTGCCTTATGCAGTTCCCAGCATTGGTCACGAAGACGACCGGAACCCTGTACTTGCCCTTCCTGTCCACCAGGTTGCGGAAGCAATGCTTGGCAGCAGGGATAGGTGTCCTTCCACGGACCAAAACCCCATCGATGTCAAACAGCAGTCCAAACGAGGGCGGGCCCTGTCAAAGCCAAAGAAAAAAAGTGTGTGTGCGTGCGTGTGTGTATTTTAAAACACATCAGTATACAGTGCAGTACTACAGTAAGTAAATCCATCACCCTGGATATGTCAAAATATGATGCAATTTAACAGAAAGAAAGGTACACTTCTGTCCTGGAGTGTTTTCTGCCCCATACCTAACCAATAGGCAGGGCAAGCAGGGGTTAGGCCAAGGGGTAACATTTGGCCCTAGCTTATGTCAGCAAGTTATTTTTTTAGGTTGACATATTTCTGCTAAATGTAACGATTTTCCACAACCTTTCAATAAAATCAATATGATCAATATTCAAGCAAATCAATATGAGGCTAATGTGTAGGGGAAATGACACAAATTACACAGCAATGACAAATTAACAGGTGACAGTACATTCTGAATCAACATGCAGTGGCCTAACACAAATCATGTTCAAAGGCACAGATGTTAATTAATACGATAATTCATTCATTCATACGACTTCAGCAAAGCGGCATGACATTCAGGTTTAAATGTATCCAATTATTGTCAGATTTAACGAGGAAAATGTCTCAAACATATTAATTTATGAAAAAAATACTTTTCTGATCGAAATTGTAACACAATTGTCTACTTGTTTTTCACACAAAAACGAGTAGCTAATTCAAATACCCCGTATATTTTGGATAGTCACCCATTGCGGCTAACGTTATTTAATAGTTTGGCCATTTATAAACACAACAATATTTTCTACTGTTCAGATAGTTTGAAAATATTCCAAGGACTGCTTCGGCAGTCCTGTACAATGCAATGTATATTACTGAGTTCAAGCCGGGAGCCAAACAACATAACCGTTATATTCGTTAGACTTGAATACTTACAGACGGAATTATAACGTTTAAGTAAACTTACATTACTATGGTGACGTGAAAGTGTTGAAGACAAACATCTGCTTGCAGTCCGTTCCCCAAAACGGCTGGATTTCACGACTTGACATACAGATTTAAATACATTAATTCCCTGAAGAACCACCTTGGAAGAAGCCATTTCTTCCAAAAAATTAACTGAAATAAAGGCTGAAAGCGAAACCACTAACTAGCTACTGACCGTTAAGGTATCTATCCAGCTGCGAACTTAGCCACCGTGGATACTCACTTGCCAACCTGCCTGCTAGCTATCTACACAGCCGGCAGCCAGTTAGCATGCTAAGTATGCTGGTCAAATCTACTGTAGTTTAGCCAGATGATGATGAGTTTTTTGTGAATGCGAAACCGAAAACAAATCATGCACGGTCGTCAAATCGACCGTCTGCTAAGATTACAGCTTAAATAACCGTTAAGTACACGTTATTCAGAACCCAATAGCCCATTACTCAACGTTGTCAGGAGACTCAAAACCCGATCTGCCGGTTGCTGTTTACAATTAAAACGAGCGTTAACCTATCGCCTCACTGTTGTTGAACAAGCGAAGCCGGTTCAAACTCAAAGAAGTGCGCAAGTGCACAGTGTAGGTACTACAGTTCCCAGGGTACCTGGCGTTCCAGACAAACAGGTTGCCGTTTTTGTTTCTCGGGCAATGTAGTCATCCTCTTGCGGCCAGCAGATGAGTCTTATGAACAGCCTATCTCTTTTTTCTATACCGCCATCATTGAAAGCGCAGAGTTAAGATCGTTTAGGTATCTTATTAAACAGGTGAATCACATTTCCATATCTCTTATTTCTGGACATTTACATTTCGAAAGGATAATATTTGTATAGGACTCTTTCAGTATTTAGGACTCTAATCTGTTGTCAAAAAAGTTTCAAAACTATTGCATTTGGATGGGTTTCTCCTGTACACATAAAATAATGAAATTATATGCGAAAATAATATTTTTTTTATTTCTGTAAATAGAATGTGTGAGCAAAGGTTTGCCATCGATTTTGGCCCAGAGAGCAGGATTATTGACGAAACAGAGAGTACTTAAGCTCTTAAATTATAAAGGCCATTACTGACTCATTCAATCAACTGTGTACAATGAAATGAATAATGCAGATACAGATATTGGACATACAGGTGCCTACAGTTCATAACACATCTGCATTTTGTTCATTTTTTCCCATTATAAATGTACAATATTTTAAGTGATGGGAGAAAAAGCACCTGAAACAAACAAACACTTCTACCAAATGCAAGTGCACTTTACAATGATATATTTGGATATGGTTGGAATACAGACTAGCTTTTCTTTTGAACCCCTGTAAAAAACAGTTCAGCATGTACAGCAATAAAATATTACCTCTTGCCATAACATTGCAAAGAATGAGTTAAACGAGAATAAAATTACAAGGAAAATGTAAAAAAATAAAATAATTCTTCATAAATAGTATTCAAATTATTCAGGTCTACGGGTTATGACAATGGCGCCTCATATGCTACATTTACATAGTGATATACTGTAATGCTAAACACTGTTGTATCCCTTAAAAACCCTTAAATCCCTTGAAACATCGGTGATAACGTAATATTTAGTATAACAGTGGCTTAATCTAGGATAGAAAGGGCTAGGAACCCATCACCCTGTGAAGCGGAGTAATAACACCTTATAATCTGCACTGCTGTATTTGTGAATATTTAATACATTTCATTTTACTTCAGGTTTATTCATGTTGGGAACATCGGGGACAATACTTGACTTTTCTATAGACTAATTCAGAGTTTAATTAATGAAAGTTGTTCTGTAGTCAGAAGGCACCAATTCACTACAATACCAGTCTTTATGTATCTGGAATCTGTAAAGAAGCTTAACTAGTTGGTTTATGTCCAATTACAGTGACATTTAACACCACCATTTTTTTTCAAACATTTGAAATGCAAAAGTATTTTACACATTTGTTCTATTAAAATGTGAAATATAATTCTGCATGCAGAGACCAGCTACTTTCAAAACAATATATACATTTTTTTAGACAATGACACAATCATTCATGGTTTTGAGATCATTTTTTTAATAAATAACTTCAGGGTAAAAAAACAAAACAAGCTCAGGACATTCAATTTGATGATGTTGCATCATAGTATCTCTGTCAAAGGCATTTGGGCAACATTGTTTCCTAGGAAGGTTTGTCAGTATTTTTGCCCAAATTATTTCCATATAGGTTGTCTTGTTTGTGTGAGATACATATTCACATATAACATGAGATACATATTCACACAATATGATACTGCACCACAGATGGCAATAATCTTTCAATGTTTATTAAATAAAAAGATCAAACTAATTTGGACATCGTTTTAATCATAATCCCAACATCATTCCCTTAAATCCACAGACGTACATTATCCTTACAAAACCAAAGCTTTGACAAATATTAAGTAGTATCATTCTGGCGTCACATATTAGTTGGTTTCTGACCCTACTGTAGACACATTTGCACTTATTGTAGATGTCTCTTGGAGTTATGTTTAGCAGTTGACAAAACCTTGCTGGCATGGAAAGCATAATTTGTGAATTATATAAAAATAGAGAAACTTCAACTGGCACCGTGAACAAGACATTAAGAAGGCTTCTCTTGAGCTCCGAGCACAGTTAAGGCCTTGGAATGGGAGTTTGGCGGGGAGTTTGGCGGGAAGTGTGACGGCCTTTCAGCAGTATCTCAGCTCGTTCTCCAGACCGTAGATCTTAGCCTTCAGTGTCTTCAGCTCTCCCTGGACCTTCTTGGTGCGAGTGTTGGTCTGCCTCACCTCGTGGAGGATTGCCAAGTCCTGGTCCGGCCCCACGTTCAGCGCCACCTTAACAACAACGACAACCAAGACTTCAGCCTCGCTGAACGACAACCAAGACTTCAGCCTCGCTGAACAATCAAGACTTCAGCCTCACTTCAAGAGATTATATGAAGTATACAAAATATTACTTCAATCAATAAAAATAAAGAAAAAAGACAGTCCTAATATGAATTGTGCATGCATACATTTCTAATTATGAACGGTCACCGCTGACAGCATTCGGAGTCTATAAAACTCATCCCCTCACTCATCTCAGAATTCAGGTGAGACATTTGTGATCCTCGATTGATCCAAACTGACATCAAACATTAACTGAAATTCAATGAAATGGCTCAGGGGCACAGTATGAGATGAGCGCACCGCATCACATCACACCGCACTGTATCCCCCTCACCTTGAAGAGCTGCTTCTCCACATCTTTGAGCTTCTGCCGCAGGTGCTTGATGTCCGTCTTGAAGCCCTCAACCTCCATGGCCCTTCTCTTCTCCAGGGACTCGTATCGCTGGGTCATGAGCTGCAGTCTCTTCGCGACCTTGTCCGCGCGCTCCTGGACTCACACAGCACACAGTTACGAGGACTACAAGTTGAGGAAAATGTGACTAGAATTAGACAGTGTTACCGCCAGGTACTCCTCTAAATAAAATATAAGCGACCTCCTTCAGTGCTGCCTGAGGAACACCAGCTTGGTTCAATCGAGTTGCTTGAACCTGATTGCGAGTGGAAATACTCCTCTATATATGCCGTCTATATTAAATGTTCACTCTTTGCAACCATGAGACTGTTCCATTTGCCTTATTTGTTCGATTAGCAGTGTCAAAATACGTCTTGCATATACGCCACTCAATGTGCGAATTAGACTCTTACAGCAACTTGCAGCACCCCTCTTAGATGCAATGGCCTCTGTTGACACCAATAAGAATTCATCAGTGTATCATGGAGCTCATGAGGAGACCAGACTTTCCCAGACTACTACTGCTGCACAACCTTAGGCCCGACCTCACAAAGCCGCGCTTGTGAACGGAGTGGGCCCACACACGTGCCGTACCTTAAAAATCTCCCTGCCCACATCCCCTTCCTCTCGGATCTGCGCCAGGTCTGCTTCCAGGCCCACGCACTGCTCTCGGTACATGTCCGCCAGCCGGTGGGCCTGTTTCAGCTCCTCCGCCAGCGCCTATGGGGGGACAGGACTGCCTGGTGACAAATCTCTCTATCATCTTTCTTTCCTGCTACACAAGAGTGAAACGTCAGCGAAAGAAACGCAGGTGCAGCTGCTTCAGCATTCTAATTATGTCGCTGTTTCCCTGTTAAAAGCAACTCGACAGAACTGATTGGCTGAGCAGAGTATCAAGATGCTACTTGACATTGAGGGTCTGAGGCAGCTCTTCATATGTAGCCCTTCAAATCTCAGACCACTAAAATACATACAATTTCTTTTCTAATTTACATTTGTTATTGTTTCCAGCTTTTAGAACAAAATGGTACATGGCAGCTCAAAGGTACAATCCAGCCAGACAGTCATTTAAAGTAACAAGAGGGAAATAGCATGCAATTTACAATGTACAACGGCGTGGAAACCATATAAAAATAGTGTGCATACACTCATCCACATGTATTCAAATAAACCCTGAAATCACCTCTATTCAGCCGGAGACCCCTGCCTAAAATAACTACATGATTTTATTCATTTTCCTGCTGAATGAGTGAGTGAGTAGTGAGTGCTGATCTCTTTACTTAGGGAACTGGGCTTGTAACGTCAAGGTTGCAGGTTCAATCCCCAGGTGGGACACTGCCGTTGTACCCTTGGTACTTAACCTGAATTGCTTCAGTAAAATATCCAGCTGAATAAATTGATTGTATGTAAAGAAATGTAAAATGTAAGTCGCTCTGGATAAGAGCATCTGCTAAAATGTAAATGTAACGTAAATGTACTTAACGTTGGGGATAAAACAGAACATCTAAATGTGAAAGGATCCGAAACGCACACTCCTCCTGAGCACCCACCTTCACCTCCTCCCGCCGCGCTGGCCGAGACTGCTTGGGGGCGGGCGGGATGAGGATTGAGGCTCCGCAGCCTCCGTTCAGTCTCTCGTGACAGGCGTCCAGTTTCTGCAGCAGCTGGTCCTTCTCCGCCATCCAGGCCTTCTCCTGGGCCCGCCCCTCGAACTTCAGGTGCAGGAAGTCTTTGGTGCTGTCGTACAGCAGGTTCTGTGTGCGGTGCAACCTAAGGGAAGTTCACGGGGTAAAGGCGTGAAGCTATCTTCACTCGTATATTCACTGCACTGCATGCAGTCATCTTGTGGAGCAGTTCTACATTTTATTTATGCGTACATTTTACTTGACTGGACTGAAATAGTTTTTTTTTTTTTTTTTTTTTTTTTTTTTTTAAACAGACCCTTGATCAGGCTTGTTTTGAGTATGGATGGTGTAGGGTATTTTGGCTGACAGCACACAATCACAGGCTTGGCCGTTCAACCGTTTTCAGTTTATCAGTTCGAAATAAAGCTACACAGATGGAAGGCATCATCTGCCCATCTCGGCCTGGGCTCAATTGGTTATTTGATTAGAGCTGTCGCCCGTCTCCTGTTGAATGAGAGCAGTCGCCTGCGACGATAACTCCATTGGTATCCACGTGATCCAGACCGCAGAGGTGCGGAGGAGGAGGCGGCGTGCGGACGCACCTGTCGGTGAGAGCGGCCAATCGTTCCTCGTCCCTCTGCCGCTGGACCTGCGCCTCCTCCGCGTGGATCCGCCGGTCCTCCAGCAGCGACTCCGCCTGCTCCTTGGCCAGCCGCGTCTGCTCCTCCATCTGGGCCTGCAGCGCCTCCACCTGGACAAACGCGGCATTACGGCGCGACACTGTCAAACCTTCATGGAGGTCGGGGCTCAAATCAAAGCGGTGAGCAGAAGGTGAATGGCGGGCGTGTGGACCTGCAGCAGTAGGGTCTGGTTGTCTCTCTTGTACTGATCTGGGGACTCTGGGGCCTCCTCTCCCCCTTCACATTGAGCCCCTTTCCTGCGGGGAGCTGAGTGGTGAAGGGATAAACACACAAGGGGTTCAGCGTAGACAGCGGGAAAACAAAAACCTCCCCCAGACCATTCCAACTATTCATTATTAACTATTAACAAGATAATATGTACTGATGTTTTGTGTTGTTATGGTTTACGTAATATGGTGGTGTACGGGAAGCTGTTTGAATGCAAAACTATTTTCTGTGTTAGCAGACAATAAAGTATTATCTCTCTCTCATTAACCAGCTGAATTGGGCTGAGCGCACAGATGGCTCTTTCCCAGTAGGCTTTGAGATTTAATTCACGATTCGGCCAATTCGTACGCCAAATGAAGTACAACTGACCCGTTCTTGCTGGCCTCCGCTGCTCCTGACCGCTGGGCTGGAGCTTCTTCTGAGAGACGGTGACCTAAGAGCCCAGCCAGAGCGACAGGGTTAACAAACGACACAGCGGAGACGCCAACACACAAACTTTCCTTTTAAAACAGAAAAATCTTTTGAAGAAATCTTTTGGAATGCTCAATTATAAACCCCCCTCCATCGATTTGGGAATGCCTGACAAGAGCACGAGGGTCCTCCGGAAAATGCATGCAGTCGGGCATTCGCTTCTATTGCATTCGGCTACCCAGAGGACTGCGCAGCTGGTGCAGCCGGGGCATGCGGAACGCAGGCGCAACGCTAGTGAGTGATGAGGGCTACCAATTAACGTGCCGCCCTGCTGGACTCATGGGCCCTGGGATGCACCGCTGGATGGATGCCACACAAGCGCCTGCACAAGGCTGTGTCACACGGGAACCCATCCACACCGTTCTACACACCCACCCACTGTAGAAACTGTACTGTGCACGGCAGTATTTGACAAAAAACTGCGAGGGGCAGAAAGCAAGAGATGTTATACCTTGTGCGGGGGCTCCCGGTGAAAATAAGTGATCTCTCCAACGTCCGGGCCCACCAGAGCCAGGAGGTGCTGGATCTTCTTCCGGTCTTCCAGCTCCCTGAATCAGGGAAACAGAGGTGCCAAACCTGGGGTGAGCACCACAGGCAAAACCCTGCGCAGTATTTCACAGAACCGCTCACCATGGAAGGTGCTTCTTACTTATCAATGGGCACTGTTGCACTGGGATCATTTCATTACTACATCTGGATGCTAGCTAAGTGAGCAGCGAACTATCAAACTGAATCCTTGAACTGATTTCTGCCCATCAACACAATCTGTTCTACTGAGAAAAAGATGATGACCATTAAATGTACCGCGATTGTTCATTGATCCTCCACTTATAAATGCAGTCCATAGCAAGCTAGCCAGCCAACAAGGCAACGTTAGCAACATATGGACTACCACAGATGTCTACAGGTGGTGTCAAAGTACTCTACAACCTCCAACAGAACTCAGGACATCTATCATCTAACATCTACCATCTTTTCCTCTGCTTTTTGACTGAGGAAATATGCTTATCGGGTAGGAAGACGGTATGTGTGTGTGTGTGTGTGTGTGTGTGTGTGTGTGTGTGTCTGTGTGAGAACTAAAACACCATGGGATGAAAGGGAACGGTCCGGTTCATCAGGAGAGACTGTCTGGGCTGGGCACACCTGATCTTGAGTCTGTCGTTCTCCGCATACAGCCTGAGTGCCTGCTCTCTCTCCTGAAACAGGTAAACCTGCATATCGCTCAGGGCCTTCTGCAGCTCTGCGATCTCACCCTCGCGCTGGCGCACCTCCCACTGAAGCTTGTGCTGGAAGGAGACACGCGCCAAGCAAAGGATTCAAGGACATGCACACGTTGAAACTGTGAATATTCGCAGCTGAAACAAGAGTAATAGAGGGAATTCATCACTACTGGACTCAAATAAACTCAAGAGTTTCATTCATTCTGAGAGTTGATTTAACGTTTAGGCACACGCATGCAGACGCGCACGCACGCACGCACGCACGCACGCACACACACACACACAGACGCACAGGGTGGTATAACTAGAAGAGACATGTCAGTCTGACCCTGTCCCCACATAGTACCTGGTTCTCAGACGCGGCCTTGTACTTCTCCAGCATCTGGAGCAGCTCCACGTGCTCACCATCGAACTGGGCTACCTTCTGTCTGTAAAACTCCAGCAGCTCCCGCGACGGCCGCAGGAAAGCCAGCCGCTCGTGTATCGGAGGCAGGGGAGAGTCGCTGTCTGGGACAGGGGTTTCACTATCGCTGCTAGGGGGAAGAGCAACCTCAAAGTCACAGTCCCTGTCTTACGTCAGCAACAACTTACATGGGTGCAGTGGGAGACACCTTCAACGTTTCATTAAGATTAGCCTGATACCTAGCATATATCTAGAGCAGTGGTCTCAAACTCAGTGCCACAAAGGGCCGTGTGTATGCAGGTTTTCATTCCAACCAATTACCGCTGCCTTAATTGGCTCAACTACTCATTTAGCCATATGCATGCACCTCTGTGCATTCTTAAAGTTAAAGCACAGAATATACTCAACAATTATTATTTAGATAACAAAAATATTTAATTTCACTTTATATACATTATGTGCAAGCCAACATGATAATTTAGCAAATAATGGAACGAATTATCTAATCAAAAGCGGAGGCTGCAGTAAAAACCAGCATACACATGGCCCTCCGTGGCACTGAGTTTGAAACCACTGATCTAGAGGCTTTCATGTGCCCATGCAGTTACACCTGGTATCATAGGATGAGTGCTCCGTACGTTCTATGATATCCTGAATAACTACTAAACCTTACAATAAGAAGTCTGCATGGCTGCTTTGCAGGCCAACCAAAATACAAAACAGAAGACGAACCGATCGGGGCCGCCGTTTCTTTCGGGAGAGAACTCCATCAGTGCACAGAAATCCTCCTGAATCCAAAACAGATGTCACATCAACACACATGCAGAAATAGATTGTTTCTCCATCTCTATAAGTGGTGGACGCTATGAAACGGAGCAGACAATAACATTTTAATTTTGTGCATATCCCAGCTTCCTCACAAAGACGTTTCTGTAAATGCATCTGTCCTGACCAATATATAAACTTTCTGGGTTATAAAACCAAATGATTACAATCTTTATTTACAGCATATTTTAGTGGGGTATCTGATCTTTTTGGAGCTTTGTATGTTAAACGTGTGTGGATAGAGATGAAGACCAGCGTCCAATTTAGCTAGATAAGCAGGCTGTTATTGCTTGACAGGTTGTGTCACAGCAGGAGACCGGAGCATAGGTACTCAAATCATGGTAGTCCCGTGCCGAGTACTGCGGTTTTACCACCACCACTTTTACTTGGGAGTCAGGTGTTAAGACACTCTGGCCAATCAATTGCACTAATTATTCTAATTGTTCAATTACCTACCTGAGATGAAAGAAAAACAGAACCGAATTTTGATTCGCCGCCCAGATTTGAGTAACCCTGTGTTAGAGAATCAAGATCATCGACTTTCTCTGGGATTGATTATTTTGTTTTTCACACTCAGTTGCTACGTGTTACGTTTACTGGACGCGTTAAACCGGCGGGCTGTTCAAACTGTCAGCTACAGAAACAGTGGAAAGTTAACGATTCCTCTAAATTACCGCTCTGAAAAGACACTGCGGCGCTGTGATTATTTGATTTTAAATGAAATAAAAACAGTAAACCGAAGGCAAGGTCACTAATGTTAATTTAGCTAGTTAACGTTTAAGTTGGCATGCTCGCTTGCGAAGTCACTCTAATCAAAAGATAATACTGACTCACCAAATAAAGTCTTCCGATTTCACAACGCTAACCTTTGTTGCACAATATTATTTTACCTGCTATTATGCCTGCTAAATGTTTGTACCTTTACTCTTTGTTGACACTCCAGTTGTTTCTGTTATCTGTAACCTATGAACTACCACAGATGTCGTTCAAATAATGATAACCCGGAAGCGAACATTTCCCATAACACCATTCGTTTCAGGGAGCCAAAGCAAAGATAGTGGAATATCTAACAAGATGGAAACGTTAGCTGCAAATCAATGGATATCGATGTCACCAAATTGTAGACAGATTTTTGCCAGAGACGCCCGTCGGTGAATTTACGGCACATGTTTTGAGACCGAAAAATTGTAATATATGAATATCTACATACATATTAAACGTCCATGCCGTCGTTATGCGTATGCTGAACAGTAGCTATGTTGAATGTCATTGAGGAAGCCCCTAATCCAACCAACAGCAACTTTAATATTGAGTAATTTCTCAGTGGTGGCACATGCTCGCTATCTGATTATGTACGCGAAGTAGATACCCAAAGTTACTTTAATGGAGCTCAGCATAGGGAGACAGAGCTCTCAAAATCATACAATCAAATGAAAAAGCTACTTCTGATGAGAGTAGTGTTGTAAACATATTTAAAACCGACTGATAAAAAAAAGTGGGATTTCTAAAAGTGTCCTGCCCTGTAAACTTAAACTAGTCTTTTCATACAACGTTCACAGAAAATCAGAGAAACAAGGCAAAATAGGAAATTCAATTTATTTGCATTTTTTTAACAACATCATTCCTTAGATAAAAATGCAATGTTACAGGAATATACATCAGAGATTAATTTAAAACTTGCTTTCAAGGACCATACAGTCTAAATATATTTTTTCCTTTTTTATTTACTGGTAGCGTGCGTTATAAGCAAGACAGACTCTGTCACCAAAGACAGACTGACAGTTACAGATACAAACTGTACATTATCTATTTACAAATAAACTTTTTTTGTAAAATTTTCCCTTTTTTTGAAAACAAGAGTAGAAAAGTGATTGAATTTTCTGATTTTCATATTTTACTCTTTCCCTTTTTAAAATTTAAATGAAAGAATGAAAAAATGAAGAGAGAAGGAAGAAAGGACAGTGAGAATGGAAAGATTTATAAAGCAGCAGACAGCAATGGCAGAACCATGCAGGGCCTTCTCTTATAGGAGAAAGAGAGCACGCGGTGATTAGGGCAAGTTAAATTAGCAACGACTTCTACCCAGTACACATTCAGACAAACTGAGCCCATCAAAGCTGACCTTAAGATCATATGCCAAAGCTACCATGTGAACAATACACACAAGCAATCTTATTCACAATTTCTCCAATATGGTGCAGTTACCTGCTACTCTCACTAATCAATGATAGCAATGCACAATGCATGGTTGTCGGTGGTGGTTTACTTTTCATGAAAAAGTCCTGTTAAGAAACAGAAATTAAATTTGAAGCTGAAACACCACGTCTACTCTTGGATTTGTTGAGTTTTTCTGTTTTTTTTTTTTGCATGACCTACTGAGCCTGAGAATAATGAGGGGGGAAAAAACCTGGACAAGAACCATGACCACGGCATGCATTTCTGTCTCTGACAAACTGTCTCGAGACGGGAAGGTTCCGATCACCTTTGTGAGGGAACAGATCTGGAGACATTTACATTTCTGCAACAATACATAAATCCTCATCTCAACCCATCCCACTATTGCACGTGCATCTACAGATCTCTATCAAACATTCTGGACGGATGTAATCCAACACTGAAGAGATACTCACCCACCACTTCTGGACCAAAGGGGCTTATATTTTAAATGTAGACCATGTTGAGCAGTTAAGAAAACAAGATTTCTTGAGAGAGAGCACATATTGGTAAGTTGCTTTATGTCAAGCATTCTCAGTAATTGTGCAAATACAGTATATTGAAATAAATATCAAACTTACAGAATGCCCCCTTTACAGCCTGAATATAGGATTTTGTCAAATGATAGTTCATTAAGTCTACCATTACCAAAAAAAACGAAACTCAACATTCAGACTGCCTTACGCGACATTTGGTTGGACACCTATTGAAATAAATCAATATTAAATATTTTTTATTTTCCTGTTTTGTTTCAATGAAGATGGCTAGTCAGAAACATATATTGGTTCCCATTGTCTCCCATTGTCTCCCATTTATGGAAGCAAAGGAATGTCAAGCCAACACCTGCAACAATTCACCATGGTTGATGTGCAAATAATTATACTTTATGCAAATGCTGATTATTGCATTACTAGTGCTGCCATTCCACAAATGATAATAATAATAATAATAATAATAATAACAGTCTTTTTAGAATAAGACATACAGAAAGGTGTTCTAGAAGTATGCTAAACCTGTGAACTCAGTCAAATGTAGCCTTTTGAAAGAGACAATAAATCTCACAATGGGGTCTTTGTGGGGAGGTATTTCAATTGGTTTAGCCTAAGTAATGATCCCATACAGATTCTGTAGATCAGGGACATTTTCAAAAGCACATTAGAAGTGAGACGGAGCATGCTTCCCTTTCACATCCACATGCAAACAATCTCAGACTGCAATCGGTTTCTTTCCTGGCCAGTCACAAGCAACCCTGAGTGAACAAAAAATATATATATTCAACCACAAGCTATTCTACCAGCCTACAGTGTAAACGAACCAGTAATAAAAAAACTAACCAAACACAGACATGCAAGCAAAGCAACGAATGACTGATGCAAAAGTACGCTTGGGATGTGGGAAACATTCATGTTAAATCAACACGGGGGCATTTTCTGTTAAAATCCCGGTTGGAAATGCCCTTGGTGTAAATGCCCATACAAATGTATGTGGCTAGATACAACCCACTGGAACTGAACCCCAGTTTAAATATAAAGAGGGGTAGGGGCTGGTTCTCAATTACATTCTCCATATTATATTGTGGGTCAAAATGTACTCCTTAAAAACCTCTCCAAACATGAACCACTTTCCCCTTCTTATCGATACAGCATCCAGTTTTCCTGACAAGCTCTTAGCATCATATTAATAATAATGTACATTTACAATACGCACATCCATAACATGTTAGCCTTGTTTTCCCATAACATAATTCACTCTTAAGAGGCTAAAATGCACATTGCGGTGATACAACAGTAATGAGAAACAAGAAAACATTTAAAGAGTGTGTGATATTCTTTCATTCTTCTTTTTTGTTTTTCAAAAAGGGAAGTCTGGGTCTCGTGTACGCACTACTACATTTTGATTCAGCTAAAAAATGAAAATAAAGTTTATATTTTTAATATTTTCTTAAAATATTTTAGTTTAGATCAAAATGATCAATAACAATCCATTTACAAGAAAAATAATAAATTTTCTGTTATATGATAGATGCACATCTGATAAAGTGTGATGTGAGTATTGTGACAAAATATCATAGAGTATTAACACCACAGCAAGAAGATCATCTTTTTATACCAATCCGAGAACCTCATTTAAAAGACAGAAAATAAATGTGAAAAACCCAAGATGAATTAGGTTTGTACAGCATTTTAAACTTCATTGGCCATCCCACTATGTTTTTCTTTTCTGTTCACATTAAATAGATCAAACATTAATTTTATTTTATTTTAAGCTACATGAACATGTTGCCAAGTGTCCATGATCTCCTAAAAGGCAAACATGTAGGTAGTTCAATAACACAAGTCTGATGTCCCCCTCATAAAAAGCTACACATTTAGGCTTTCTAGAACATACCGTGGAAGGAGAGAGGGGAAACACAAGGTCGCACTCTTCCACTGGTCAGATTTTTGGTACAATATTGAAAAGAAATATCTAAAAGCAGAACTGTTGTGCACTTGTGCCCTGTTACATGGTGGGAAAAACAGGGAAGATGCTAGTGGTTACTCAATGCAGCCGAATTGTAGTCTCCAACATCTTTAAGTCATTTATAATTAGGTATTCCTGCGTGTGAATGAGAATAGCATGGAGATGAGTTTTGCTTGTATGTGAAAGTTTTAGCATTTTTGGTCTATTCTCTCTGGCATTTCTATCATTCATTCCATCTCATTTTTCCCCCCGAATAGCTTCCTCTCCTGCCCCCAATTTGTACATACCTCCTCAAAATGTGCCATGGGCTAATTGGCAGGAAAGATAAACACAGACATCCCCCCACTGACCAATGTCTATGGTTCGCCATAAAAATGTAAAAAATGCATATTTGAAAAGGCTCTAAAGTTTCTCGGACTGCGCATCACAGCGGAACGTGTGAGCCCCCGAACATCGAGAAATTCCGCAGAACGGTGATCAACCTGCGGACCGGGATTCTGCGTGGATTGCGCTAATGATGAAAGAGATGCGCGCCAAGCAAGCTAGGCAATGGAAGAGAGTAAAAGACCAGACTACAAATAACACAATGACTTTGGAAGATACACTGTATGGTCTTCACTTGCACAGTCCCTCCAAGGTAAAAAAAAAAAAAAAAAAAAGGTCAAAGTTAAAGCCGCCATATGCAACCATTAAAAGGCTCATTACTTTCATAATATATCACTGCCGCACACCCCTTCCCTGTTGATTTTCCCTTCAATCAAACGAGATCCGGGGAAGGTAAAAGTCTGAAAAGAAGGATAAGAAATAGTACAATTTAAACCTATAGTTCTATTATAAATAACATTTTCACTTCCTGATCCATTTCACTAATTATCCAGAAATTTCACTAATTAGTACATTCTCAAAATAATCTGTGACACACCTCTCCTCCTGACATTTAGAACAATTATATACTGCATTTATACATATCGATTTATATACTCTGTCAAAATGTACAATCATTAGCTACTGAAGTGAGAAGGGTAATGTCTCAAAGTGACAGATGCAATTGTTCCAACAGGACCCACAAAAGCTAAAAGGTTTGCCGGCGGACAACTCCAAGTGAATAGAAGTTTGGGGAGTTTCCTGTCTGCCCAAATCTGTGTGCCTAGCACTTTTACAACCGATTTACCCCAATCAAGTTTTCCTTCCACTGTCATTCAATTAAGCACATATTTAACAACCTCATTGGATTGTCCTCTTCATAAAAGTTTTATAATCTGTTCCCCTCTGAGAATCAATTGTATAGATTTACATTTTCTATCCATGCTCACTAAAACCCAGTTGGTTAAACTCTTGCGGAGCAGGGCGAAGTTGACTATCCAACAACTGCTATGGGTAAAAACACTGCAACAAACAGCAACAAGCCCCAAACAAGGCCCACACTATCAACAGTGAGATCCTATGCCCCCTTAAATATATATGTTTTTCTCCTCTATGGAGAGAGGGTTTCAAGGTAAAAGAGCCACCCAAACTTACATAAAGCATACCTTTTCTCCAAAGCGTACAACACAGTTACAATCAAAGCAATGTTTTATTCTCAAAAAGGGCAGAATCAGATAAGTAAAGTAACAGCAACCTGCTGCAATAAATGATATGAACTGAAAACCAGGACAATTTGAGTTTTCATTTATGGGAGATGTGAGCACTAACATAACCTTTTCCATTTGGAACTATTTTCTGAATAGCATGTACATTTTGAGTCAATCCACCTCTTCATGCCATCAACAGTGTATCCATGCTTAATTTCAGACAATATATATCGCAGGTTAATCCATTTTTAGAGGAAACCCCCAGAGTGTGGAATAGTCTTTCCATAATTGCTATGCCCCCTCATATCAAAATTGTCCATACGTCAATGAATTATAGCTACACTGTGTCAGAACACTACATAGATCATAATGTCAGAACTCCTCAGTGCCTTAGATCCAGGGGGTTGGGGTCAAGGTGAGGGGGCTGGGGTCTGTGTGTGTGTGTGTGTGTGTGTGTGTGTGTGTGTGTGTGTGTGTGTGTGTGTGTGTGCAGCATGTGTGTGAGACGAGAGAAAGAGCAATGTAATTATGTATTTTTACCCTAAGTATTTGATCCACCCATGAGAGGAAAATTATAAATATAATAACAAGGAGAGACTGTTTCAAATTAAAGAAATCGTACAGCCATCTTCAAACTGGATGAACACAAGATATGCAAAACCAGTTAACACCAAACATGTCTATATCGTCTCCCCCAAGTACCTAGACTATTTACATTTACAGAAAAAATAAAACACGGTCTTTTTCATTTTATTTGTGTTCCGTCCCCAGTTTAAGAAAAAAACCCACTAAAATCGTAACTTGGCACACTACTCGGCACACTAACATACTAAAATGAACCTCATGCATATAGAGCTAGTGAGTTCAATTAACATCAGTATAATATTTATCAGTTAGAGAAGATAAAACAGGAGAAAATCAAAAATCAAAAATCCCCCAAAAATAATAATACCTGGCACAAGATATTTTTAAATACTGAAATGCACCCGATTTCAAGTATAACAGGTAAAAGATCTGAAACGTAATAAACAATAACTCTGAATATATTATCTGATTATTTTTTAGCTTTTTCTTTCTTCATTTTATACAGCTAGTTCTTTTTTTTGAGACTCATTTTCAGTCATACAGGTTATTGCATTGTTTTTGCATATCTTGTGGAATGCAGGCATGCACCCACACACTCCTCTGTGCAGTCCCTGTGCACACGGATGTACAGGTTACCCCCCCCCCCCTCTCCTGATAGGGCAACAACCCCACTCACACCTACAGGCACACACGCGTAGCCACAATCAATGATCTCAGCCACTCGGCTCCAGGCAGGGATGTCTCTTGACTTTGAAACATGGCACAGTCAGTTTGGAAGGGGGGGAGGGCAACAAATTATCAAAAATAAATTGAGACAGGAGGGGGGAGGGAGGGGTGGGGGAAGTAACAACAACTGGCTACATGTTTGATATTTTATACGTTTTGGACTTCAGTGTGTAAACACAATTACCATACTGCAGCAAGAATAGCAATATTGAGTAAACTCAATATAAAAATACCCCACTGCCATTTAGCATATGGAGCTGATAAAACAAAACCGATGGTATGGGATCTAAAAGGAAATTCTGAGAGCAGGCAGGCTCACAGGCCCACTGTGAATGATAATGCACAGGGGTAACCAGACAGTATTGCACCCAATAGTAACTTGGTTACGTGACAAATTAACGGAAAAGAAATGGACGAAGATCCTATGGCAGTTTAATAGTTAAAATTGTAAAAAAAAAAAAAAAAAAAAAAAAAGAAGAAGAATATAGATGACCGAGGATCGAACGACATATACTGTAGCACTCCAACATGCAAGATCTTTTTTTTGTCACTGTAACTACACCAACCTCAATCTAAAATTCTGCTTAATTTAAAAAAAACTAAAAAACAACAACTGTTTTCCATGTGCTGACGATGTGAAGTAGAAAGTGTGATTTCTTCAAGTGGAAGCTTAACCCCTTTTATGCACTTAATATGGATGGTGGTCCAGATCCTAATTACACATCATCATCAACCGCACAACAATATTGTCGATAACACTGGAATATCATATTTGCATAATTGATTGATAAGTCATTCTGGGTCACATGTACTGTCTGCCACTGTTTTTCCAGTGTTTGTGTGTTTACACCTACAGTGCTGCACAAAGCAGAGAAACCCAACACAAAATATGAGTAATAATAATAATAATAATAATAATAATAATAATAATAATACATTTAGCCCTGTAAACTCCATTAGACAGCTTTACTCAAACCAAGCCTGATCCCTAATGTATCTGATGATGGCATTTCTCCTTCTCAAAGTACACCATGTCCCCAGGCACTTCTCTCTCACTTTTCCTGCTGACAATAACCTTAATTTATAGGCATGTTTGCTGGGCTGCACCACTGGTTAAATATGGATAGGCCCCTCCTCCCCCCCCCCCCCAACCCCTCATTCACAATCAATTCTATAACACACAGTATTATTTGAATAAAGTTTGAACAGCTTTGAATCGACGGAGTGGTCGCGCAGTACTCCTGTGTCACACACACACACACACACACGCCTCATAGACCTCAACTCAGTTCCTCCGGTTCCGATCCTCTCCTTACACTGTTCAGGCCCTGTGGACATTTCTGGGTGACCTCAGTAGTTCACTATTCAGAGGAATATTAAAAGAGTGAGAAAAAAAACAGCACCAGAGTGGACAGCTCTGGAAGCATGCCTCTAGGGTCTTGCTGGCGTTACAGACATCAGACCTCGGCCTACCTCAGCGAACCTTTTAGGCGGTGTCTTTGAACAGCAAGAAATATTAACACACTCTCCAAGCACGTTTATTTTTTCTTTTGCAGGGAAAATAAAAATAAATAAATAAATAGAATCTGAAAAGTGTATACTGACGTAAAAAAAAAAAAAAGTTTCCCCACTTAAATACAACACTAAATCCTGCGACCACAGGTTGATTACTTAACGTCTTAAATCTCCTAAATAAATCAAGCAAGAACTGATTAGGGACAACACCCAAAACCTTTCTGGAAAATAAAACAAATAATACAATGAAAAATATAGGCTGGTCTCTACATTTTGCACAACACTGCACTGTATAAATATACAATTTCTAATTTTGGATATTGATGCATGTGTAGTTGCCTGCACCTGTATGGCCGTTGGACACAGATACTTTTTTCCCTACGGAATAAGGTGATAGGTTTGGGTGGAGGAATCTCCAGCCATGGCTTGACGCCCACAGCTTCCAACTCTCCCCCCACCCCCCCCCCACCTCCCATCTTCCCAGTCACCTTCCTTACCATCGCCAAATGCAGGTACAAGTCTAAGAGAAAGAAAACTCAACACAAAAAAACATAACCAAAATGTCAGGAGGATGTGATGAAAAGTCGAGGTATATGGCAGCAGATGGCGCTGTCCCTGTAAGGTTCAGCCTTAGTCTACTCCGCCTACTTCCTGTGAGAGGCAGGAAGTGGCCGCCAGTGACGGACAGCGTGGTGAAAGAGGACAGAGATCAGGGTGGACGGATCCTGAATCCCAGCGCCCCTCTGCTTCCTCTTCACAGCATCTCCTCCTTTTGTGTTCTCTCCTTTCTGCCCAGCGTCTGTTACGCTTTTTCTCTTTCTGAAATGGAGGGTCCAAAGGACACGGCCCTCACCCGCTGCACCTGCTTCCTGTTTCCTGTGTCGGCCACCGAACCCAGTGACCTGCAGAGCCTTTTGGGTGCTGATTGTGCTGCAGCTCTGAAGTACAAGAAGAAGAAGAAGAAGAAGAAGATGCGGAGGAGAAAGTCTTGTCTTCCTGTTCTTCAGTGAAACGCTCACAGCAGCTCAAGTGGAGAGGCACACTGATGCCTGAACACCTGGTGGAAACTGACCAGCACAATCTCACATGTTTCCCAGGGGGTCAGCTTGCCCTGGACACTCCTGCCTGATGGCCAACAAAACAAACAAACAAAAAATAAAAAAATAAGCCAAACAAACAAAAAATATATAAACCAAATCCAGACATTCATTTTGCTTCCTCCATTTTTTTTGCTTCCCAAACCCTCTCCCAAACCATCGTTCAAGAGCACAGAGTCTGCGAGGCACTTTTGAAACACACCCGAAAACACACGCGCACATTCACGCACACGCGCGCGCATCCACACACACATTCACATAAAAAACAACAAAAATTAAACACTTAAAAATAAAATAAAATAAATAAAACTGACAAAAAAATAAAACTATTGGCCATCAACATCTGGTCAAATGTCTGGCAGAAATACAGAGAGTTTGAGAGAAGAGGGGAGAGAGAGAAAGAGAAAGAGAGAGAGAGACCTCTGTGCTGCGGTTCCTACAAACTGGTGACACAATCCATGTCATCGTCTTCCAATAACCCACAATCCCGATGCTGCCCTGCCAGAGAGGCCCTGTCCTCTTCCCCCTCCTCCTCCTCCTCCTCCACCTCCTCCTCCACCTCCTCCTCCTCTTCCCCCTCCTCCTCCTCTTTCCCCTCCTCCTCCAGGCCCTGCTGAGCGCCTTCCAAAAGCTCCTCCTTTTGCCCGCCTGCGGCCCCCGGGGGCCCCTCGGCGTGGCTGGGCTCCTGGCCGCCATGGTCCCTGCAGTGCATATAAGGCAGGAGGTTGCCGTTGGCGCTAGGCTGGGTGTTGCCGTTGAGGATGTTGTCGGCCGCGTTCTCCATCTCCTCGATGGTCATGTCACAGGCGTCCGCGAGCTCCTGCTTCGTCACCTCGATGAAGGTGGGGTCCTGCGCGTATCGACCCAGGCCCTCCGATATCAACACCTGGAGAGACGGGAGAGGAAACGGGTCAAAGTCGATGGCAGGACAAGCCCGGGCGGACACAGTCGCGGCAGTGAACAGGCTCGTCGTATACTCGTCAAAAGCTGAGGACACGCGCACAATTAGGATATAGTATGTTTTATGGACTGCACACTGGTCGAGCTCTGCCCACAAATGGTAAAAGAGAAACAGACAGAGGTAAGTACAAAAATACAGAAATACATAAAGCATATAAGTATAAAGTAGGCAGGAAGGTAGAAACGAGCCAAGATGTACTGCTTAGGTACGCCCTCCTAATTAACTGAATTATCTGCACTGAATTAAACTAAACTTAAAATAAACTACAATAAAGCACAAAGAAACTGAACTGCAGTAAAGCAGTGATGGGAGCTGATGGGTGGAGCTATAATCAGCTGTCAATCACTGACTCGTTTCAGCCAATCAAACAGGGTTTGCTCTTCAAAGCAAAACCACAATAATTGGTTCGAATCAGTGAGCTACTGGTAGCCTATGGTAGACGTGATAGCTCATTCACCCATCGCTGCCCCGGGGGGGAGCAAAGGAAGGAAAAATATATATATATTTCTCCCTCACCGCCTCGACCAGGCTGCCGGCGCTGCCGTGGGAGAGCAAGACGGACTCCTTCCCCGTCGTCGGGGGCACGGTGAGAGAGACGGGCCTGGGGGGTCGCCGGCTGGGCGCCGTGCTGTTCCCGTTGCTGTCGCTGTACCAGGGCCCGCAGTTGACGGACGGGAGGCTGCTGTTGAGCTTCTCGTACGAGCCAGAGCCCTCCAGGCAGAGCGTGGGGACGCGCTGGTACGACCGGCCCCTCGACCTGGCGCACGGGCTGGCCGGTGGCGTGGAGCACAGCCTCGTGAAGAGCGTCGGGGAGTGACTCCTCCTCAGGAGCGGGCTCAAGCCTGCCACCGCCAGGGCCTGGGAGAGAGGGAGAGAGCGTGAGAGTGTAAGTGGGAGAGAGAGAGTGTGTGTGTGTGAGAGAGAGAGTGAGAGGGAGACAGTGTGTGTGTAAGTGGGAGAGAGAGAGGGAGAGAGAGAGAGTGTGTGTGTGTGTGTGAGAGAGAGAGAGAGAGAGAGAGAGAGAGAGAGAGTGAGTGTGTGTGTGTGTGAGAGAGAGAGAGGGAGGGAGAGGGAGTGTATGTGTGTGTGTGAGAGAGAGAGAGGGAGACAGTGTGTGTGTAAGTGGGAGAGAGAGGGAGAGAGAGAGAGAGTGTGTGTGTGAGAGAGAGGGAGAGAAAGTGTGTGTGTGTGAGAGAGAGAGAGAGAGCGACAGTGTGTGTGTAAGTGGGAGAGAGAGGGAGGGAGAGAGAGTGTGTGTGTGTATGTGGGAGAGAGAGGGAGAGAGAGAGTGTGTGTGTATGTGGGAGAGAGAGGGAGGGAGAGTGTGCGTGTTTGTGAATGTGTGAGAGAGAGAGAGAAAGACAGTGTGTGTGTAAGAGAGAGATAAAAAGAGAAAGTGTGTGTGTGAGAGAAAGAGAGAGGGAAGGGAAAGACAGCGTGTATGTGTAAGAGAGAGAGAAAGAGAAAGAATGTGTGTGTGTGAGAGAGAGACAGAGAGAGAGTGTGTGTGTGTGTGTGTGAGAGAGAGAGAGAGAGAGAGAATGTGTGTGTGTGTGTGTGTGTGTGAGAGAGAGAGAGGGAGAGAGAAGAAAGACAGTGTGTGTGTGTGTGTGTGTGTGTGTGTATGTGTGTGTAAGAGAGAGAAAAAGAGAAAGAATGTATGTACAGTACCACCCCATTCACCTGCCACGAAACCCTCACTATTACCACAATTCACTTTGGCTGAGGAGACCTTTTCATACACGTGGATAACCCCCCTCCCCCCCATATGAACACTGTGAGATCATCCACACAGGCAGACAACTTGAGTGGAGCCCCTCCCAGGTGGCCAGGTATGGGAAACCCCTCTAACGTCCTACACAGCCTACACAATAGAGGTTCGATAGCTACGGAGTATAGGTGTCCAGACAGGGGACGCCCCAGACTAATACCCCTCCAAACTGGTACTGGCCGGCTAAGCCCACCCCCCAACCTTCAACATTGTGACCCCACAGTAGAGCAATTTTACCTATGATATGAACCCCTCTCCAGCACCAAAAGCTTGCTACTTTAAAAAAAGATAAGTGTGGTCAACCCTATCAAATACATTTTCCTGATCAATAGACAATATCCCTATATCTTGATTACACATTTTAGATAAATCCAATACATAATAATATAATATACGCCATTTAGCAGACACTTTTATCCAAAGCGACTTACAGTAGTGAATGGATACATTTTCAGTATATGTGGCCCCAGTTTTAAGCATTGCCAACGCTGTGCTCTACCAACTGAGCCACAGAGAACCACATCTCTCATGAGAAGAAGATTGTCCACAATAGGCCGTCCCGGTACACTGTGGTTGTCACTCCCTCACCTGATGGTGGACAAGGTGAAGCGGTAGTGCAGTTTTCTGGGAGACGTCTGTTCTCGTCTGCCTCCTCAGACACTCCAAGTGGAAGGAAGACCTTCGGCCTATATGCCGGAGATTGGAGGCGAAGGAGTAGGCACAAAAAATAGTGTATAGAAAAAATATTTTTCTTAATGAATATAATGTTACCAAGTCTGACATCAAGTGGTTATTTAGAAACAAACTCTCTGAGATCTTCCACTGGGTTCAGTAATTCAAACTAGGATGGGAATTATAGCAGCAACACAGTGTGCATTACGCATTACAATGCGTTTACATTTTAAGCATTTAGCAGACGCTCTTATCCAGAGCGACTTACAAGATGTGCATAAATACATGGTAGGAACAATCATAGTTCGCGCAAGAGATCAGTGCAGTAATACAGCGATAGACATCATTGCAGGCAGCTGTGTACCATACCTGTAACACTGGAAAGGAAAAGGTTAGTAATTAGCTACAACTTTAATTTCAAAATAAGTTCAAAACTCCGGTCACGATTTTAAAAACAACTGCACCAAAGATTATAAAAAATTGAAGAAGAATTGTATTCATCAGACAGAATTAAAGCATTTTATGACCCTCTAAAGAGAGTATCATCATTCATAGGCTGTATAAATATCCTCCCTGGGTGTTATTATGATTAATGTGTAACATTTTGTGTGAGTGCCCACTTCAGCTGCAATCAATGTGCACTGACCTACTTTGCGATTCAGTCAATGGTTGCTTAATAGGCGGGACATGGCACTACAATTTTATCGATGAAATAAAAGCAATCGGTGAGACACAAGAACAAACGCCAAGCGTGTCCATGGACCGGGGAGAGGGACGCGCTAATGCACCTTCGGGCTGCAGAGGCTGGGTATTACCGTGGTATTGCCATACTATTACCATGGTATTACCATGTTTGTGGTATTACCTAGTGCTGTGGGACACAGGAAGGCCCTTTTTGGAGACTGCCAGGATCTCCTGTCCTCGCTGTCATCTCCTTCCTCCATGGGGGCTAACTGTTTGCTCTCTTCATCCTGGTACACCAGCCTGCCATGTGCATCGCACATACAGTTCAAAAGAAGTTACATCAAATAACACATACAGTATACGCACACATCATACTGCTGGCAATACCACACACACACACACACACACACACACACACACACACACACACACACACACACACACACACACACACATACACACACACACACACACACACACACACACACACACACACACACACACACACACACACACACACACACACACACACACACACACACACATATACGCACACATCATACTGCTGGCAATACCACACACACACACACACACACACACACACACACACACACACACACACACACACACACACACACATATACGCACACATCATACTGCTGGCAATACCACACACACCACACACACACACACACACACACACACACACACACACACACATATACGCACACATCATACTGCTGGCAATACACACACACACACACACACACACATACACACACACATATGCACGTTTCAACAGAAACTGAGCTACATCATATAAGCACAATACATTTCCTCTATGACAAGGTACTCACGAATTATATATATGTATGTTTTTGTGATTCAATCTAGAGGTAGAGAGAAGGACAGGGGGCAGAGACGTGGATATATAAACATATATATATATATATGTGTGTGTGTGTGTGTGTGTGTGTATTTGTGTATGTAAATATGCATGTATATGTAAGGAATAAACCCAGACAAGCAGCGCTTTCCCAAGATATTTATGCACGTGCGTGTGTGTTTGTATTTGTGTATGTACGCACGGCTGTCAGCCAATCAGAATCGAGTATATATACCATTTATTACAAAAAGCGTATATATATATATATATATATACCATTTATTAAAATAAGAGTTCACCTATTTCCACTGCTATTTCAATGCAAAGTGTTTTTTTTCTTCTTCAACATAAGTGTGCACTTGTCCTGCCAGTAAAGCAAATTTGAATGGAGTTGAATTGTGCAGAGGGGAGGGAGAAGTGGCAAAGAGAGGGAGCGAGAGGGAGGGATTGAGAAGAGAGAGAGAGAGGGAGGGATGGATAGAGAGTGCGGAGGAGGAGTGGAGGGCCACAGATGTCGGGCGGTGCAGTACATTTCAGAGGAGAGCATGCCCTGGTCGTCCACAAAGGTCTCGTCGTACGTCTCGTCGTGGGACTCGTCCTCCCTGCGGATGATGGGCAGGTGGCTGTCACTCGAGTCCGAGCTGTGAACGACACCGCAGACGGGACGGGGTCAGCCCTGAGCAGGGGGTGTCCGCGGGGCACGCTCTACTTCTACGGCAGGGATAAGAAGATAGGAAGCACAGCCAAAGAAAGCCAGCCAGCCAGCCAGCGCACTGCGCCCTCCACCGCCAGCGTTAGCGGGAACACAAACCCACACAGCTCACGCTCCCAGAATCCTCTGCACTACTGACACTACTCACCAGCCACTACCAGAAGCCTTTTTGTCAAATTTGCCAACAGTGCTCTTGGAAAATAAGCCACTCACATAGCCAGTCACTAAAATCAAGGTAGATCAAGCCAGTGCTACAGGGGCTATGCTGTACAGTAAGTGACTTTGCAGATCGAGTAACTGCAACTCACCAATAAAATGCTTTCTCATTCTCCCATGCATTGCGGGGCCAAACGCGAAGCACTGGAGAAGGAGCTGGAGGCGTTAGCATTAGCCTAAGCTAAGCCCTGCAGTAGCGCATGTGAAGCTTAGCGCCTGTAGCACACGCCATAGCTTGGATCAACCGCGGTATGGGTGGGGCCAGCCCTCCTCCATACTGATGCTGCTACCACATAATGAGTCTCTCTCTTTCTCTCTCTCTCTCTGTCTCTGTCTCTATCTCGAGACGAAGACGAGGAGGAGGAAGAACATACCGCAGCAGAGTCTCATAGAAACGCGTCCTGGTCACAGAAGCAGGAAAGACAGAGGAGAGGCTGTTACCGGAAAAAAAAATCAGCACCCGCACCGATGGAGAGATGGTGGCGGATGAGGTGGTGGGGTGGGCGATGTTTTGGGGGTGGGGAGGGGGAGCTCCCTCCCTGTGAGAGCAGGGTGGGGGGCCCTGAACCCTGGTCCTGACTGAATGCTCTTTCGGTGGTTAATGGTCCGTATTGCATTTGAGCACTGGCTTCCTAAAATCCCTGAGCTGAAAATAGAGGACGGATCCTGTGGGAGACCAGAGACCGCTCACGTGAAACACTAACCACTGAGGCGTTACGGGGGCCCTTCAGTGGTGCCCCAGGCCGAGTACAATCACCAGGCAAGCATGGGAAATGTAGGGTTTCGCCATGGTCGCCGATATCCTTCGAACCTGCGGCGGACCAGGAACGCCAGTCCAGAACGAGCTTCAGCATGGCAAAACGACACTGACAGCACTGACACAGTTCTGTCCCCCTTCCCCAACAGAACAGACAGTCTCATTACCCACTGGCTCTGCATATTACTGACATTCATCAGAGGCATTCCTCTGCCCAATTTTATTGACTCCATTACGATAATGTTCTCCGGGTCTCGGCGGCAATCAAAAATTCAAGGGGCTGCGCTCCACACAGCAATTATTCCAGATCTCTAAGAGGCACCCTTGTTTGTTATTTTATGTTCCCTTCCTAAAATAAGCACAGCAAGAGCCCCAACCCATGAAATGACACAGAGCTGGGATTGATTGGAAGGGAAACCTCTCCGCTGAGAGCGACCAGAAGCCGGTGTTCTCTAATTAAAAGCCGCAAAAAGACCTTTGTTGCATTACCAGGTATTCACAGATGTTTTCGGCATCGAGGTGCACAATGAGAGATGCGTGAGAGACAGAGAGAGAGAGAGAGAGAGAGAGAGAGAGCTTGGGGACTTCGTCAGGGCCTCTTAATTAGAACTGTGGAAAGGCAGTTAGCCAGAAACATGGTTAACTAGTTTGTGGTGATAGGGATGAAGAATGACAATGTACCCCACCCACCACCACCCACCCCACCCCCAAAAACTGGGCGCCAGTCACCTCTTGGATGGGAAGTGCCAGGCCGCTCGGGGCAGCAGGACGGGGGTGAGGGGTGGCCCGCTGTGCCCATCCACAGTGCTGATGGAGGGGCTGGGGAAGCGGCCGATGGCGGTGTTGTTGGCGTTGTTGATGTTGGCGTTGGAGCCAGACGAGGAGTAGCTGCTGGGCGTGAAGTTGGAGTCGACCAGCTTCTCGTGGGAGGGCGACACGTCATCCCCGGGCTGCCCGACTTGCTGATGTGAAGCGGACGCTGGGTGGTGAAGGACTGGGGGAACGTGTTGTGCCCGTCGCTCTGGTGGTAGTAGTTAACGTGGTTGCCGAAGAGGCCGCCCGCCCGCTGTCGTGGGAGGGATAGAAAGGGGGGGGACACCCTTTAAGCCAGCGCCACATGCTACCTGTAACTCAACGATTTGACCTTAAGCCAGCAACGTGAGCTTTTTCACAACATCGCCGATGGAGAAACTGAAACCAGTGATTGGGTGAAGGAGGTGTCATGACACAAAAAAATGTGCAGTTGGGGCTACTCCTGCCAACAGAACCCTCCCTCCTTGGGAAACTCTACAGCCATTCTGACCATGCAGGGCCACAGGATCCAGTACCAGACCTGTAGGGTACATTCACACACTGGAACAATGTCTTGTTCTCCCAGCAGCCCCCTCGCCTACAGGACAACCAGTCCCCAATAAGGCATGTTCTTTCTGAGAGGAACACTCCGGCCAATGAGAAAGCAGCTATCGGGGGCCCGGCTTGTGGTGATTGGTGGAGAGCAGATGGATCCATGGGCGGGACCACAGCAGAAGCGGTGAGAGCAGTAGCCGTATGTGGAGATGGGGAGGGAGGGGGTGGGGGCAGGCCTTTACCCTGAAAATATCATCCTCTGAAGCGGCCGACACCGTCTCCTTCATAGCCTTCTCCAGCTCCTCCTCCACCGTAAGGTCACCTGAGATAGCCCTGCGGATCTCCGGGCCCATGTCGTGTAGCGTCCGCAGTCCCGCCTGCACGCACACACACACACATTCACAAAAACACACACGCACACACGCACACGTTATACGAAAGGTACATGTACAATGTACACCAGCACTCATGCTCTCTTCATCTCTCTCATGATTTCGAAATCAATCGCCTATACATGTGTAGGAACCTGTCCTCTGTCAATTGAGCAATTTGGCTTTCTGGGGTTCCCTTTACTCAATCTCCCACAGTTCATTGCAAAGTCATTGTCTATAATGTTGGTGAAATGCTTGATGAGAACTGCATTGCAAGACTTGGTTTTGCCGAGCACAACAGAATTTTAAAATGGCAGCTGTGCACTTTCCCTTTAATGCACAGCTGATGCAAGACAGACTGCAGGCAGGTGCCCGATTGACCTGAATGTCACTCTTGCGCAATGAGGCAAGTACAACCCTAGAGATAGAAATCCTCCCACTCTGGGTGACGATAAGACCAATTATGCGCCAACCAATGGGGCATGGGCAGGAGTTGAGGCCAGACCTTGGGGGCTCATCATACACAGAGACCCAGTGTCTTTTAGCACGTGGAGCCATCTGGCAGCCCTTGGCTGGTTGACTTTATCGCAGGGTTTGAACGTCCCAGGGGAGTGTAAGATCATGTAGCGTGTTAGAGATCAGCATTAGAGATGCAATGAGATTGAGAGACAGAGCTTGTTAAGTTTACATTTACATTTTTAGGCATTTAGCAGACGCTCTTATCCAGAGCGACTTACACAGTTTACATTTCTTTACTTACACAGTTTACATTTATTTACATACAATCCAAATACAATACAGCTGGATATTTTTACTGAAGCAATTCAGGTTAAGCACCTTGCAGTGCCAGCAGTGCCGCACCTGGGAATTGAACCTGCAACCTCTGAGTTACAAGCCCAGCTCCCTAACCATTACACTTTACACCAGCTTGTGTGTTCTCTGACCCACCTGCAGGGAGAGAGCTGTCTTTGGGGGGACTTTAGCCACCAGCCCCTGCTCCTTGCGCTTCTTGAACTTCCTGAAATATTCCTGGATCAAGAAGGTGGCGTAGAACTTCCCCACAGTCACCTCGTCGTCTGGGAAACAGAAACAGAAACAAACCAGTGTTCCGGTGTATAAATAATAAGAAAAAAACATATGCAGGTACTGGTCATGAACAGGGTTTGTATTGCCAGGGTATTAACTGCACTGATATACATACACAACATATACAGCAAGTGTCACCTGACCTTTGAACTCTGATCTCTGACCCCTCCCTACACTGACCTCCTGCAGGTGGCACAACCTGGTCCAGCAGCTTCATACTGGTTCTCTTCCAAATCTTCTTAATGATTGCCCGAAGTTCCTCATTGGCCTGCTCCAAGTTACCTACACACAAACATACATGCACACACACACACACACACACACACACACACACACACACACACACACACACACACACACACAATACAGTGCAGAAACATAGATTACCTCAAGTAAAACTGACCAGCACACAATGAATTGTGGGTTATGCAGTGGTTGAGAAAATGGGCTTGCAACCTGAAGCCTGAAGGTTTGATGCCCAGACAGTAAGCAATATAATCTGCCCTGCATAAGGACCTTTGGCTTATAAGATTGGAATATATTAAATAATTTCACTGCAACCTCAAATCAGTCAAATACAAAAGGATATTAAATCCCCATAAAATTGAAAAACTAAACATACCAGAATGTGGATTGTTATTCTTTGGGGCCTTTCCTTGTTAAGTCTATACTATCCGTAAGCTTTCACATGGGTTCTAAAGAGGCCAACATTGGGGCCAATGCCTCAGAGCTAAAATAAGGTTGAGGCTAAAGGTCAATTGAATGGCTTATTTTACCATCTGTCTTGATGCGCAGTGCGGTTCGCACCAGAGCGAACAGGGTGGCGTTGAACATGACAGTGCCGTCGCTGTTCAGTGGCATGTTCATGGAGACCAGCCGCTGTGCAGGGAGAAAAGCACACGCGCACGCACACACACACACACACACACACACACACACACACACAGCACCATTGGCGGTTACAACACAGAAACCACACCCCCTTCATTCATTAACTGGAAATGATGGCCATCCATCCTTACATTTTTGTCTCTCCTGCTGTAGTTGTGAACCCCTCATTGTGGCATGGCCTTGGAGATGGCCCACGTAAGTAGGATTAAGGGGTTAGTTGGCTAATTTTCATAAAATACTGATATGGGTGAAATTCAACTGAATGGAGCTTTTTTCTATTTTTTACAAAATGTTAGATTTTTTTTTACAAAATGTTAGTCAGTTAATGAAAGGTAACTGCCTTACGAAACACCATTCCAGGTTTTGGATGGAAGCGTTTCTGGGGATTCTGTGCTTTGGGAAGTGCCTCACCTTGCAGGCCACTCGATGTGGGCACAGCTTCCCGAATCCAAGGGGCGGCTGTATCCTGCGGAGCAGCGTCACCACGTCCAGGTGCTTAATCCTCCCCCTGCAGGCAGGGCCTCATCAAAACACTGGCCCAACTAACACACAACATTCTCACAACGTTGCTGTAACGTTGCAGCAACATGACAACGTCGCTACTACAGGTAAGTGCCAAAAGAACGGCAACACTTTGGTAATTGGGGGGGCGAAGCTCAAACGGCCCCGGCCTGGGCTAGGAGGGACCGAGCTGGGTGAGGGAGGTGGGGCTCGTTGGTCAGGGGAGGGCCAGGCCCATTTCACCCCACGATGGACACTTTACTGAAAGCATTACTGAACCGGTTAAAATGATCCCTCACTTACTCAAGCGTTGGCTTTACTTTTGCAGTTACCTGTACCCTACTTTACAGTGGCGCGGCGAGAACGTTTTGCACTTTCTACACATTTCTACTACATAACAAATATATAAGGACAATTGTTTAAGGTTGAACAGATGAAGGGAAGTATGCAAGTATTTAAGGCCGTTAAGAGGAGGTTTGCTTACTTGGCCTCTGGGTCGTACTCAGCCCAGATCCTCTTGAACTCGTCGAGGTGGTGAGGCCCCAGGATCGACCAGTCCCGCGTCAGGTAGTCAAAGTTGTCCATGATGACGGCAACAAACAGGTTGATGATCTGCAGACAGGTAGACAGAGTGAGTGGGCCAGCCGGGGCAGATCGATATCCCATTTTCTCTCTCTCTCTCGCTCCCTCTGTCTCGGGCTCCATTCCCACTCCGTCACTCCCAGGTCAGCTGGACGTATCGCTCTCGCTTTGCTTGCCGCCGCGCACCGTACAAGTGATAAAAGGAAAGCGAGGGAGGCAGGGGGAGAGCAGCTTGGAGAAGTGCTGACAGACTAACCAGGAAGGCACAGAGCATGTAGAAGCTGACAAAGTAGATGATGGCGAAATGGCTGCCGCACTCCTCCACTCCGCTGGCCTGGCCCACTTCTGAGCCCTTCTCACACGGCCTCATGGGAGCACACGCCAACATGATCTCTTGCCACGCCTCCCCCGTTGCGCACCTGTGGGGAGAAGAGTCACACGTTCCACACCCTATGCAAGATTCCTGTTCATACAGATAGCACATCATAAACACACACACACACACACACACACACATACTGTACACACATTCCACACCCTATGCTAGATTCCCATTCATACAGATAGCACATCATAAACACACACACACACACACACACACACACACACACACACACACACACACACACACACACACACACATTCCACACCCTATGCTAGATTCCCATTCATACAGATAGCACATCATAAACACACACACACACACACACACACACACACACACACACACACACACACACACACACACACATACTGTACAAACATTCACACACACACACACACACACATACTAGATTCCCATTCATACAGATCATAAACACACACACACACACACATACTGTACACACATTACACACACACACACACACACATACTAGATTCCCATTCATACAGATAACATATCATAAACACATACACACACACATACTGTACAACATTCCACACCCTGTGCTAGATTCCCAGTCATACAGATAACACATCACACTTTCTTTAAAAGAAAGAGCAAACAAACTTTCTTTTTACTACAACAGTTTATGAGACAGCGTCCAGCGCAGGTGAGCAGAACTGAGAGACACTCACCTAAAGAGCAGCAGCACGGCCTGAGGAAAGGTCTGGAAGTTGTTGTTCCGATTGATCTGGCTGTTGTCCCTCAGTGCAATCTTACCAAACATCTGCAAACAGGCACATGGGACACAGAGACATGAACACGCAGCCGCGTCACAGGCAAACAAGGCGGGGAGATTCAGGCCAGTCTTAGTGACCGACACTTAATTAACATGCAGATAACAACTGCCAAAATAAAGGGAACACTTGAGTAAATTAAGGGTTCGGGCAGCTCTGTTATGGTGTGGGGTGCATTTTCCTGGCATAATTTAGGTCCTCTCAGCCCCTTAGAGAGCCAGGTAAACACAAAGCCATTCTGAGTGATCACCTTCATCCTATGGTGATTGGAGTGGTCTCTTCCAGGATGACAATGTTCCATCCACAGGGCATGAGCAGTCACTGAATGGTTTGATGAGTCACAGTTTTTGACCCAACTGAAACCTTATGAGAGATTCTGGAGTGGCGCCTGAGACAGCATTTTTCCACCACCATCAACAAAACACCAAATTATGGAATTTCATAAAGTTCCAAGGTGTTGCATTCCTCCAATGGAGATTCAGACACTTGTAGAATCTATGCCAAGGGGCATTGAAGCTGTTCCAACAGCTCAGGGTGGCCCAATGCCCTATAAAGACATTGTATGTCAGTGTTTCCTTTATTTTGGTTACCTGCACATGATGACCATCACATGATGGTCCAGCTGAGAAGTGGCCTGAGGTTTTTTTACAATTTACAGATTTGTTTGGCTTTATTAACCATAATAATATTCTGCCCAGCAGATAGCCTGCTGAATGGCTGAAGCTAAGGTTTGATTATTATTTTTTTGTGCCATTTAGCAGACGCTCTTATCCAGAGCGACTTACAGTTTTATATTTCTTTACATACAATCCATTTATACAGCTGGATATTTTTACTGAAGCAATTCAGGTTAAGTACCTTGCTCAAGGGTACAACAGCAGTGCCCCACCTGGGAATTGAACCAGCAACCTCTGAGTTGCAAGTCCAGTACCCTAACCATTACACTACACTGCCGCGGTTTGAGAACCGCTGGGCCTGGTTAGCACACAGTAGGAGCAGCACTTTAATTTCCCTCCTGGGAAAACTAAGGTGCTGCTTGAAGTGGTGCTGGTGGGCCAGTAGGGGGCACGCTTCCCTCTGTACCAAAAGCCAATACTGTCCTGTAGGAGACGCTCTCTTTTGGATGAGGCGTTAAATCGAGGTCCTGACTCCCACGGCACTTATCGCAAAAGGGGTTCCCCAAAATTCCTAACCTGGCTCGCACAACCTGCCACCTAATCATGCCCTGGTTTTCAGCACAATGAGAGAACTGGGAAATCTACCCAGTGGAACACACTGGAGCAGGGAATGAGGAAGACTACATTATCATGATGTATATTAGCTTATCTTATCAAGTGCATGTTGTGAGGGCATAGTGAAGGTGGACGAGAAACATACGCACTCCAAAGAGTCTTAGCATAAGGTGCCGAGTGGAAGTGGTATATAAGACGAGAAGGAAGAAGACTCGCACACTTACTAGATGCTCCAAAAAGTCGTGTAATGCTTTTATTTAACCATTTTCATTTCGTTTATTAATTTATTTGACAGGGCAGGCAGCTAGTTGAAAAATAAACCAAAAAGTCTAGTAAATGTGTGAGTCTCATTCTTTATAGTCTTATAATAAAGGTGGACCCATGACTCATTTGGATCTAGAGACCAGTTTTGACAGCGAGCGTGAGACGAGAGGTCATGTGACAACTTACCTGCATTCCAATAACAGCATAGATAAAGAACAACATCACAATGAGCAGGGCGACATAGGGTAGAGCCTGCAATGAGAGAGAGGGATGTTGAGAGTTTGAAAATATAAACGGACACACATCACGTGGCACATCACGAAAGCTGTGACATCGGTTGGTTCAACAGCCTACAGAAATCCATATCATGCGGACTGCTTCTTTATTTTAAAATAACATATTTTTCAATATTAAATGGTAGTCTAAAATCAAAATGACCTACAAACTGCACAATTGATTTGTAGACACAATCTATTTGACAATAACAATCTAACCTAGATTTTTATTTAGAGTCTCAGTATACGTACTTTTTTTTGTTGCTTTGTATGTGGTTTTTAATTTTGGTGAAGAGCTCATATTTGGTTTGCCTTCCCTCCACCCTGTAGCTCAGACCTCCCATTACTGACCTCAAATGACACAAGACTGATTCAAGGCTTTCTGTTAACAAAGCTAAAACTATTCCCTGTAGGTCTCACATCAGCAGATTTGATTGTGTGCAGGTTGCTTGGACAGACTCTGGACCCGTTACTCCCTCCAGCATGTTGAGCCTCTCCCCTCCTTTCCTCTCCCATCCTCTCCTCTCCTCTCCTCTCCCCTCCTCTCCTCTCCCCTCCCCTCCTCTCCTCTCCTCTCCCTCCCCTCCCTCCTCCTCTCCCTCTCCTCTCCCCTCCTCTCCTCTCCTCTCCCCTCCTCTCCTCTCCCCTCCTCTCCTCTCCTCCTCTCCCCTCCTCTCCTCTCCCCTCCTCTCTCCTCTCCTCTCCTCTCCCCTCCTCTCCTCCTCTCCTCTCCTCTCCTCCTCCTCTCCTCTCCTCTCCCCTCCTCTCCCCCTCCTCTCCTCTCCCCTCCTCTCCTCTCCTCTCTCCTCTCCTCTCCTCTCCTCTCCTCTCCTCTCCCCTCCCTCCTCTCCCTCCTCTCCCCTCCTCTCCTCTCCTCTCCTCTCCCCTCCTCTCCTCTCCTCTCCCCTCCTCTCCTCCCTCCCCTCCCCTCCTCTCCCCTCTCTCTCCTCTCCCTCCCCTCCTCTCCTCTCCTCTCCTCTCCTCCTCTCCTCTCCCCTCCTCTCCTCTCCTCTCTCCCTCCCCTCCTCTCCTCTCCTCTCCTCTCCCTCCTCACCTGAAAGGACTTGATGAAGGTCCACAGCAGGGTGCGGATCCCTTCTCCCCGGGAGAGAAGCTTCACCAGCCTCATCACCCGGAACAGCCGGAAGAAGGTGATGGAGATCCTGGCATTATCTTCAATGTTTTGTCCCTTTTGTTTGGTCACACACACAAACACACACACACACACACAAATACACACAGAAAAACACACACAAACACATAGATACACATACGCACACACACGCAGACAGACAGAAAAACACACATAAACATAGACAGACACACACATGCAAGCACACATGCATGCACACAAACACACACACACACACACACACACACAGAGTTAATGAGTGGTGAAAGGAATGTTAAATATCATAAAATCCCACAAAAAACTGCCAACCATTAGAGTTCAGGGGAGAGCGGGGCAAGCACAATCACTTCATGGTGGTGTCATGGCAAAATGTGTCCGGGTGCGAAGAATGTGTCCGGGTAACATCATCGTAATTCTTGGAATGTAGTTGCTATACCAACATGACGAGCTAGCATTCCTGAGTGATTGTAGTCCTAAAACCCGGAAGTAAGCATAAGAGAGTTTCACGTTTTATTCTATGACATAAATTAGCCAGCTAGCTGTAGCTACATTTCAGAAATACTAGCCAGCTGCAGGCAATTTATATATTATGTTCGTAGCTAGCCAGCTAGCTAGTTGTACAGCTGAACAAGCAATGCTTATTCGTAGCTAGCCACCTAGCTGTAATGTAATGACGTTTAATTATTCCGACAACAGTTGTAGTTTGAATGCAGCAACTTGTTAGCAGCTTACTTTTTAAAAACAGCTTACAGCTTCAAAATCCACGGCTGAGATATGAACGTGCGCAATTTATGTCATAAAACGTGAAACTCTCTTAGGCTTACTTCCGGGTTTTAGGACTACAATCACTCAGGATTGCTCGCTCGTCATGTTGGTATAGCAACTACATTCCAAGAATTCCGATGACGTCACCCGGACACATTCTTCGCACCCGGACACATTTTGCCATGACAGTGGCTTTAAACAAAAAATAAAGAAATAATGACAAATTGATTTATTGCATTATTTTCCTTGAAATTCACTCCGACAGTCAAGGTTGTGCTTTGTAAGGTGAATCCACACATTGTGAAATCCATCGCTTGCATAATCTGATATCACCCTTTCACAGGTTGGACAAACAGGCAGTATCACTATGTACATACAACATGACCACTGACATGTTGTTGTTGTTGTACAAGTTGTAATTCAACCAAACATTTGAGTAACATAAAAAAAAGCGTCCGTATAACATTTCAGAACAATTTTGTCCCTAAATATAGCTAATTTGTCCCTAAATTACAGAAACATATAGCAACTATGGACACACGTCTCCTATTCCTTTAAATAGACAAAACTTGCATCAATGCATTGATCTAATTGTCATCTTTATTTATTTTTCTTACAGCCACCAGTTCTTTTTAACTAAGGCGCCCGCTTCTCCGGTGAAAGGTGATAAAACTTGGGGGGGGGAGTAGGGGCACAACTGTGCCAGAGAGAGGGGTAACCATAGCACCATGGGAACAAAAAGACATACCACCTAAAAGACAACATTCAGGGGGGGGCAGGGAGGGAAAAGGCGATGAGGGGGTGGGGTGGGGCTTGGGGGATGGCTCGGGGCAACCAAAACACAACAGTGACCGGGGGGGAAGGGGATGGGGGAGGGCACATAGGGTTTGCGCCTATGTCACAATATGTCACGATATGTCACAGTATGGGTGTTCTGTTGCACAGGCAGCATGCTCGATGCTCAGCCGGGTACTGTTGGTGATGACGAGGGATGGGGGGGGGGGCAGGGAAAAGGTTACCATCGGTCCATACCATTGGTCTTACCATGGGGGACTGGGAAGACGGGGTGGAGTCAGCTGGCTTTAAAGAAAGGCAGACAAATGAAAGCTATAGTAGCGCAAACTTCCCGGGAAGAACGGGAGAGTTTATCTCTGATAAAGATGGCGGCCATGTTTTTGGACAATGTAATTGGGGGAATGTGGTGTGGGCCTGGGAGCTCAGGCATAGATGGTAGATGGGTGGAGGTCAGGGGCAGGCCTGGGCATGTGCTTGTGTGCGTGTGTGTATGTGTGTGTGGGGGGAAGGGGGGGCAAAGGGCGGGTTTAGCAGTTATGTTTATGTTGAGGTGTACTGTTCTTGTAATGTTTCCTCAATCTCAGGACAGTCAGTAAACTGTGAGAAGTCAACATGAGGATTGAACCTTTATGAAATGTGGGGGATCTAAGATCTTTGTTTGTTTGTTTGTTGCCCTTACGTCATTGTGTTGAGTTCTAGTATAGGAGTGCCTGTGTGTGTGTTTGTGTGTGTGTGTGTGCGTGTGTTTGTGTGTGTGCACGTGTGTGTGTATGTGCATGCATTTGTGTGTGTGTGTGTGCGTGTATGTTTGTGTGTGTGTTTGTGTGTGTGTGTGTGTGTGTGTGTGTGTGTGTGTGTGTGTGTGTGTGTGTGTGTGTGTGTGTGTGTGTGTGAGTGCGTGTTTGTGTGTGTGTGTGTGTGTGTGTTTGTGTTTTGTTCCAGCTGAGCTCTTCATTGATTAGGTTTGATTGACATATCTGCCTAAATGCTGACCTGGATAACAGCGTAACTGGGTTCGGCTGTTCGAACAGCAACCAGGTTCAGGAGAACAAACACTGGCGCAGGCTAAAGAGATGTGGAGCCAATGTCTTTAAAGAAGGCTTGTCAGCACAACGTCACTGTGGCTTTGAAGGAAACCCATGTGTGGAGAATTGAGTGAGGTGTGTGTAGATGTGACAGTGTAGAGGGGACCGGTGGGGGGGGCGGGGGCCAGGGGAGGACTTACAGTCCCCCAAGAGCTTGAGGTTGACAGACTGAGGGCCGGAAGGGGGGGTCATTTATGGGATAGGGGCAACTATAGCCATCTCTGTCTTTCTGCCAGGACTATTGAGTGGTGCAGGAGGAGAATGTGCATGGTCCCTACAAGGGGAGCCATCCACTGCCCTTCTCACTGCACTGTACTGGGGTCAGATCGCACCCTGTACAGCCGCTATATACTAAGGGACCGCACTGTACTGGGGTCAGATCTCCCCCAGTACGACGCCGATGCACTGAGGCGACTGCACTGTATTGTACTAAGGGTCAGATCTTTCTCTGTACAGCAGCCACGTATGGATGTAGCACACTGCACTGAGATCAGATCATCCCCAGTACAGCAAACAGGTGTAGTGGGACTACAGTGCATGGTGGTGGTGGGGGTCAGATCATCGGCATCTGTGTTTCAATGCACAACAGGGAGCTCTGATTCGTGGAGGGGGGGTAGGGGATGATCACCCTGGGCTTGGGTGGTAATCCGTGATCTCGAACGCCTCTTGAGCACTGGATGCTTAGTGCCTGGTTTCAGCGGCTGATGGAGATGAGTTTACAGCTAGCTGAAGTACTGCCCCTGGAATGGCAGACCCCATAACTTTCACTCTCCCCTGTTGTGCTTTCAATGGTTCCCTACTTTCAACCAAGGGCTTGTTCCCCCGTCGCAACTGATCATTGGTCTTCAGGGTGTGAAGGGGGTTGCGTGTGTGTGAGAGGGACTGTGCTGGGAGAAGTTTGTTCGAGGAGGGGCCCGGGTGCATTTTTAGTGGAGCGCAATGTGCTTGTGGACTAAGTGTTACTTGCTGTCATGGGAAAGACAGGAACTTCTGTCAAACCTATTTCATATGAATGCTAGGATTCTATACACAATATATACAGTCGTACATGTAAGTGCAGAGAGAGTTAAGGCTTTACAAATCTAAAGTGGAAGTACTAAAGTGTATGTGTGTGTGTGTGTGTGTGTGTGTGTGTGTATGTGTGTGTGTGTTTGTGTGACTATATTGGCTGTGCAATTATGTGCAGTGGGGCTATAGTTATTATCACATGCTAAAGGGAACTTTAGTTATTATCGCTGGACTTTAGACCCAACCCCACTGCAGTGCCATAACAGCACAGGATTAGTGAAAGCAATCCGCTAGTATAATATAGCATCATACTTAACGAGACATAGACTATCACAAGAATGTCAATGATCCTTATTAAACTTTTAACTGTAGTGTACAGGGACTGCAGTGGACCGGCCATCCTAACCATGCTATATTGGTAATTGCCACAAGGGGGAGTGCTGGGCTGTTGTGATATTTGTGAGGGATCGAGGGAGATCGTTTCCAACTGTACAACTGTGAGTTCTCAATTGTGGAAAAAAACTATGAAAGCTAAATGTGGCTAAATACATTTAGGTACATAAAAACAATAAAAATGACATTTAAATATCATTAGAGTTTTTAATCTCACATTTCACAAATGTTAATAATTGTAGTTCACTAGGTAACCCACGTCTCAGTCAGGGTTCTTGTTTTAATTTCCGTGGCTCAACTTCTAACCTTGTAATGGTGCAGATGCAGGGTTTCATTCAGATTTTTAACGATTCAATTTGTTCCATCTGCCATATTTGTAACATGATATACATTTTCTATATGTTTGAAATTAGAAACAGATATGCAAAATTATTGAGCCCCCTCATATGCAAGAGAAAGTACCAGTCTTGGATCATTTTCTCCCAGTCAAATCCCCTCAGAGCCAAACTTACCTTGATGATTTCACGTCCCTGGTTAGATTATTAAATGAGTTAATAAGTCTTTTTTTGTGTTACTGGGAGTAATGATAGGGTTAACATTTTTGACAGTGGAATTTTGATGCCTGTATCACGGTGCGTTACCCTGGACACCGTTTCCTTAGAGACCTGGGTTACCTAGTTTGCATTTCGGGTGGACAAGAGCACCACATCCAATGAGACAAACAAGAGAGAAAACATTCATAAAAAGAGCATTGCACTGAGATCAGATCAAACAGAAATGAAACGGCATTCAAGGAAAATGCAGTAAGGCATCATCAGCAAGACACCAGAGCTGGCATGTGCTTCTATTCACCTTCCAACAGATCACGAAAACTGATTTTAAGAAGCATCTGCTGGTCAATTGAGAGTAGGGGGGTGGGCTTTTTGACTAATATGTGGGCAGAGACCAAAGGACCAAAGCTCAGGGCGGTTAACACAAATGAGAGCAGGTAAAAAACAATAATGACAATAATGTACACCCACTTCTTCTTTTTTTGTTGTTGTTGTTGTTAAAAATGGATGGGGGTATGATTTCTACAGTCAAGGCTTTTTTTGTAGAAAGATTAGCTTCAGTTTTGCTAGTGTTAATGTTGTTATTTTATGGGGTGGGGGGTAAGTGCAGAGGGTTTCTTAAAAGGTCAACTCAAACCAAGGGGCTGTATATACAAAAAAAAAAATTACGGTCATGCCTAGATTTGGAAAACAAAGTTCAAAAATCAAATCAAAACAAACAAAACAAAGATATATATACTCAATAAATAAACACCAAACCAAACACAACCCCAAACCAATGTTAGTGCAGAGACAGTGAACTGTATAGCAGAGAAAGGTGTATATTCCTGGCCCATGATACAAAGGTAACTCAATTAACACACTGGTGGAGAATCGGTCCTTCATAAAGCCTTCATTGAACGGCACGTGGTCAGATAGCTCTACTTCCAAAGAGAGGAAAGCCCCCCTTCAAAACACTACCGTCTACTACTATCATCATCGCTTTACTCACAACTGTGCTTAAAGGCACGCACATGCAGAGCATTTACATCGCATGTTAGGGTGTGCTGTGGAATAAACATGAATTCAGCAGCACCCTCTTCCTCTCCCCTTGTCTAGAATCACGTATTATTACTGGGACCAAAAGATCTTTAGTCAAATATGAAGGAAAATGTAGGCAGGAATAGCTACTTTTTCCTCTACATTTTTTCCCCCTCATATCCAAAATAATACACAATTACAACCACAATATTCATCAAAATATTTTATACTGTACTTACGAATAGACTAGACTTACTTTAGCCTTATTTATTTACCTAAATTTGTTTCAGATTTTTTTCTCTCCAATTTTACTCTTACTATTGATTCAATTACCCTCCCCACGATCACGCCACCTGCAAGTACAGGACCAGCGGCTACACAGATACCGGCAGTGACGAGGGCGAACGAACCGCCTCCTTCAACACGGACCTGCCGAGCCGTCGACCGTGAATCCGTTACACGCAGGGAAGCGTTCTGTACCTGCGGCGAGCTCGTGCCGCTATGCTATACACTGTATATTTATCGAGCTGTTTTGAAAGGAATCAGCTTTGAAAGGAATGGCTGCTACTCTGCCAGGGCGTTAATAGGTTTATGAAAGGACCCAGTGTGTAACGGAGATTTACTCTAATGTTCCATTCACAGTGATCTGTGCAAATGTGCCTCAAATAAACGAAATAAAAACATTTCTACAGCTGAAATAATATGAACAGATTATTCTGTTTTCTTGAAGTAATAATATTATTTTAATACATTCACAATAGATGGGAGTCATTTAGACTCTTCAAGAACTGAATTGTGAAGGGATTTGTCTTGGGATAGTCTTAAGGGGTAGTCTTAAGATCTGGTTCTTGTGAGTGACTCGTGGTTCACCTACAGTCATTTGTACAAAATGTAGGCCTATAAATAAAATAATGAATAAAACAGTAACATTTTGACTATAAAACTAATAACTAATAACAATAATAAAACTAAAAAACTCAGCAGAAGAGGCATTCTGGTCCATTACTGACAAACGCCTGAATATATCACCCTTACGTTCTTGCTATACAGTGTCCTTCATGCTTTGGGGAAAAGTGGATTCCGATAATGTAATACAGAAATGAAATATAATACAGAAAAAGAAAGGAATTGGGAGCAGAGACAACACAGCAGTCGAGATCCTAGCGATGCTCGGACAGAGCGAGAAGCAGGCACGTTCACAAGGAGGTGAGCTACTTACGTTAACCTCAGTGATCGCTATGTCAACAACACTACCCACAACTATTAAGGCATCAAATGTATTCCATGCATCAACAAAATAATGCTGCATAGGGTGAAATATAAATGGATAAATAAATAAAAACACAAAACACACACACACACAAAAAAAAAAAAAAAAAGAAAAAGGAGAGAAGAGAAAAATAAGAAAGAAAAGTTATACATGAAAGTTTATTTTTTAACCATAATTAGGGGGGAAATTGTAAATTAAATGGCAGTTGTAAAATAAAACAAGGAAGTGAAGGGGGGGAGGGGAACAGACCAAGAGGAACGACGATCTCATGCCCATCAGCGGAAACTACAACAGCAACAACAGCAAAATCACAGAAAACAAAAAAACAGAACAAAACAAAAACAACAGTTGGAAAACTGTCCAAGCTGAGGCTCTTTGGTTAGTCACAGTGAGTTAGTTAGTTGCAGTGAAACCTCAAAGCAAGATGCAGCCTTGAAAAATTCACATTTGCGCTCTCTCTCGCTCTCTCTCTCTCTCTCTCTCTCTCTCTCACACTCTCTCTCTCTCTCACTCTCTCTCTCTCTCCAGCATTCAGTCTTTGTTGGTCCTACCTTCCAAACCCTCTACCCACATTCCGCTCTATCGTTCTCTCATTGATGAAGAACGAGAAAGCACCCTTTTCACCGTGACCTGACGGTGACCTGACAGGGGGGGGGGGAATGGCCACCTTTGATGAAGGGGCGGAGCTGAAATACATGAGTGACTGCAGAGAAAGCACCAACTCTGGGTGAGAAGAAGAAAAAAACAAACAGGTACAGAATATAGTTGGGGAAAATCATGGAGCCACACCGAAAGAAGAGAGAATAGGGATAGATAAGGAGAGAGATAGAGAGAGAGATAGAGAGAGAGAGAGAGAGAGAGAGAGAAAGAGAGACAGAGTGTATGCTGGGAGAGTTAGCGGCATACTCACATTGATTTCACTCAGAATGACGTCTATAATGCTGCCAATTACGATGAGGAAGTCAAATACATTCCAGGGATCACTAAAGTACCCCTATACAGGATGGAGGGGGGGGTAGGTGAAGGAGGGGCAGAAAGGCAAGTTAGATAGGCAACATTAAATGCGAAAGCGCTTCTTGATTGTTAACTTGTTGTCCACACTATATCAAAAGGGTTGGGGGAGAGCAGCTTATAGAAAAAAAAAAAAAAAAAAAAAAAAGTCTGTCTCTTTATAACAACACTGTGCCCGAGAAGCCAGACTTTCAAAGCCACCTCTCGTCCCTTGAGAGAAAAAGAGACGGAGAGGTTGCCTTTAGCTTGTCTGGCTGTGACAGACATTTGATTAAAATTGGTTCCCTTTTTCAAAGTAACAAGTGTGCTTTAATGTTGAAGGCAAAGCATTTGTGTTTACAAATGTTCATGCTGGATTGGGGGAGAGCCTAAACTCGTAATGCACTAACTAAGATGAAAGTGTTACTGACCACATTTATGGAACTGGATGGTGGTTCACTGGATGGGGGTTCACCTCTGGTTATGTATTATGCATGGATAAACCACCATGATGTCTGGTAGAAATGGGAGGTAGGTTTTAAAGAGACAGCTCTCTTTGATCATCTGTGTCAATGTATTAAATTAAAAATCTAAACTTGTGCGTAATTTGCACCAGGCTTATGCACCCTGAAACAATATTTAGATGCAAAGTGTTTCATTGTTGCCAAAATTCAGTTATGTGTTAAGCTTGAGAAAAGGATTCTACACGTGAGAAGAGCATGGGATTGTGGGTAATCTCCACTTCCTGTGTGAGGAGCAGTGAGCGGTGAGTCAGAGTCTGCACTGTGCTGATTGGACGGCTGGCTGAGCACAGCTGGGACAGTGCTGATGTAACAGAAGGGCTCGCAGGGGGTTCGCTGTGGCCAGCTTTAACTACTGCGCTGCCTGGGGAGCCACAACACAGGGGACGAGGCCAAAGGAGTGAGTGGGAAGGTTTCTGGGATTCTGTGCACCCTCCCCAAACAGTACATACGAGATAGCAGAGTACACAGAATGGACACTTTCTGGTGTGGATGTCTAAAATAAAAATTAAATATATATATATCAAATGGCCCATAAAATGAGGGGAAAGAAACAGAAATGAGAAAAGAGAGAGAGAGAGAGAGAGCCCGGGGAAATATACAGATATTTTTGTCGCACACCTACACAATACCAACAACACAGCAATGTCAAACATTCTGCCACAGTCACACCATGGCTTGGCTTCCGAACAGTCATTTGTGGCATTAAGCATTTTTTTGCCTTGTTAAAAAAAAGCATTGCAATTCAGCGCTGAGGAAAATCCCCCTGCGATGAGTACTGGTGAGGCTGAGGAGCAGGTTAAAGTTAGAGATGCACCAGCGAGCCCGTTCCCGGGTGAGGCTATTAATTCAGCTCTGTTATATTCACATCCTGGACGAGAGAGATTCAGCAAAGGGTCACAGTGCTGAAAGGAGAAAGCAAATAGTTAAAACTTTTAGACTGCCCACGTTACACTCACAGCCGCAGCGTGAGTGCTAGGAGCTCCGGACGGGCTCCCGACGTCTTCCTGAGCGGCCTGGAAACAACGGCGCTCAGAGCGAGAGAGAGAGACGAGAGGAGCCTCGGTGGTACGTCAGGAAGGAAAAGGACAAAAGAAAGAGGACAAGAATGGGAGAGAGAGAGAGAGACGGAGGAGAGTAAGTGAGGCAGGTCATGAGAGGTGAGGAAGGGGAGAGCACGCTCACGTGAAAGGGAGGAGGAAAGGGAAGAAAAAGAACAAAAGGGGAATGAAGAAGAGGATGGAGAAGATGAAGAGGCCTCAAGGGGCCAATGGGTGAATAACAAGAAGTATAACATCTTTCAATTCATTTCAACGTCCCTTGGATCATGGCAGACAGTAAACCATTATATGCCACCGCGGGAGGCACACAACCAACATTTTTTTGGAGACTTTCGTCTCACCTGAGAAAATTCATGAGAAATCGCCTCATCGTGAGACAGACAACCACGCGCTTCAAAGTGTTCTGTGTCTCTTGTACCAATGCGCATTCCATAATAAGGGTTTAGTTAAAGGTAAATTCCCCACTGACATCAGGAAGTATTTATTTTACACAGAGAGTTGTCAATGCGTGGAACAGCTTGGGAGGTCATGTGGACTACTCTACATGTAGCCATGTCGAGGCAGAGACACTTGGGGTATTGAAGTCCAGGCTCGATGCAGTACTGGATATCCTCTAGTCTAGACTGATGAGTCGAATGGCCTGTTCTCGTCTTTATGTATTCTTATGTTCTTATGATTAAAAAGCTGGGGGGAGCAGGAACTGGTGAGGGAACAGGGGACAACTGGGGGGGAATGGGGGGGGTATGGAATTGGGAACATCAGGCCCTGTTTTTAAGTAGCCCCACAGAGCCAGGCCAAAGACAGTGCCAGTAGGTCCCCGCAGACACAGACAGAACCGGGTTCCAAAAGCCCCTTGTCCCGGGACAGAGGCCTCGGAGTGTGAATGTTGCCATGGATACCATTTAAATGGGCTGTCTTTGCCAGTGGCCACGGTTCTCTCGCTGAGAGATGTAGGTCTCGACGGAGCACGATGGGAATGAGCTGGCCGTGGATTTAGCACTTTGTGCTATTTTGTACTTCTCGTGAAAAGTCCATTATAAATCAAATGTATTATTATTTATTATTTATTATTTATTATTTATTATTTATTATTTATTATTTATTATTTATTATTTATTATTTATTATTTATTATTTATTATTTATTATTACATTTTGCATTCTTTTCCTTGTCACGCGTAGGTACTGACCCAGAACACTTCCAGCTGTGGTCATCTGAGAGCCTGCGCCAGGCACCCAGACAAGGGCACCAGAGCTATGTGTCCTCACATCATTAGCGCTGGCCAATTACACATTAAACTCTTAAGACATGTCATTGCAGCCTTACTATGGAACAATTTATTAGTCTTAGGTAATCTTCTTGCAATGGACCCAATGGATGTCACTCAGTGAACATTAAACTTGAAACGATAAAACACTAGCGCTCTGAGACCCAAGTCTGGGCGACTACATGATTTAACTGAATTATTTAACCGCTAGATTGTGCCAATAAGTCACCGAGGCTACTGGGCGAACTACGGCTGGGCAATAAAACACAACCAAGAGGAACCACAACCAAGGACCAGCACAATTCCACAATCGCCTCAACATCATTCGACA
>JAINUG010000220.1:185000-195000 GCA_029706075.1 Aldrovandia affinis
GAGAGAGAGAGAGAGAGAGATATTGAGGGGGTATGTGTATGTGTATGGAGGGTGTTTGTGGAGGGGAGTGTGGAGAGGGGGTGGAGGGGGGTGTTGAGTGGGGGTGGAGGAAGTTGGACTCACTGGATCCCAGAGGAGATGAGCGACACACTGACCACCACCAGGTCCAGGATGTTGAAGTAATTGCGGCAGAAGGAGCCCTTGTGAAGGAAGGCTCCGTACGCTGTCATCTGCAGGAGGGAAGGGGGAGAGATGCGCGGCTCTGGTAATCCGACCTTTTGCTGTCATGGCAACAGCCGACTATGTTCCCAAAGAGCATAAGTACGCAGCATCAGAACCGAACACCCCCATCCCTCCCATCCCTCCCATCCCTCCCATCCCTTTACAAAAAAACCCTAACAACAGGAACTGTTGCTGGCTCACTGTGGGGCTGGTGAGACTGGAGCGAGCGGTGACAGACCGTACCTTTAAGATGATTTCGATCGTGAACAGTCCTGTAAAGACGTAATCTGCATAGCCTAGTATCTGAGAGGAAGACAAGAGGCGTTAGCACAGAGTTCACACAGACAGACGGACGCAGACAGTCGGACTCCCGAATGGCGATGGAGATACCGGCCAATCGCCACGATGGCATTAGGAAGGAGAAAAATCACTAATTTCAGAAAGCACATGAAAGACTGCTTCAGCTGGGATCACTTAGTGTCTTTTACAGGGTTGTGGTTTACAGGGTATTTTTGGTGGACCTGGATCGATATCAATCACAATCGATCATTCAAATTTGATGTAATACCGTGCATCACGAGAGAGTATCTGCCACAGAGCGTGGTGCAGATCAAGTGCTACTGTGAATTTTGCCAGGCGTCAGACAAATAGACAAAACGAGCTCTCCACAACAACAAAAGGCTTTGATTCGCTCAAATCAGACAATTGGTGAGAGGTGATCACTCACATCACAATTTTTTTTATTGTAACAGTTTATGCAGTCCCACTTGTCACCACTAGGTGCTACAGCATGATCTGCATTTGTCTGAAGACCCGTTTGAATGTGACGTGCAATGAGTCAGAGTGCTGAGTGAATTCGAACCAGGTTCCTGGAGGAGTCGTTCTTCACAGGGTCCTCGGCCGCCAGCGAGATGCTGCTCAGCAGGATGAAGAAGAGGATGAGGTTGGTGAAGATGTTGTGGTTCACAATCTTGTGACACAGTACCCTGAACCTGGGAGTCAAATAAGGACAGAGAGGAAGAGAAAGAAAACGAGAATGTTTGAGAATGAGAAAGAGAAAGACATTTAAAATTGTAGGCCTTTAGCACACGCTCTCATCTAGAGCGACTTACAATGAGTGCCTTTAAAGAATAGAAGACAAGAATAATCACACCTTGAGCAAGAGATCAGTACTGCAACAATGCAACAGACGAAAGGGAAAGTGAGCAAGAGCGGAGGGGGTAAATGAAGATAGGATTCAGGAACCTGAGGAATGAGAGCGCGACATCGCCTTCCTTGGAGCCATGGAAACGAGAGTCACTACCAGGAGCGGGAAACATCAGGCCCAGATGTGGCTTTTAGGCAAAGCTGCCACTGAACACGGCAGATTGCCCGTTTTGTCCCTTGTCCAACCTTCAGCTTGGACCTTGGACACTTAAACCTACCACCACCTGCTGTAGAACACAATCCACCCTCCCCCCCTCCCGCCCCACCTCGGGCAGGTAGTGGGTGCTCAGGGACACACCCCATCCCTCCCCCAATTCCCCCCCTGCCCTTGTCCAGCTACAGCTGTAGGACAAACCAGCCCCCCCACCCCCAAGCTGCAGGCTGCACTCTTTACTTGTTAGTATGGCTGAATACGAAGAAGGCGCGAGCCTCTGGCATCGGTATGGCCTTCTCCTTCAGCTGTACGTCCGTGAGTGGCCGCGGCCTGGGCCCCACCGGCATCTCCGGCTCCTCGTCCTCCTCCTCCCCTGAAGGACGGAGAGAGAGAGAGAGAGAGAGAGAGAGAGAGAGAGAGAGAGAGAGAGAGAGAGAGAGAGAGAGAGACAGAGAGAGAGAGAGAGGAAAGAGAACGGGAGGTGGAGAGAGAGAGAGGAGAGGAGAGAGAGAGAGAGAGAGAGAGAGAGAGAGAGAGAGAGAGAGAGAGAGAGAGAGAGAGAGAGAGAGAGAGAGAGAGAGAGAGAGAGAGAGAGAGAGAGAGAGAGAGAGAGAGAGAGAGAGAGAGAGAGAGAGAAGGGAGGTGGAGAGTGCATAGAGAGAGAGAGAGAGAGAGAGAGGGAGAGGAGAGGGAGAGAGAGAGAGAGAGAGAGAGAGAGAGAGAGAGAGAGAGAGAGGGAGAGAGAGGGAGAGAGAGAGAGAGAGAGAGAGAGAGAGAGGAGAGAGAGAGGGAGAGGGAGAGAGAGAGAGAGAGAGAGAGAGAGAGAGAGAGAGAGAGAGAGAGAGAGAGAGAGAGAGTGAGAGAGAGAGAGAGAGAGAGAGAGAGAGAGAGAGAGAGAGAGAGAGAGAGAGAGAGAGAGAGAGACAGAAATAAAGACAGATGACAGGAGGCAATGCGCCACTCCCTAGCACCGCCCAGCTGTGTAAGTCATTGACTACAGGAGACTGAGACCGTCGTAGGATGCCATTAGGAGCCACTATGCTGTGCCATACACAAACACACACACATACACACACGCACAAACACACAAAATCGTTTCAGGTGAGCCCTTTCTGCCCTCCAGAACACAGTTTAACTCATTATTGTATACAGAACACAGTTTGATTCGGTTACACAATACACCTCCAGAACACAGTTTCATTCACTGCTATTTTCTGGTGTAGGTTTTTACTGAAAATTGACTTTTTGAGAGTTGGGTACCGGTCTGCCAGAGGCTATTGCGAGAATCAATACAGTGAAGATTACTTCTTCAAGCTTTCAGAAAAGGATGCGATGCAATTTTCAAAAGAAATATGTACCCAATTACACCTTCAGTGCTTTATGGTGAAGCTCCTAGACTCAAAGAGGATGTACCTGGGAAGTCATTAGCAGGATAAGGATTCTTCTCTTCATTTTCATCCCCATGGAACTCCTCGATGTTGATCTGAAAAATATCAAAGAACAAACAAAATTAAGCAAACACCAACATAATGTGTCTTGAAAGTTTGTTGGGTCACCACGAGCCACCAGAACAGCTTCAATGCTCCTTGGCATAGATTCTACAAGTGTCTTGAACTCAGGGATGCAACACCATTCTTCCATGACAAATTCCATAATTTTGCCTTTTCTTGATAGTGGTGGAAAACAATGTCTCAGGCGCTGCTCCAGACAATTACTGAAATCATTGACATAATCGTGTGTCTGTCGGGTCGTTTTTTCCTGTATGTTTATAAGCACTGTTGGGAGGGGATGGTAGTGACTCTTGATCTCTAGAAACGTATTCTCTCTGTGGCCACGCTCACCTTGGTGGCGGTGGGAATTTCTCCGTCTGAAGTGATGGATTTCAGCTCGATCTTCTCCTCCTTCTTCTTCTTCACCTCCAGGGGTGGTTTTACATTCTCTGGACGCTTTTCTGGGCTTGCCGTTCTTTGTGGGGAAAAAAACAAAAGACAGGGAAGCTCGGTAGGTGGGTAGGGGATGGACACCATTCACGTATGTACCAATTCTTCAATGTACTCGAGCGCTTCCTGCTACCTGGCGAGCTTCTTCCTCTCTTTCTCCTCTTCCTCCTCCTTCTGGGCCGACGTCAGACTTTCCGCATCTGCAAGGTTGTCCACGGCGATGGCCAAGAAGACATTCAGAAGGATGTCTGGTTCAAGAGTTTGTCAAAGAGGCATCATGAGGTCACATGGTGCACATGCAGGTGGTGGAACATGCATACCAGGGCATTGTACTCCAGATAAAGGGAAGAATCCACCTTTATGGAAGAGTTTTATCATTACATTTGGGGTGTTAGGTCCTAAAGCAAGTAATGCTGCTTCTGGGTGCATGGAGAACCCACTGCTTTAAAAAAACAAATAATAATAATAATAAATAATATATACAGGTATATATATATACATATTTATACCCCAAATATGTTGTATGAGTTGAGAAAGGGAAACTTATTTTGGGACTGTCCCTGCTCTGGGGGGTTGTGGGACACTTCCTGCTCTGGGGGATTGTGGGACACTTCCTGCTCTGGGAGGTTTTGGAACACTTCCTGCTCTGGGGGATTGTGGGACACTTCCTGCTCTAGGAGGTTTTGGAACACTTCCTGCTCTGGGAGGTTTTGGAACACTTCCTGCTCTGGGGGGTTGTGGGACACTTCCTGCTCTGGGAGGTTGCGGTTCAGGTGGTCAGAAGGATACAGTTTCCGCAGATGAAGAGGATGATGAAGTAGATGCAGACCAGCATTCCTGGGAAGGATGGGCCTCCGTACGCCATTATCCCGTCGTACATCACTGAGTTCCAGTCCTCGCCTGTCAGGATCTGTGGTGAAGGAACACATACGTCCACCAGAGCACAGTGACTATGGTGACCAGACAGTAAGGGCATGTGTGTGTGTGTGTGTGTGTTTGTACCACAATGGAAACTGCCTTCTCTAAAACATCAATATTTCATGGTACTGCACTTTCAGTCTATGTATCAATTCCTACATTTTAGCAGATTATTTTAAGAGTGACCGTGACAGTGCTGGCTGATGCACTGTCCATAAGAAAGATCATCCTTTACAGTGCCACTCAAATAACTATAAGAAAAGCCCATAAAAAGCCCCTCTATATGCAAAATTAACATGTCAAATGCTCCATAGCAACTGGTACACCAAAGGCAGCACTGATACATTAGCAGTGGCACGGTACACAGGACCCTGAAACCATGAAGCAGACTAGTGGACTGGACTGATATCCAAAAGACAGCTGATATGTGAAACGCAGCGAGCAGCGACCCTGTTACTTAATACGCAGCCAATCAGCGACCTGACACCTGAAACACAGCCAATTATGACCTGATACCTGAAACACAGCCAATCAGCAACCTGATACCTGAAACACAGCCAATCACGACCTGATACCTGAAACAAAGCCAATCAGCAACCTGACACCTGAAACATAGCCAATCACGATCTGACACCTGAAACACAGTGAGCAGCGACCTGATACCTGAAACACAGTGAGCAGTGACTGGGGGAAGTTGTCGAAGGTGCTCCGTCGCGTCTCGTCAAAGTTGAACTTCCCGCCAAAGAGCTGCATGCCCAGCAGGGAGAAGATGATGATGAAGAGGAAGAGGAGCAGCAGCAGCGATGCGATGGAGCGCACCGAGTTCAGCAGGGAGGCCACCAGGTTACTCAGAGAGTTCCAGTACCTGCAGCGTGACAGAGGCACACCTGTCACACATGGGGGGAGCTGAGACTACATTACCCAAGCAGCACAATGACCGCACTGGCATTCACCGCACGTCCATCCAAAGAGGAAATCACTGAGACCACTGCTTTCGATTCTCTAGGCACAGAGAAGAACACTCTCTCTTCCTGAGATGACCAATTCAATAGAAGAAGTGTCACACCCCGCCCCCTCCCCTCCCCTCCCTCCTGATTCCCTTAGGTTTCTACAGGCATGGGGTTTTCACCTGACCCACTGAAAGCCAGAAAAAGCCTGAACCGGAAGCAAAGGCTCCATGTCAACACTGTTTCGAACGTCGGGAGCTGAGCAAAAACACAGTGAGCCGCAATACGGAGAGAGACCAGGCACAGTCAGGCTACACATGCAGTAGCCTTGAGAATTTCGGCTCGCACGTTCCTCGTCTACCAGGACGTCAGAAACGTTTTTTTGTCACCCTCAAATTCCAGGTTCGGCGTTCAGAGGCTTTCAGCGGACGGGGTGCAAACCTTGCTGCGACGAGGGACACCCGGAGGAGGAAGGGGAAACGAGCCCCAGTGCCCGCCCGCCCCGCGTGCTTTTGAGGTGAACGCCGGCGTGGCATTGCTAAGTGTGCGGGGCTGGCTGGAAAAAAACCTCCTTGACTTGCAGCAGGGGGTTCTGGGAAGAGGGGGGGCAGGGCGGAAGGGATAACAGTCTGGCATTCAGATAAGGTCCATGCTGAGTAGAGGGCAGATTCTGACTCACTCCAGCTGGTTACATGGGATACAAGAGTTGAGGAAGCAACAGGCACTCTGCTTTGGAAACTCACTGAAGGGAGAAGACGAGACAGAGGCGTGAGAGAGGTGTGTTTTTTCCACCCGCAAGCATCTCATGTTTGACAACCACGAACACAAACACAGACACAAACGTTCACCTTTCCACACAGACAGACGACTCACGCACACGTGCACACGCACAGGTGTCATACATGGGGAGAGAGCACAGCACATTGTGGGGGAGGTGGGTGGGGGTGACATCAGAATCATACATGTATGTGAACACAGCAGATGGAGGGGGCAGGGGGGAAAGTACACAGACTGGCGGGCAAAGCATCTTCTAAAAAGCAAAGCAAACCTGGCTCTATAAAAAATACTATTTTATTAACAGACAGCCAGTGCAGGGTGAGACTGACATAACGTTACTGCTGTTTCTAATTTTCCACATGTAATCCATAAAACAGGATACTGAGAGAGGCGGTGCAGGTTAAGCCCGGGTTAATGCAGGCTGGCGCGATTGCTGTGGTGTGAAAGAGAGCCGTGGTATTGACACTTAGAGATATTTACCTCTAAACTAGGCAGGTCTGCAAATTGCCCAAATCGCAATGGTTTCAACTGACGCCGCGAGCTAGCTTATTTCCGCGTAAAGTGCAATCCATTCGCGTTGGCTCACTGACCGTGACAGTGCAATATGCACCCCGGCAAATGAACCTGTCCACACATAGGCCTGCAGCAGGAGCGACTGGGAACTACCTGGAAATGAGGCGACAGACGACAGCCTGGGTGCAATGTAACTTTAGTGGATTCCCGAGGCCCATTCAGCTCACAGTGGCAGAAGGCACCGCTCCTCTGCTTTGTCACTGTGCTATTGGACCTGTGGCAGTCACTGTGCCGAGCTACAAACATGAGAGCGCTGGAAAACCAAATGCTCTGGGCCAGGGGATTTAACGCAGACAGCGAATAGTTCTAGAGAAGCTCAACATAAGGCAAGCTTTGATCAGGTCATTCCCTTCCAGGGATGGGAAACTCGAGGGGATAAGAGACATTCTCTGGCAAGGGAAGTCGAATGAAACCGGGGGTTAGTCACGGTATGCGTGACACACTGAACAGAGGAGGTCTGGCAGAAAAGAAAATCCCTGCTCTCCAAACTGTTCCCTTTAATGAGTAGAAAAGAGATGAAAATGAGGTTTAAAACTAAATCTACCTCTCCATCCCCTTCTCTCTCTCTCTCTCTCTCTCTCTCTAAAGATTAGTATGGGGAAGCACGTTTTCGAGTTTCAAATTTGTATTCCGGCATCTGAAAGGCGGAACGACGTGAATCCTGATAAACATCTTAGCGTGGGGATGTGAAGAGCTCAAGGGTGCACTGAGGGGATGAATCCAGGATCATTCCTTTTTTAAATCTCAGCCTTTGCTTTGCTGTATCCGATTCACTGGCATCAAGTTTTAACGGACAGCAAACTCTGGTCCCGTGTCATAAAATCGATGGAGCTCATTACTGCTAGACACCTTGGATGGTCGAGAACCATAAATAACAGGAAGGGGAGTGAACCAAGAGCTGTGCTGAGTAGATCCAGAGACAGAAATGACAACCGTGCCCGGAAAGTGAAACCACTACAGTTCACCTATGAATTGAAACCACTACAGTTCATCTATACAGTGAAACCACAACAGTTCACATATAAAGTGAAACCACTACAGTTCATCTGCCTTGATGCCCAAAGGGGGAACGCAGGGAGGGGGGAAGGAAACCGATATGAGTTTGCTGCGTATAGGAGTAGCTCTGTGCACCGGAGTTACAGTCAACGGCATGGCGAGTGCCGGCTTGGAGGAAATGGTACATTGCCTTTGTCACTTCCAGTCTCAGGGCTACAGCAGCAAGTGAGGTGGGGGGGGGGGGGGGGGGATATTACACATGTAGACCTGACCTTTTGTTGGCATGGGCAGCTAGGCCTCGATGGATGGAGAGTGAAGAGGTGGGCAGAGGGGAGGAGAGCAGAGGGGCGCAGGGGTCAAACGGGGGTCAGGGATGGGTAGGGGAGGGTGGGGGTGGCATACCTGGTGATCTTGAAGATGCGCAGCAGGCGCACACATCGAAGCACGGAGATGCCCAGCGGAGACATGACCTTGGTCTCCACCAGGATGGTCTCCAGGATCCCGCCGCACACCACGAAGCTGTCGAAGCGGTTAAACAGAGACACGAAGTAGGCCTGCAGACCCAGGCTGTACATCTTCAGCAGCATCTCCCCCGTGAACAGGGCCAGCAGCACCTTGTTAGCGATGTCTGAGATAGACCAGAGAGAAGAGAGAAAGAGGAAGAGAGAGGAGAGAGAAAGAGAGAAGGAGAGACAGAGAGAGAGAGAGAGAGAGACAGAGGGAGAGGGAGAGAGAGAGAGAGGGAAAGAGAGGAAGAGAGAGGGAGAGAGAGAAGGAGAGGGAGAGAGGGAGAGAGAAGGAGAGGGAGAGAGAGAGAGAAGGAGAGAGGGAGAGAGAGAAGGAGAGAGAGGGAGAGAGAGAGAGAGAAAGAGAGAAGGAGAGGGAGGGAGAGAGAGAGAAAGAGAGAAGGAGAGGGAGGGAGAGAGAGAGAAAGAGAGAGAGAGGGAGGGAGAGAGAGAGAGAGAGGGAGGGAGGGAGGGAGAGGCAGAAAGAAAGAGAGAGAAAAGGGAGGACACATCACTCAAACTGCAGCGGGCAATGAAAAGAACATATTTAACATACATTTTTTCCAAATGAACATCAATGCACTCATTGCGATCATGTGGCGTCTCCTTGGTCACGCCCCCGCCTGCTCTGCCCCCCGCCTGCTCTGGGCTCTGTACCTTGCACTTCCGTGAGCCATTCAGGCTGCCGGTGGTGCTCAGAGGCGATGGTCAAGGTGTTGAGGAAGACCAGGAAGATCACCAGCCAATAGAACACGTTGGACTTCACTGCCGCCCGGCACTTCCGACGGCACAGCCGGTTCCACCGCCGTGAGTACCGGCTACCCAGGGGGAGAGAGAGGGGGGGGGGGTGAGTGAGTGGGGGGCAGTCTTCGGCAGAAAAAAAAACATTTCATCAAGAAAGCAGACTACTCCTGCTACGCTCCTATGATCAGCTTCTATGGGGAAAGTAGGGACGAAATTGAGTCAAATGAGAAGCAACTCTGATGAAACAGCTAAGTGCTAATATTAAGTCTCCTTGAGTCATCAAACATGAGCACAAATGTACACACTACTAAATGATTTGCTAATAACTATTTATGCATCTACTTTATTAATGCGCACTGAAGGCTTATCTTATAATATTAATGAAAAAATAAAATATTAGTATCTTAGTACTATAGTTGGAATCGTCTGCTGAGGTTTGGCTGAAAAGAAAGAATGTCACAAATGCCATCTGTACCATCTAAAAAAAAAAAAAAAAGACGATAATTGAAAGACTTCTGAGACATCAAGTGTCTTCCCCAGTCTGCTGCTGAGCCTGTTCTGATTGGTTGGCGTTCTGGGCTCTCTGCGAGTGGCTGTGACACACGGTGATCACAATGTGCACGTACGGAGCGAGCGCACGACACAGACACGCGAGGTTCGCCACTCACGGGGGGAGAGCGCACGGTCACAGGGATAAGAGCAGAGCCTGTCCTCTCAACAAGATCTACTAACCTGAACTTGGATTTGGAGATCCTATTTCTGGAACAAAAAACAGAATGGATTATACACAGAACAGGACATAACATTATGGAGGACATCGTTTCAGAGGAAAGAGACTCAGTAACAACAACAACAGCAACAACAACAACAACAACAGTGACCAGCAATGATTGCAGTAACACAGGAAACGATCTCCTTTGTGCTGGCATGAGGACGACGGTGCAGAATATCAGCGTGGCTTTCCATTACTTTCATCCTAACAGCGTTCCTGAAATTTAGATTTTGGTATTGCTATTG
>JAINUG010000220.1:200000-260000 GCA_029706075.1 Aldrovandia affinis
CATCTACTGCCAAAGGTGGGAAGGGTCATCATAAAACACACTGATCCATTTGAAGAGGTGGCAACACCGCTTTGGACCAACGGCTAAAGGCTAAAGGCTAAAATTCCTCCATTAAAAAAAAACAACCTAAAAAAAAAACACATTTCACAAAAAAAATGACTGCCAGTACAGCACTGTTACTGTCAAGAACAGCAGAACAAAGACTCCTTGACAATGCTGCAGCCTTTATCCTTTTTTGGGAACTCTCTCACTTTTCTACACTCCCTCCCTGGGCAAAAAAAAAACAAACAAAAAAAAAAGTGAGACAATAAGAGTGTAGGCTGAGTCAAACTGTCCTGGCCAATCAGCAGCCGGGAGCCCTGGCCAATCAGCAGCCGGGAGCCCGGCCCGGTTGCCACAGACTCCCAGGGTTGCGAGTGGAAAGCTGCACAGAAGCCAGTTACATGCAGACCTTGGAGGGACGGGGGTTTGCCTACAGCAGACGCTACAGCATGCTTCAGCTGTCATCGGATATCATCTCCGTCATGTCTTCATGCCGCGCTGTCATTCGTGTTTTTGGGAGCGCGCGTCCCTGCTGCCGTACGGTGCTCCCGTCATCCACGATGGGTTTCACGGGCCCTCGTCGCCAGCACCAAACACAGGAACCTCCTGGTGTCATCAACAGTCAGACCTTGAACCATTACCCCTAAACCCTACTCCAAAAACAGGTAGGCAGTGTAGCATAATCATTAGGGAACTGAGCTTGTAACGTAAAGGTTGCAGGTTCAATTCCTAGGTGGGGCACTGCCATTGTACCTTCGAGCAAGGCACTTAACTTGAACTGGCTCAGTAAATATCCAGGTGTATAAACGGATTGTATGAAATGAAAACGTGAAACCGTGTAAATCGCTCTGGATAAAAGCGTCTGTTAAATGCCTGTAATGTTATGCGGAAAAACAACTCTTCCCCCTGACAGCAATTAACACGCCTATCTGTTGTTACTTATCCAATTGGTTCCGTGTTTTTTTTTGAGTTGTTTCTTGTCAAACGGGTCCAGATAGACACCCTGTATTCCCACTATCGGTGCTGGTGTCTGGGCCCGTGGAACCAGTCCAAAGAAATACTTCACAGTTTGGGCCGAAATCCAGTGCAAGATTCAAAAGTATCAGCGCTAGCTTAGGTTGTATTCTTCAAGACCACAGAAGAACGAAGAATTGGGAGCAAAAGAATAATGAATTGTTGGTTTCTGAGCAAATGCATTGTCAAACATGCAGCCAATGTATTGCACGTTGAATCCAAAATAATAGTGAATATTACTAGAGCAAGAAAGTAAAGGCAACAATATATATTTTAAATGGATTGGCTTCCAAGCCAAATAGGACTATAATCATGTCGGAAATAGCACATCTTCTAGGTTTGATGATGTGTCACATGGCCTATAAGGACTTGGGGCATTAATTAATCAATGCCTCAGCTAAAGTGCACGGTAATCTTCCAAAACCTCTCGCCTGCCTATTTTTCTGCCCGCCTCCTTTAAATAAATCCAACTTTTTTTTTCCCTTCATCCTCAATACACTTTCAAGAACAAATATCTCCAGGGGCAAATAGTGTTAAATATATTTCCCCTGTCAAAATGAACCAGTTTAATCTCTATTCTTAGTGCCCGGGAAGATTACGAGCAATCAGGGCAGTGATTTGTTCTGAATGAGAGGTTACTTTTCGTCATGGAAACGGGTGAGGAAGGGGAAGAGTCTGGAGCTGGAGTTAAATCCAATATATAGATCAACGTGAAAGATTAAGCTCTTGTTTGTGTTATTCGGGGGGCCTGTCGGACCAATTGGAAGGATTGCTTGCCTGGTGCGGATGTAATGGGCGCGCAGATAAAATTTCAGAAACTCAATATCCTCTTATCACACTCGTAGAGTCTCTGAAGGGAAATGGGGGGCGGTGGGGGGCTCTTTGCATTGCTGAACGATGTTCACGCCACAGGCCAATCGAAGATATATTTCCATCAACGGGTGGTAACAGATCGCCCCTTTAAGAGGAGCTGAAATGGGGAAGGGGAGGGAGGGGGAATGAGAAAGTGGTCCGTGTGTCAGGATCACAGCTGGAGCTGAAAGGGGCCCTATCGATCTATTTGTTGGGGGGGGGAAGGTGGCATTGATCAGTTTCTCCCGTCTGTGTTCTTGCGAAGGAGACTGCGGTTTGGAAATATCACCTTCCTGCCCCCCTTCGACAGATAACGACAACAACAAACAAACAAATTCGCCCTCCGCGGCTCCTGCCTCACCTGGTGCCGACGACACCTTCGCTTTACAGCGGCGTCAGTTGAAGTGTCATTTGTCAGTGTGATAATTCTCTCTGCGCACCACTCCAAAAGCACACAAAGCTGTTGGTAGCATTTCCCCCGAGTTGACAACGCGCATTCTGATATCAATTTGTCCCTCTGGTGACTGTTCTCGGAACGGTCGGGTCCACCTGATTTTGTTATTCGTGGTCAACAAAGACAAAACGAAACCAATGAAAATGACTTTATATCTTCATCGGGGTCCAATTCAAGCAAGCCTTTTGGAGAATTGTTATAGATACTTCTACCCCCAATCGCGATATTAGTTAAAAATCGCAATATTAGTTCAGAAGTTAAGAATTATGTCATCGCAATCTGGAAGTGGAAAAGCTGGCATCGGTCCGATGTAGCAAAAAAAAAGGTCTTGGTTCTCCATAAACCCTGAAAAGCAGAAATCATGCATGCGCCTCATGTCATAGGTGGCTTATTCTAATGAACCTCCCGTTAGTGTCATATGCTTCAAACAATACCGAAATTGAAAACCAAAAAAAACGATACTGATTCAAATATCTGGAGGATGAAAGAAACATGCTCAGGGCTCCAGATATTTCAAACAGCGGTGTTGCAGCGGTTTAAAAACAATAAATAAAGTCCCTCCTCCCATTAATATTCAGAATGTGAGTATCACATGCTTCGTCACTATTCAGAATATTAACCCAGAGCATTAAAAATGCACATCTTAAAACAGACGCCAAAAAAAAGGGGGAAAAAACAACGAAAGAAGGAAGTTATCCTTTCCAATGTAGGTACCCGCTGACGCGCTTTTAACACTCTGCAGAGTAAATAATCGGTAGAAGACGGAGATCCAATGCACAGGGGGCGGGGAGAAGAGGGAGGACGAGCTGCAGTTCGGGTGGAGGAGAGTGCCATGCAGACGCACACGCCTTACGAAGTTTAGCGGCGTTTTTCTTCACTGCTCCACGGATGTACTGTAAACGGCGGTTCTTCCCTGAAAACAAAGAGGACCACTCAAAGAGGAACACACAAACACTCTTCACACACACACACACACACACACACACACACACACACTCACAGACACACACACTCACAGACTCACACACACTCACAGACTCACACACACAAACACATACACACTCAGACACACACACACAAACACACACACACTCATACACACACACACACACACACACACACACACACACACACACACACACACACACACATACACAAACACTCTCACACACACACATACACACACTCACAGACTCACACACACACACATACACAAACACTCATACACACGCACACATGTACTCCCGTACACAATCACACACACACACACACACACACACACACACACACACACACACACACACACACACACACATGCTCACACACACACAATCACACACACACACACACATGCACACACTCACTGCAAGCTCATACACACATACACACACACATGCACATGGATGTACTGTAAACAACAGCTCTTCCCTGAAAAAAAGAGGACCACTGAAACCACACACGCACACGCACACGCACACACACACACACACACACACACGTGCAAACGCACACCTGTACACAAACACTCTGCAGACATACTTACATACAAAAACAATGTTTTGCAAACACAGAAACACTTGGACGTTCTTTAAAGTATTCAGTCTGACTCCTCTCACGAGCCCTGTGGACCTAGAAAGTGATGATAAAAGTGATGATAAAAGTGATGATAAAAGTCAAAAACCATCTGCTCCGTGTTCACACTCATGTAGCAAACACACGTCAAACAATATTGTAACATCACACCCTCCCAATAACGTTTATTCAGTCTCAAGAGGTCAGCCGATTAACCACAATGGCGTCAAACGCAGCGAAAGGCAATCCACCTCAGACCCTCTGAATCCCGGGCAAACGGAAGGCTAAACAGCGCCTGGAGAGGACAGACGCGACCTCGCGATCTAACGGCGGGATTTTTCCCTACAGCAAACGGGAGAGAGGACTCCCACGGCGGGCTGGAGGGTGTCGCGCAGAGAAGGCTCAGACCGCGCGGAGGATCAGTCGTCGCAGCTGTCAGCAGACAAGCCCTGCAGCCGTCCACCACTGTGACCTGGGCCCAGCGCCACTCCCGCCCATCCAGAGAAGCTTCCCCTTCGGAGCGGCCATTTCGGATCCAGGGGGCCGGGAAAGGCGAAGGGTGCGTCAAACGGTCAAAGCTGTTCAAACGGTCAATCGATCGGCCGGTCTGATTGGGTGTTTCATCTTTGCTGCTAGTTGATTGGCTGATGTTACACCACCAGAGGGCAGTGCACATTGTTTTTGTACTGTGACTGTTATGACGTGAGGATATAATGAAACCTATGACCAACCTGTTGCTTGTGAAGGCTCTTATCACTTGCTACAGGGATATGGGTTTACCGCAAAGGAGACAGCTGCTGCCATCAACGGTGGACTATTTTATTAGAAATTATGGCGTAAAAAAAACCATCACAGGAGAGGGAGAGGAATAGCCAGCTCAGTTAAGGCACGGTCAGGTGAAACTGTGACACTGAATAGCACAAAAGACACAGAGCCACACAGATGTACAAGCACAAATACACACACGTACATACATACATACACCCCGCAGGGGGCAGCAAGCCCAGAGACACAGAAGACACGATGGCTGAGGAGAGCCGTACACGGCACCAAACTTCACCGCAGCGAGACACCAGCGCACACACCCACACACACACGCGCACGCGCACGCACGCACGCTCACACACACCGGCGCCATTTACCATGGGTCTCACTGGAGTGACTAAACCAAGCAAACTTCCCCCTCTTCTTGTCAAGCAAGTCGGCCAAGGTGACTCCTTCCTCAAACAAGATGGGCAGCGTCATTCAGTGCGTCAGTGCATGCTACACATACACACGCACTCACGCACACACACACACACACATCCACACATGCACTCACACACACACACACACTCACGCACGCACACACACACACACACACACATCCACACATGCATACACACACACACACACACACACATCCACACACGCACTCACACAGACACACGCATACACACACACGCACACACATACACACACACACACACACACACACACACACACGCACTCACTCACACACACACACACACACACACACATCCACACATGCACTCACACACACACGCATACACACACACACACACACACACACACGCACACACACACACACACACACACGCACACACACACACACACACACACACACACACACACACACACACACACATACAAATACACATAAGATCTGTACATTACATATGTATGTGCATGATCACATTACATATGCAGGATCATTAGAAAAACTCAAATGCACATACACTAGTACACACAAGACATGATCAGTGCATACACTTACTTATACAGTATATGCATGAACACAGACGAATACAAAAGCACGCACTCTGAATATACCGCCAATGATGAGTCACATACACGGAACATACACACCTGTTTGTACCGCTGTGTCTTTGAGGGGAGAAAATTGTCATCACACACAATACTCTTTTACACAACTCTTCTACACCCCCGAACCAGCAAAAACTACACACACACACACACACAACACACAAGTACACGCATGCACACATACTGAACAAAAACAAATGGGCGTGCACGCACACACTGAACACACGCGCACGCACATATGTTTTAACGTAGAAGGGAGGGAAAACTCTGCAGCTGAGCGCACAGTTATATTTTCCCTACTTCTTCCGAGGAGTCAGACTTCACCGAAATAAGCTTCGAGTGAAAAGAGAATGAAATAACTCAGTCACACGCCGACGATCCTTCACTGGGAGGAGAGCAAAAAGAAAGAGGAGACACAAACGCCACCAAATGCATCAAGCAGTGAGCGACTTCAAACCCTCTCCCACGGCGAGCAGCCGGCTCAGACTACACGCAAGATGAGCGGATAACGGGGAGACCACACCGGATAAAAGGATATCGATGCGCCGAAAGGCACCGAACATCACGGCCTGCTCTAAGCACTGACGCCGCACAGACCGACTGCTGTGATATCTGCTGCTTTCCCTCATATGGCCCCACTATGTAAACAAAGCCAGATAAAGAGAGGGAGGGAGGGAGGGAGGGAGGAGGAGAGGAACACGCGGTGAAGAGAGGTAACCACATTGATGGACGGATGGAGAGAGAGGACAAAGAGCGATGGAATGACAGAGGGAAATCGATGTCCCTGGTGTGTGGCGGTGGAGGCCGGCGGGCGGTGCTGACGGGAGATCTCATCTGTTTCCCAGCGAAGGGGAAAGGTCTTCATCACTCAACTCCGCACCCCAAACACAGCCGTACCTCCTCGAACCCCTGCACTGGGCATGATGGATGCCCCTCCTCAGGGGAGATAAATGAGGGTAGGACGCCCCCGTGGCCCGGGACATTATGAGCCCCAATCTCCACTCAGTCAGGCAGAGAGATACCATCAGTGGTCACATTCTCCATCTGTGCATTAGAGACCACACACAGACAGCGGTCACATTCTCCATCTGTGCATCAGAGACCACACACAGACAGCGGTCACATTCTCACTCTGACCGTAAGGGACCACACACAGACAGCGGTCACATTCTCACTCTGACCGTAAGGGACCACACACAGACAGCGGTCACATTCTCACTCTGACCGTAAGGGACCACACACAGACAGCGGTCACATTCTCACTCTGACCGTAAGGGACCACACACAGACAGCGGTCACATTCTCACTCTGACCGTAAGGGTCCACACACCGGTTATCCCTCGTAAGCCATGGTAACCGCCCGGGGAAAGAAGACCGCTCCACTGAGAGGGTATTAATGAAGCACATCTCCACCACCATACATTATGTTCCATGAAAAGACAACTGCATCTTGAAGCATTGGCTCCGTTAATATTACAGTTACTCAGCACAGCGTTTGGCTTAACTCTGAAGTAAACAGCACTATCTTGGCAATGCTGACTATTATGAGCAGAATTATTATTGCAGCACCAAGATCAGCATATCGCATAGTCTTCTGTATCATAACTTTATTTTTGTCGGTACCAGGTACCATTCAAAAGGCAGACCATCACAAAAAACCTTAATGGGAGATGGGGAGATGAAGCGGTTTTGAAGCTCTGGACTACACCTCCCATCAGCCCCTTTGCCAAACACCCTGAGGCGCTGCTGCCTCTTTGTAACGCTCCCCCAGGTGATGCCGTCCCTCTGCGTCAGGTGATCACAGTGCCCCCGCGACGGAGGCAGCCTTGCTGTGCTTCAATCCGCCCTCTAGATGGAGCTGTTGCCCAAAGCTGTGCCGACGCTATTTGCGTGCTCCCGGTGGTGAACCCCCCCCCCCTGTGGATACACGCTCTCCGCGCGCACCCGGACATTTGCTCGACGCGCCAGCACACCCCCTCTTCTACCTGCGAGCCCTCACAGGGAGAGCCGCGTCCCTCTCTCTCAGACAGGGCAAGCTGTCTGTGTGCTCTGAAGGGTGCTTCAGAGGCGCTTCAGAGGAGGAGAGGAGCTGGAGAAATTGCAGTCATTTCACCACAGCGTGCACGATAGCGTGTCGGGACTCATTCGCTTGACGTGTAGTGCCTTCTCCAGCCTGTGCCTCTCTTCATACTGTAAGTACAGCTGTGTCTGTGTCTGTGTGTGTGTGTGTGTGTGTGTGTCTGTGTCTGTGTGCATGCATTTGTTTGTTTGTGTGTGTGTGTATGCGCGCACATGTGTGTTTGTGTGTGTGTGTGTGTGTGTGTGTTTGTGTGCATGTATGCATTTATTTGTGTGTGTGTGTGTGTGTGTGTGTATGCGCACACATGTATGTTTGTGTGTTTGTGTGTTTGTGTGTTTGTGTGTGTGCGCATGGCATGCACGTGTCTGTGTGTGTGTGTGGTATGTCTGTGTGTGTGTGTGTGCACATGTGTGTGTGTGTGTGTGGATGTGTCTATGCCACTATTTGTTTTCTCCTTCTAGACTCAACTGCGCAGCCCGAGAGAGCAGCCGCACGTCACACCAGCTCCCGTCTTTTTGGGGTCTTTTGTCCTATTTGTCCTATTTCCGCTACTTTCCTACTTTTTTGTTTTTTCTAATTCCTTTCATATTATATTATTATTATTCAGTATACTGTGATGTCCTGTATGTCTTGTGTGTTCTTTCACCGGGATGTATCGACAGCCATTGAACCGCGCCCACCTCCGGTACAGAGGAGAAAGCCTGTGTCAACACGATCGTTGTGGGGTGTCATCTGGGCAGGTCTGTGACGTGCGAGGACAGAATGGCAGCGGTTGCCATGACTACTCATTGATAGTGAAGCTCCACACCTCCAGGAGCCTGTGAGAGGAAACCACGCCCCCAGCACCACAACCGGCCAATCAGGTTCGGCAAGGCCCCTGATGCAGGCAGGCCAATAAAGCTCACCTATTAGTGATCAGGCCTGTTTAAGAAAATCTCTCTCTTTTTCTCCTCTCTCTCTCACTCCTTCCCTCCCTCAGAGTGGGAGTGAAGAGTTCAAACCTGGCTTTAGGTCCTGAGATGACATAATGGTTTCCCTCCCCCCATCACCAGACCTGAGTATCTCTGTGAGACTAGCATCTTCAGAATCCTCAATCCCGCAACACCACCCCCCCTAACGCACGCCCACACACACCGCACACACACACTCACCCCTTATCTCTTCCTCTCACAAGTCTCCAGTACATCAGCAGAACGAACCTTAAGCTGTGCCGAAACGTTTTTTAAACACTGAGGGAGAAAACCGGACACCATTCCCGTCTGGTCCCTCATATAATACCCCAGGGCCTCCGATCCCCCTCTCCCTGGGGCCCGGGTTGTTCTGCGTTCGGGGGAAAAGAAAAAAGCTCCTGGCCTCCAGCATTTACAAAACACATTGCTAAATCTGTATAACCCCCCACACACAGTCACAACTCACACATACACGCACACTTGCTCACAGACAGGCAACAAACACAGAGGATAATCTCTGGTGCAGATAAACTGGGCAGGATGAACTGCACTCTACTGCACTCAAATTCTGTGCAGCCCTCTGGTAATCACCATTAAGACACACTAACACTCTGCATCTCTCACACAGTCTCTGTGACGCACCCCCCACGCCACCAAACACCAATAGTTTGGAAGAATAAAAAGCTAGATCCCTTCACCCGTCTCTTTTCCCCTCCTCCTGCCCCCTATGCCCCTCCTCCTGCCCCTTACACCCCTCCTCCAGGGGCATCTCTGGAGGCGGGGCTTACCGTGCCTCCATCAATCAGAATCAGGATGGGCACAGGAAGGGAGCCCTTTGGCCCGCGAGGGTCTTCTCAAGTCGCCAGCTTCCTAAAGCTTTCCGCATTAAACATCCCGCCACAATCCCGGGGGGGGAGGAAGGTTCCGGGATGAGTCATCACAGAGAGGAGATTAACGGGAGGAGTGTGAGAGAGGAAGGAGAGGAAAGGAGCAGAGCCTGGAGCTGTTCTCCCTGCTCCTCTCCAGCATTACAATAATAATAAACAGGTCCTTTCATTTCAGGCTCCTCCCCAGGGGCCTGGATCACAGGCCTGAAGCAGTGAGCGCGTGCAGAAGCACAACAGACATCCCCCACGGCCTGCGCTACTTCCCAGTGTTCTTACGCATATTCCAGTGACTCCAGGACGACCTCCTGTTTATTTTATAATTGCGGCACTTTATTATAGTTATATTTCATAAATGATAAATGCACTACCTTGAGGTTTAACATTCCACAGGGCGGCGGTCATCACTGAGTTCTCTTTGTCCTCCTACGGAGGTGAATTTGCTACGCAATAAATAGCATTAAGACAATTTCCTCCGTCGGACGTGCGACGCATTTCAAGATGGTTGACAGAGACCCATGTGAGAAGATTGTTAGCGCGATGTCGAGCAAAGTGGTTTCAGTTTCCCGAAAACCCCTTCAACAGGAAATTTCCTCATTATCAGATACGTACACCATGCGGCATGCTATGTCCCTGTCATGTAATCCTATGCATTTTCCGATTCGTCTGTGAATTTAAATTAGAGATGCCATTCACAGTGTCAGGCAGGCTAAGTACTGTCGCCATTTTATTGCACGCTAATAAATCAGATATGAAAAATAGACAGTTGTGGTGTAAATGAACGTTTCATCCTCATGGGAACAATGAGCGCTGTGGACAAGTAATGATGCAGTTAAACAACAACTGCGTGGAATAACATGACAATGTGATGTACAAAGAAAGCAAAGATTAAAAACATGATCCAGGCAAAGGAAAGCAGTTACACCTATAATAATACCTAGGTTTATCATACTATTATATTTAAAATAATAAGAAAATAGCAACAGAAACAATAATAATAATAATAATAATAATAGAGAAAATACCATTTCTAAATTGAAGTGTCTCTTGAATATGGTCTTGCCAAGACCAAGTTGCTGATGCCTTCAAACCTATAGCAACTGAAATGGATACGCAATGCACAAATCTGTGTTTTGTTAAATCATGAGCCCAACAAGGCTGAAATGTCTCCAAAAATTTAGCACAGAGCGTGGGAGGGCTGATGACATCACTAGAAACGCCGCATGACAAGAAGGTAGTTGGGCTAATTCTCTTGTGTGTATCATAGTGCAGGGTTCCTCAAATCTGGCCCACGAATCAAAAACACGGTCCTGGTTTTCTCTCAGGTAGTTAATTGAACAATTAATGCAACTGATTGGATCAGAGTGTCTTCACACCTGACTCCCAGGTAAAGGAAGGGTGGAAAAAAACATCAGTGCTCGGCCCACGAGGACCGTGATTGGGGGAACCCTGTCATAGTGTTTCAATTACTATTAAAAACACACGGCATATTAAGGCATTAAGGGGATGGTGACAGCCACTGATTATATGTTGTGATGTTTCTCTTGGAATAGACAAGCAATAAAAAAATCTCCCAGAGTAACTGTTGTCCAAATCATTATATTTGATGTCAAAGGGCATTATCCCAAATAAATGCTATATATATATACACTGTATATGATTTGTAGCAAAGTGTTTGTGCTACCGGATTTAAAAATGTAGACTTTTAAGTGTCCTGACCTTGTGTGAGCTCTCCGATAGTCCAGCAAAACTGTAGGACAGTGTTAAACCCACGTGCATGTATCTGAATTACTGCACGGCGGTGGCTTCCAATCCTCTCCTCGAGCATCCCAAGCCGGTCCATGTATTTGTTCAATTCCAGCACCAGCACACCTGATTCAACTAACCAGCACTCCTTAAGTAGTTAACGAGCTGAACTCTTCATCGAAGTCTACGTTTTAAAATCTGGTAGCACACACACTTCGCTACAAATTGTAAGAGCGAGATCATTTTCTTTTTTTAAAAGCACAATTTTCTGCCCTCTGCCCGAGGATTATATATCAGGAATATGACCTCAAATGTTTGAAAAGCACTTGAACTGTACACAAAGCATCATTGCTCAGGATTCCTTTCAGACATGCAGCTGAAAAGCAATGCACTTCAGCTTTAGCTGTTTAGGAATCTCACATCGAGGATATGGTCAATGTCACTTGCTTATGTGTCAAACGAATCGAGACAGACGACAATAAAACTATTTTCTGAATGCTGTGCAGAGGCAACCTTTGTTTTGCCCCTACAATATACTGGTGTGACCAAATCGGCAAGGCTAATTTATCAGTAAGTACAGAGTGTGAATAAACCTGGGTATTTGAGCAGACAGAACCCACAGAACAGGGTCCTGTTGTTACTGTTAAGCCCTGATAATGCTAACGCTAAACAGAAAATGTGTATGTAGGCCACAGTACGTAACATCCACCCCTTTAATTGTTCCAAAAAATCACTTAATCGGTACAGCCTAGTTGTACATAATGCACGCCAAAGTATATGCAATGTAACAAGAGCTTATACAATTTTGATTGGTTGCTAAAATTGTTTTTAATTGCGCTTGAGCATTGCCCTTCCTATGATACTCTTATGATGGGTAATAAATATGGATATTGCATTACAATTGTTTAAAGTGGCATGTAATATTGGACGCCTGATTTATGTCCAATAACTCTTAACACTGTGAACGCGACGCACTGTACTTTATTGGCTTTAGCTCTGCATGCATTGGGGCTTTCTTTCATCCGTTCACATAGCCCGACTCAGTTTGGCTCAGGGCCACAGCTGTGGTCTCCCGGCTGGATTTGAACCCGAAACCATCCAGTCAGAATTCTGGAGGCAGAATTCTCAATGTTTTCAAAGCCACGCCCTACTCAGGTAACAAAAGCACGAACGGCTGAGGTGTCAACCCACCCCGGTCGCCAGTGTAAAATACGTGTTTTCCACTATTTTGGCAACACGATGAGAACGTGTTGATTTTGGAGGTGTGCGTAAGGTCAGGATACAGGAAATCTGGTTTGATCCAGTTTTTCAAAACATATGCAACTCGATGCAAGTTTTGTCATACAAATGGAGTGATCATCATATCATTTGTCATACAAATGGAGTGATCGTAAACAATGAAAATATGTTGCTTTGTGTACTAAAGTCATCATCTTAATTTAATGCTAATCTAAATACATTCATATATCAAACTTTAACCAGATAAACGAGAGCGGTTGCTAATCATTTTAATTCTAGGTTATAATAATGTGTATGGCTTTCAGGTTTGTGATGAATCTATGCAGGTTTTAAACCCTGAAAATAAGGGCAGCTACACAACTGTATATTAAACTAAACTTAACCCAGGCCTTCTTGACACATACATTCACAATGCTTTCACATGCATGGTATTAATAATATAAAGCGTTCATAAGCTTATTTCAGTGCTTAGTGACATCTGAGAGATATAATACACAAGGTATAGAAACTTAACCCATACATGTGTAAATCCTAATTCAATCCCCTGGTCATAAACCATGTTTGCTTATAACTGTTTTATAAGTGGTAATAGCATGCTCATAAAGGTGTTATATATGGATTGTAAATGCCTCAGAAAGATACACATAATGCAATGGTTGACCACACAAACAGCTGGAATGTATTGAGTGGTCAGATTAAAGCATTCAAAGCATAGCATTCCTTACAAATGGAGATATGAGGCAGATTAAATTAACTTCATGCCAAGGATCTCTTCTCTTGCCCATGATACCTGCCTGGCTCTCTGTGACAGAACAATGTGAGCACGCACAAGGACAGAGAGAGAACAGAGAGAGCAACAGAGGGAGTGAGAGAGAGAGAAGAGAGAGAGAACAACAGAGGGAGTGTGTGTGTGAGAGAGAAAGAGATAGAGAAAGAGAGGGAGAGCAACAGAGAGAAAGAGAGAGAGCGAGAGAGAGAAAGAGATAGAGAAAAAGAGAAAGCAACAGAGGAAGTGAGAGAGAGAGAGAGAAAAAACAGAGAGAGCAACAGAGGGAGTGTGTGTGAGAGAGAAAGAGAGGGAGAGAAACAGAGAGAGAGACAGAGAGAAAGAGAAAGAGAGAGAGAGGAGGGGACACTGTGACTCCTCCCCCCTACGCCTGTGCCACATTCAGACACAGCCAGAGTATGCCCAACTCTTGCCCTTACAAACATGGAGGGCTGGAACACTGCCACTGCCCCGAGAGGAGAGAGAGAGAGAGAGAGAGAGAGAGAGAGAGAGAGAGAGAGAGAGAGAGAGAGAGAGAGAGCAGGTCTGGCTTAATTATACAGGAGTATATGAAACAAGGCCTGACCCCATCGGTCACAGTAAACCAGACACCTGCACACCACCGAGCCCTTGTCCTGGAACTTAATCCCCCCTAAATCTAATCCCTTTCCACTCAGGAATCAAACACAGTCTCCACCCCCCCCCTTCCCCCTCATCTCTTCCCGGGCTCCAACGTGTGGCAAACTGATCTAGGATCAGCTGCACTTTCCCAGGTGCCCTCCGACAGGTATGTCAGGGCTTCAGTGCCGGCAGTGAGGGAGGTGTCAGCAGGAGAGAGGGAGAGAGAGAGAGAGAGAGAGAGAGAGAGAGAGAGAGAGAGAGAGAGAGAGAGAGAGAGAGAGAGAGAGAGAGAGAGAGAGAGAGAGAGAGAATGAGAGATATATATATATATATATATAGAGAGAGAGAGAGAGAGAGAGAGAGAGAGAGAGAGAGAGAGAGGGAGAGAGAAAGAAAGAGAGAGCGAGACATTACATTTACATTTACATTTTAGGCATTTAGCAGACGCTCTTATCCAGAGCGACTTACACAGTTTTACATTTCTTTACATAAAATCCATTTATACAGCTGGATATTTTTTTACTGAAGCAATTCAGGTTAAGTACCTTGCTCAAGGGTACAACGGCAGTGCTCCACCTGGGAATTTGAGTTACAAGTCCAGTTCCCTAACCATTACACTATACTGCAGCCTACGTATCCATAACGTACTCGTCCACCCACGGCCCTCTGGTTTTACCCAGAAGGCCGCAGACGACATAACCATAACATACTCGTCCACCCACTCCTTGATCCACTCCTCACCGCTGCCCCCTAGCAACAGTTGCCCCTCGGATAAACCTCACAGGCTACAACACTGCCTAGAGGCAGCAGCGGATCTTAGTCAAAAGCCAGAGAAGAGAGAGAGAGAGAGAGAGAGAGACAGAGAGAGAAAGACAGAGAGAGAGGGAGAGACAGGGGGGAGATAGAGAGAGACAGAGACCTCATACAGTGTGAGTTCTCCACTTCAGCGGCTTCCATTAATGTGGGTAACAGAGCACAGTTAAGACCAGATTTAGTCCCAACACAGGGAAAGTAAGAATCATTAAAACGCTAGAGCGAGTCTGGAATTGTATTTCAACCTTCTTCTTTAAAAAAAAGATTCAAACATGTGGTCTCAAGCTTCAGAAGAAAAAGGAATCGAATTACTCAGAGCCCTGGTACAAAGCACGGGGACTCTGGGTTCTGCTAGTCCCATCAACGCTCCTGCAGGACCCCTACAACACAGTGACAGGACGGCGACCATAGGGCACCGCCGTACCCCAGGAAAATCCGGACAAGCGCACACAAGCGCCGACACACCCCTCAACGCCCTCGCTACGGTAACAAGGCTCTGAGCCTGGCTGGCCCTGATCACTGCTTGATGCATAAAAAAAAGAAAAAAAAGAATCCTTTGCCTTGGAATCTACTGATGGCGGTTTATAATGTCCGCCCCAACTTTAATGGGTGAAAATAAAAGCGGGTGTTTTGGGGTTGGCAGGTGATGAATGGGGGCACATGACGGTGATGTAATTTTGGTGACTGCTCTGGGGTAGTGGGGTGAGCTGCTTTACGAGGAGCTAGGGGGTGGAGTGGGGATTGTTCACATCCGCCGGCTCCCTGACTCAGCACATTTCACCACTGTGATTAACATACCAGCGCTGCCACTGACCCAATCCCCCGGAGCAATATATTACCAGACAAAAGAAATAAGCCGTCCTAGCACGAAAGCCTTAAGAGAAATCAATATCTCATTGACCACACAGAGGAGGGGGAAAAAACTGGATTGCAATCGAGAGTGTGTTAGCGTCTGACTGAGCCGCGGAACGCGACTCGACTACTGGAGTGACAGGGAACCTGGGTTAGACCTGAGAATGTTTCTTAGCAACAAGCTCAATTCCCCACCTCCCCCTCCCGCACACACACACACACACACACACTATGAGCCATAAGGACAGTGGCAGTGTCGCTGGCAGCAGTGGCAGTGAAGGTCACCTCTTAAAAATGAACCCCTCAACTGACGTCTATGTCCCACCACTTACAGCTCTTTCACACACAATTCACATTCTGCACCCCTCCCCCATACAGAGCCCCAGTCTCCATACACACACAGACCACTACACCCTTTTCACCACCCCTCCCCAAACCTTCAAACCCTCTCTCCCCCCCAACACATGCTCCCCCAACACATGCTCCCCCACACACCCCAACTCCCTCACCCCCACCCACCCACACACCCCAACATCCTCTCCCCCTCTCCCCCACACACCCCCACAGCCCCATACTCTCCCCCATCACACATCCCCACACTCTCCCATACCCCCACACATCCCACCCCTCCCCACACCTCACAGATCCCACCCTCTCCCACACCTCACACATCCCACCCTCTCCCACACCCCCACACATCCCACCCTCTCCCACACCCTCACACATCCCCACCCTCTCCCACACCCTCACACATCCCACCCTCTCCCACACCCCCACACATCCCACCCTCTCCCACACCCTCACACATCCCACCCTCTCCCACACCCCCACACATCCCCACCCTCTCCCACACCCCCACACATCCCACCCTCTCCCACACCCCCACACATCCCACCCTCTCCCACACCCTCACAGATCCCCACCCTCTCCCACACCCCCACACATCCCACCCTCTCCCACACCCTCACAGATCCCCACCCTCTCCCACACCCTCACACATCCCACCCTCTCCACACATCCCACCCTCTCCCACACCCCCACACATCCCCATCCTCTCCCCCTGTCCTCCACACATCCCACCCTCTCCCACACCCCCACACATCCCACCCTCTCCCCCACCAGCACTCACGGTTTCTGGGCTTCTCCTCGTCCAGTCCCTCCTCCTCGTTCTCGGGGTCGATGTCCTCGGCCTGGGTGATCCAGTCCAGGTAGCCCTTCAGGTCCTCCTCCAGCTGCTGTTTCTCCCGCAGCTTTTGAAAGTCCCCCCTCGCCTTGGCCTTCTCTCGCTCCTTCGAGAACTCCCTGCCCGCACCACCCGGAACAGAGGGAGGGAGGGAGAGGAGAGAGGGAGAAGAGAGGAAGAAAGAAGGATCTGAAATCTGGTCCATGGAATCAGGCAAGTTGATGCAAATAGTCAGAATTTAAAACAGGCATCTCTCAGCAACTGAATGTTAATTAAACAATCAAGCAACAACAGTACAATTAAAGGTTGAGACATTGACCAGCAGGGCAGGAGCTCAGAAGTAAATAAAAATTAGTTTAGAGAGTGACTGGAAGGGTCAGTGGAAAAGCTGCACTTCTCTGACTTTTATTTTGACACAAATGAGCCGTTGTGCCCTCACTCAGGAATGACTTTATCATAAGATTTAAAAAAAAACAGGGGGCAGAACTAACACAAGTAAAGTAAAATCTGCCATATTTGGGAATTCAATTAGAGGAAAAGCAAACATACAATGACTAGAGAAAGAGGGAGAGAGAGAGAGAGAGCAAGAGGAGAGAGAGAGAGAGAGAGAGACAACATATTTATTGAAATCAATAAATCAAGAATTTAAACTGATGGCACTGCTGCGATCCAGGAAGGCAGCCAGTTGGGAATGAGCCAAACGGGTACCGCGCCGTACGGGGATCACCCCTTTTAAGCCGATGCGGAGACGGGGTCTGAGGTGCGCTTAAGCATGGAGGGCGCAGGAATAGACACCATTCTCCGCGATGTGAACATCCACGCGGGGGCAGCGCATGTGGCAAAGGGGCCTACTGAAGAGTCCGACCTCCGGGAGGAGCGCGGAGCGCGATCGATGCGCGGGGGAGGGGGAGTGTGGCGTCGGTCAGTGCGGCGAGCGAGCGGGGAGCACTCTGGGACCGATTAAATTACACCTCTGCACCACAGCCCCCAGATCAATGGGTTCGGCTCGTCGCCGCTGTCAGATCGCATCAAACTATCCGCTACGCGATCGGCCGATCAGCCTGCTCCGACCAGCCGTGGTTCGACTCACACCCTGGAAATATAAACATAAAATAGGCCCGAGCTACCCCCCAACCCACCCCTGCCTCACCCTGTTTCTTTTCTTTATATGACTCTCTCACCCTGACTCTCTGACCACAATCAACGCGCATTCATCGCCTGGGCCTTGGAGATTTATTTCACTGATTTCCAGGCTAACTTTTGTAATCAGCGTACGGAGCGCGTCGGGCACGGTGCAGGAAGGCGAGAGAGTATAGCAGGTTGGCTCGGGAGAAAACTGACACGCAGGCGATTGATTCGTGCGAAAAGAGAAACAGCAGACTGGCCTGGGGAAGAGGCTATCGTGAAAACGGGTTTGGAGGTGGAGGTAAAAACTGCATTCCTGAATTATTGATAACGGCTGAAAGAAGGCAGCTGATTTTGGCAGAGTTTTGTCTCCTTGCCGAAAAGCTCGCCATTAATTATTGGGTGGTGCAACTGAAACTGGCCTTAGACCTGGGGGCCCTTCCTAATTGCACAAATAGAAAAGGAATAAAAGGCGTTTTTTTTACAGCTTATAGAAGGAGAGAAGGAAGCTGAAAGACACAAACTGATAAAACCCGTTCTTACCCGCTCAGCACACCGAGAACCAAGTTAAGAACAAAAAATGACCCTATGATGATTAGTGTAACAAAATAGATCCACGGCCACTCTTTCCCTGTGGCATCATTCACCTGAAAAGATGGAGCAATAATTAGTGTGCATTAATAACTCAGAGCAACAAGACTCCATTGGGCAAACTGCTCACGCGCACGTACCAACCAAATCCATCCTTAAATTGTGTGGAGATTCCAACCCCCCCCCCAGAAATCTCTGTTGACATATGATACCTAACTCTTGTAAACGCCACTCACATTGCACAACATTTTTTGATTAAACTGTAAAAAAAGAACTAAAAACAGGACAATAAAAACAACAACATCTGGCCACCTGGTGGACAGCTGTACTCTTCAGCGGTTTTAAATGGGAGCACGTTCCCTGGGGTTGACAATTTGGACGAACCTTTTACAGTTCATCAAAAAAAAAAGTTATCTTCTCTGACCGACCCACTTCACCATGAAGGGAACGGAAGAAAAAAAAGTTCAATCAGAACACCCAAACTACTACTTTTATAGATGAGAAAGCCAGTCTGTTTATCCAGGCCAATTTATTCCCCCTGGCCATCAAAATCAGTCTGTCCAATAAAGCAGATGTGAGTGAACATTTACCGCTGTCCAATCGGTTTCATTGCTTACATTGCGTTTCCCTGCCTTCCTTTCAAGCTGAACATAAAACCACAGAATTATACGCCTTTCTGCAATTTGACTTTGGATTTATGCTTAAGTTAAGAGTCCGGCTAAGCCAAAGGATAAATACCTTGGCTATATAAAATCTAGCTGGAACTGGGCTGCATTGCAGACAATGCGCTATGATTCAGTTCACCTGCAGCTCCCGTTGAGACACGTTATTATAAAACAGCTAGATGGGACCGCAGCTCCCAGAAGACCCTGGGGCCTTGCTATCCCAGAATCATCTCTGCCTCTCCAACACCACTGCGCTGACACACTCCCAACTCACCATAACCCATCACCGAAACCGAACGACAACCTGACCGAGATTTCTGGAGTGGCGTTTCCACAGCAATTAAAGAGTCTCTCCGCCTTCTTTTTTTGGGTCTGTCGGTACCGGTGTTTTATTAATACATTCCACCCCTGCCAACCTGTCAAATTGGAACACAATCCAACAGGTTCCTGTTTTAGCGCATGCCGTCCCCTGACTCTGGAGTCTTGTTGTCTGGTCAGTGATCACAGCCAGCAGTGCACACTCGGCGCTCTTACCCGCTCAGCACCCCCAGAACCAGATTTAGTACGAAAAAGGATCCAAAGATGACCAGACTGACAAAATAGACCCAGGGAAGCTCATAGCCCATAGCGTCCTGCATCTGGAAGATGGAGGAAGGTTAGAAAAAAAGGAGGGGGTTTAGAAAACAGGGAGAAGGAAAGCGAAAGAGAGAGAGAGAGAGAGAGAGAGAGAGAGAGAGAGAGAGAGAGAGAGAGAGAGAGAGAGAGACCGAGCAGAAATAACAAAAGAGGCAGAGTAGAAATTAAACAGTGCTTAGGTGACTTGGAAAACATAAATTCTTTGACAAAGCTCAGTCGGGATTGCTTTCATCCATGTGGTTTGCGAAGCTGTGGCATAAGAATTGAGCTGACCTCTAAACCCGACAGAGCTCTGTTCGGCAGGACGCGTTCCGCACAAGATCACAGCCGAACGCGTTTCCCCGCACAAAAGAAAACATCCCTATCAGCAGAAACGGCAAGAGTAAAACGGGGCTTTAAAAATAGCCCGTGTATTTAAGCGAGGGGAGACGACAGGACTTCTTCTGGAGGTGTATAATCATTGCCGCAATCTCACACGAGTCCTTGAACTAAATATTCTCTTTAAGTCCAAAGATGGGAAAACACAGCTGTGAGTGTTTCCCCTCTCCATCGAAGAGATATCATTCTTCGCTTCCTCCTGCTCCTTTCTGCTCTTGCTGTGCAGACTCCATTAAATTGGCATTGAGCTGCGCCTCGTTGTGCACATTCCCTTCATTGTACCCGTGGATGTAACCATGCTAAAAGAGCTGCGGACGGAAACGAGTCTCCCTGAGAACGAGTGACACGGGATGAGAGTGGACATCTGCCACAACTGGGGGACGAAACGTGGACGCTTCCTAACAACACTGACGGGGACACTGTGCCGAAGGAGGCGGCATCCTTCTTGGATGAGATGTTAACGGTATGTCCCTGAGTCACCGTGGCCATTAAGGGTCCCGTTGGCCTTATCTAAGAGTAGGAGCTATTCTGGCGTCCTGGCAAATCCTAGTCCAGCGGCCTCCATCTGGCCATCCAATTATCAACCAGTTTGATTGGCTAATTGGATCCCTACCTCCACCACTCAGCTGCTGTGTGGTGAGTGTTCCGGTGGGGGAAAATGGCGGGGCCACCTGGGTCGTTGCACTGAGGTGAGTAACTCCCCGACCCCCACATCCATAAAAGGCACTATATACATGTGATCGTTAATCACCCCTGCACTGCTGGAGAAGCAGGAGACAAGTAGACTGCTGAGGAGTAGCGAGGAAAAGCAGGACAGACAGAGGGATAGAGGCAGGAGGAAGGAGGGGGCCAGTGCAGGTGGGGTGCTGTGTGCAGGCCACAGACACTCTATGTACTGTCCAGATATTCAGCTCAGTGTGCTATCACTGAAAAAAACCCTATCTCTGCGGGCCAACCCGGGTAGCACATCCAGCTAGGGCAGCAATCAATTGGTGTAGCCACATGCCCCGTGGTCTGGAGATCGAATTTCTGACCATGCCATTGACCAACTGTGGCCGGTAAGTGATGAGATTAAATAAAATGAGTTCCAAATTTTTTTAATGAAAATCCTGGTCACTGTCATTGTTGAACGTTTTTCTTTTTTTTTTTTCCTGATTCCTTGAGCATTTATGTGCTTCATGACAAAGCATCCAGAGTCAGCTCACCGAGAAGGCCTGCAGAGCTGAATATCTGGGCCCGTATGCATAAAGCATCTCAGAGCAGGAGTGCTGATCTAGGATCAGGTTTCCCCCGTCCATATCCTGACCTTACCCATTATGAGCTAAAAGGCAAAAGACCTTTGTCGGAAAAGAGAGCTGGTCGAATCGTGACGTGACGTGCAAGACGCCACCGGTCCTCGGACTGCTCCCATTGTCTCAGAAAACATTCACCATTACCTTTGCATTGGTGTTGTGCTCATGCATGGGAACAACAAGATTTACAGTACATGTACTGTGGATACAAAGTGTATTGCATAGTGGATACAGAGTATTTCCCCCCCTAACCCTGATCCTGTTATGTGTTGATTTCTCATATTATGCATTAACATGGTGTCTATAAAATGTTACCTACATACAGGCATTGCGTTGATACAGTTGACCAGCAGTGTAAATAATTCTGGATTGCATGTTAATAATCTTCTTATAACCGGAGGACATTTAGCGCCCGTACCATTACAATTTGTATGTGCATCGGGGATAAATCAATGTATGAATACTTGTTTCCACATGATACTCCTCTGGTAGTTTAGTTGCACCGAGGGGAATTTGGAAAGTTGTGATTCCACACACGTCATATCCTTGTCTTCAATTACAGAACGTATTTTGTACATGAAATTGATTTTGTGTTAGAAATTAGCTTCTGTGGTGTATTTGTCAAGGCTGTATATTTGATACAGACGGTCAGTATTACTCTAATGGATTGAAACCCTGAAAACCCCTGGCTCTGTTGGTAATGCATTTTTCATCTCTGAGATGCTTCTGAATGCATGTACTCATGTTTGAAAGGAAACACACTTAACCTTAACCCTTGTAGACAATGATTTGACTAGTCAATGAAATTGCAAACCAAGATTCCTTTACTGCATGGTGAAGCATATACTTAGACTACAAGCAAATATTTGCATGTATGGACGCAAATTGTTTTATGTATTTTGTAGACTTTTGATCATTTTGTGATGAGAAAAACACACGTGTGCATGAGCTTGCATGTATGAGTGTGAGTGTGTGTGTGTGTGTGTGTGTGTGTGTGTGTGTGTGTGTGTGTGTGTGAGCGTACATGAGTGCTAGCACAGTACAGTACAGTATACTGAGCCAGGCCAAACCCAGTACAGTACAGTAGAGCAGAACCAGGCCAAACCCAGTACAGGGGCACGACTCACCCAGTACAGCACGTCCGTCCAGCCCTCCATTGTGATGCACTGAAAGACTGTCAACATGGCGAAGGCAAAGTTGTCAAAGTTGGTGATGCCATCGTTGGGCCCCACCCAGCCCGACTCGCACTTGGTGCTGTTCTCTGGGTTGCAGTGCCTGCCGTGAGCGGGCTGTGGGGCACAGGGGGCGGGCTTCACCTCGGCAATGGGACCTAGCGACACAGACACATCAGCTCAACCAAAACCCTTGTTCCTACATTCAGACAACAGGGCCACCGCACAGACCAGAAGAGTTAGAGATAAAAAAAAATGTGGTCTCTGTTTTGGTTTTCTCACGTTTTTCCTCCCAGTTTGGTAGCCAATTCTACCCTCTATTTATTTTCTATATTACCCTCCCCCATGAAACCGCCGCCCACATCTGCAGGACGAGCTAATACCTTGAGGCGATGTTCGCCTCCTCTGAGACGGAACTCGCCCAACCCTGTTTACGAGGTCACCCTACCGCTATTCAGCGGGCTTGTGCCAGCTCTCCCTCCCCCCTCCCTCTGGGGCAGACAGCCAAACGCCACCAGGGCTGGTCTGGTGCAGTCGGGTTTCGAACCGCGACCGTAATAAGCAGCTCACACTCGTAAAGGACCAGCCAATACGGGTGCGCTAGACCACTACGCTATCGGAGGCCCCTCAAGAGTCCAAGATTTGATGCTGCCTTCTTACCCAGAACTCCCTTGAATAAGAGATTTCTCAATGGGACTATCCTGGAAAAATAAAGGACACGTAAATAAAAAATAAAAATAAAAATAACCCAACAACCAATCAGAAATAAGATGTTAGAGGGCCACAACGGAAATAAGGCTTTGACTTTCTTGTGTAATCCTTTGTGATTTAAACAAATAAAATATTTTTCATGTCAACACGCCCCTCGTATTGTGAGTTCGCTGCCGAGGCGTCGTCTCCTACGAGACGGCACTCGCCAGGTTGTCGACCGTAACTCCGGTACTACAGAGCCTCTCCTGTACGCAATGGACTTCCTGTCAGCTTCCCTCCCCCCTCCCTGGGGTGGACAGCTCTGGCACTCCCGGCCAGAGCCAACTCTGGTGTGGCCGGTGGAGTCAAACCCTGTTGTAAATCCTTTGTGATTTTAAATGCATATACTTTTACGCTAATGCTAGATGTGTTAATTAGTATGTGTACTGTTAATTATCAAATAAACAAAACCACAATATATGTGTCAGGGTTGTAGTCAATTCCATTTCAAATGAGTCAATTCAGGAAAGTCATTGAAATGCATTTATTACAGTTAATTTATTGAAAAAATTGTCATATAACATTATGGGCATTTTTCAATGTATTAAATTAAAGGCATAGAGGAGAAGCTCCTATCCAGAGCGAATCACACAGTTTACATTTCTTTATATACAATTTATACAACTGGATATTTACTGAATCACTTTGCTCAAGGGTACAACGGCAGTGCCGCAACTGGGAATCAAACCTGCAACCATTCTGTTGCCAGCCCAATTCCCTAACCATTATACTGCACTGCCAATTGAATTGAACTTCAATTGGATGGAATTGACTCCACACCTGATATGCGTGACCAATCAGGAACATGAAAAAGTGACCTGTCGCCGGGGAAGAATAGCATTGGTTTTCCATATCGTCATGCTAACAGAGGACACAGATGGCAATATTAAAGTTGTGTTGTTCACCTACAAACATCAGCTGGTGCATTCAGACTCATTCTCAGGGTTGCCCACGCCGGGGTGTGAAATTGCAGCACAGTGCAAAAGAAAATGCACAGTTCAATTGGAATGCCGTGATGCGTAACGCAGTTCCCTGAGATGCTGTGTGAGAGCAAACACGGGTCCTGCACGCACACTGACTCACTAAACCAACAAATCGCTTCTGTACTCTTGCATCACGGTGCCAGTTCCTTGCTTATATTTATTCTTAATGCACGCAGATTAGATTAGCAAAGCATAAAGTGGCTAGGGGGAACAGGGGTGGCTAGGGGGATCAGGAGTGGTTATGGGAAACAGGGGTGGTTATGGGAAACAGGGGTGGTTAGGGGGAACAAGAGTGGCAAGGGGAAACAGGGGTGGTTAGGGGGAACAGGTAGCATAGACTGGCGTGTCTGTCCGTGAACAAGTGGGGCAACTCTCACGAGTGTATTTACAGGGCTGTTGATCTCAAGAATAAAATGGGAGCACTTTCTGAGCAGTACTCGCACCCCAGAATCCCCACTGGTAAACCACCCTTTGAATCGAAGCTGCCCTCCGTGTTTCCATACGCATTGGTCTGACGTTTGAATGTGCCACAGTGTGTGAGGACAGGTGAGTAGTCCGTCATCCCATTGAAATTGTATGTCCGCACACTATGTGAATTTACTCTCGCACACGTTTCATCCCCCTGCCCACACTGATTCCTCCCCAGGTTGTTGTAGTCCTCAGCTGACCTACCTGGTTGAATAAAGGTATACAAATAAATGGCATTAAGTACCTCCCCACAAAGGAGCATATGGGACGTTTAATGTACATTGTTTTGGCCCACAGGTGAAAAAGGGCACTCGCTTTCTCAACGGTCCTGGAGGTGTTCTGGGATCAGGGTGTGCCAATACAGAACAATAGTACTCATAGAGCTGCCATGGAAAACAAAGAACACAATGTTGCCCCATTTTTATTCCCATCTATGAAAAGCAGACCTCGAGGAGCAGTGTCACCCTCGGAGGGGTCTGTGTGGAGGAAGAGAGGAAGAGAGGAGAGGAGGAGAGGAGGACACGGGGTCGGGCGGGGCTGGATGGCCGCTGGACAGGCTCACCCATGTGTCCGTCGCGGTAGAAGACACAGGTGCGATGCATCTTGCCCATGAAGAGCTCCAGACCGATGATGGCGTAGATGATGATGACGAAGAGGACGAGGAGGGCGATGTGCAGCAATGGGACCATGGCTTTAATGATGGAGTTCAGCACCACCTGCAGGCCTGGAGGGGAATACACATGCACGTACACGCACACACGCACGCAAACATGGACGCGCACACACACACACACACACACACACGCGCGCACACACACACACATGCACACGCACACACACACACACACACACACACCACATACACATGTGCATGCAAGCACGGATGCACACACACACACACACACACACAGATTTTCAGTAATGTTTTTTAACACATCCAAGTAAAATAATGTTTACAGTTACGACTAAACCCCCTGATACAATGCAATCTGCACATAGTTGTGATCATATTAGTACTGAGGGTTTGTTTTTTCCATTTGGAATTCATCTCACAACTATAAAGCGGGCTGAGGGATTTCTGTGTGGTTTAGTCAGGAGAGGTGAATGTCTGAGCTGTACCCTGTTTCAGCCCAGGTGGAGGTGGAGCTACTCCTCACGGCTGAGGGGACTGATACGATGGTCGGAGGGGAAAGCCGACCTCACACAGAAAACATCTACTTCAGAATGTATAGATGGGGGGTCCGCTGGGGCGCTAAATTTGATATCTCTCTGTGGCTCAGTTGGTAGAGCACGGCGTTGGCAACGCTTAGGTTGTGGGTTCAATCCCCACTGGGGCCACATATACTGAAAATGTATGCATTCACTACTGTAAGTCGCTTTGGATAAGAGCGTCTGCTAAATGGCGTATATTATTATTATATTATATCTCAATTTGTTCACCTGCAGGATTGTTTTAAACTATTTAAACCAGATAATTTTTCTCCCTGGGACAAATAGGAGGAGCTAGAGGGGAACAGGGGAAACTCAGGGGAACAGGAGTGGCACTCACTGGGCACTCCAGACACCAGCCTGAGCGGACGCAGCACCCTGAACGCCCTCAGTGCCTTCACGTCGAAGCCCGCGGCCTTCCCTCCGATGGGCGTGCCCCCATCCCCTTTGGTGGCTTGTTCTAAAATAGCACTAAAAAGCCTGAGAAACACACAGACGGAGACAGGGACAGACACACAGACACGGACAAGACAAGGTTGGTTCAGGTTAGTGAGAAGAGAGAAGAAGTGCAACAGAATCCGCAAATCCCACAAATTTGAAACCATCAATGAACGGCTTCACAGCAACAATTCGGGAAAGGACCATCCATTCATTCATTCATAACAGCACTGTGGGAAATTACAACCAATTAATTGTTTCAGAACAATAACCCGGGAGGATTTCCGTGGATTAATTAATTTCAGAGCACGGATTCCAGAAATTGCCATCGCAGGAATGATCTAATAATAACAAATTTGAGAAATGACAAGGCTGCAGTTTACCTTCGAGCGGCAGAAATAAGCAGTGGGGGGAGTGGATAAGTGTCACGCGCTCCCTGCGTCGTGAGAAGGCCCTGCCCTCAGCGCCGCCCTGAGCGCTCTAGCTCCGCTCCACAAAATCACAAGGAGCACAACAATAACAACAACATTTTACAGAGAACTCCGCTCAAAGGGGCATTCAGCCCTGGCTTCAGGCGGCGTGAATAATCAATTAGCACAGATAAAAACGACTACTTGAAAAGAGAGTTTATCTCAGAATAACAACTGTTTTTATTTTATTAGTTTTAACAGGCCTGCCGTCACACGGTCCCAGGGCCTCTCTGAACCCTTGAGTGGAAAATGTCCTATTAGAGAGAGAAAATTGAATCTGTGGGGGGAGCGTCCGCGGGGCCATTAATCATTGGCTGATTGTTGAATTCGAGTGACGCATCGGCAGCGAAATCACAATTCAAACATCGATAACGCATTAGCCAGGGAGGAGATGCTGTAGGCGCTCAGCGCCCGTCGCTTTTAAAGAGGAAGGACGGCCTCGAGCGCCCGCTAACTCAGGTTAGCCCCCTGCCCCGTGTCACCAGAGACACCTGGTCACCCGGGCCGAATGCACGAATGGGCTGAAGCCCTACGTCAGTCTCCCTCTCTCGGGGGGAGTCCAGATCTCTGCCTCCTCTCCCAGGAAGGCTTCATCAGCGAGGCCCTCCATCACAGGGCTCCTGGTTTGGGCCGGAGGGGGCAAGGCCGGCGGACAAAGCCTCCCATCCCCCCCAGCATGTTAACAAAGCCATCGGGCGTCACCGCACTCGCTCACGTTACAGTAACCTCCCCATGTACGTCTCGCCACGGAGACGGGGGAGATGGTAGTAAAACCAGATAATACCCTCTGGATGTCGGTCTCAGCCTCGAAAATCGAAAGAAACATGATCGTTTTTCTTGCTCGGAAGAACACAGGTGTTAATAGAATTTTTTTTTTGGAGCTACCCAACCCCCCCTTGATTTTCGCAACGGGGAAAATAAACCCGTCCGTCTGTTTGTCACCCCTGGAAAACTCTCTATTTTCTATATCGCGCAACTACCGACTGGCCACCATGCTCGCCTGTACAACAGGAATAGCACAAACCAATCCATATTTATTTTATAAAGTACCTCCCATGATCCGATCCGCAGCGAGCCATGCTATCTGCAATCACACATAAACGGAGGCACGAATTATGGGCCCTTTTTCGCCGGCGTCGAATACGACGTTACGCAAAGAACCCCATATCGGTCTCCGGGATGGAAAAAGCCACAATTCAATCAGTCACCCAGGAGCCCATTTCATCTGTCCACGAAGAAGCGCATTATGCAAACGCACTCTCCTCCAGTGAGCCCCCAGCCATTCCCTACTTACATGCAGATGATTGGAAATGACGGACAGATAACTGCATTTCCCCTCATCTCTGGCTGAAGGGTGAAGGGGAAGTTAGGAAAGCCCAAGAGTGAGTGAGAGAGAGAGAGAGAGAGAGAGAGAGAGAGAGAGAGAGAGAGAGAGAGAGAGAGAGAGAGAGAGAGACAGAGAGAGAGAGAGAGAGAGACAGACAGACAGACAGACAGAGAGAGAGAGAGAGAGAGAGAGAGAGAGAGAGAGAGAGAGAGAGAGAGAGAGAGAGAGAGAGACAGAGAGAGAGAGAGAGAGAGAGAGAGAGAGAGAGAGAGAGAAAGAAAGAGAGAGGGAGAAAGGAAAAAGCAGGATGGAGAAAGGGGAAAATACAACTGCCACTCAGGAAGAGAGATAGAGACAGGCCCTTTCCCCTCCTCAAGAGATGCTCCATTATGGCACCCCAGGGCGATCCGACTCCAATAATTAAAATAATTTGCATGACAAAGTCAGAGGTATCTTTCTTTCTCTCTGAAAGCAAAAAAAAGTATTTTGCATGTCTTTTTTTCCCTTCTTCCTATTGTTTAATTGACTTCGTAGGCAGTAATGTGTATGCATCTGGTTTAATTGCTCACTCTGACAGACCCTGACACCGTGTGCCTCAGAATGAAAGGGATGGACGAACATATCTGACGGAGTGTTGATGGAAACAGGAAGAAGAATAACTTTTCTTTTATCACTGGGGGGAGAAGCTAAAAGGAAAGCTTCACCCCCCTTCCCTGGTTCCCATTTGAATGTCAGACTAAAACCTATGTAAACCAACAGAGGGGTACTGAACCAGCAAAACAGACCTGCCATCAGCGCCTAAACTCTCAGGGCATCGGTGTGACAGGATTAAACCTGCATTACCAGCGACGCATGTAACACCACTGCAGTTTTTACGCCTGGCACTACAACCTGCAGACTGGCAGTACTGTACATTAGCCCTGACACACCCACAGAGAAACACCATTCAAATCCATTATGTGCGATGAGGTAGCCCATTTCATTCGGCCCTGCGATGGCCATTTTAACACTACCGCTGTGACGGAGAGACAACCTTTGTGCAGGTATAAATAGAAGCGAATGGAATCAGAGCTATTTTTGGGGCACAATTTCAAACACACTGAAAAGGAAGCGTAGTTACGGGAAACGTAGTTGCCTATGGACTATCGTCACGAATATCATGTCACTTAACATGAGATGTAAAAAGCCATTGGTTCGGTAGAAGAGGCTGAATATCACCCCGATATTCAATCAAGGCAAATCGATATTCAATCATACAAAAAATATATATATACTATATTTGAGTTATATAAGAACTAGTTATATAAAACGGTCCCTTCTTATTATTTTGTTCAGAGCTAACTGGGGTGAAAATTAACTTTTAGAAGCAAAAACTGAAATAAGCTCCTTGATTATATTAAGTTCAAAAGTCAAAGCAGCACAAATACAGCACAAATACAACTGAATACTGATCATTATCAATGGAAATGTAATACGTCACATTTCCGGAATGCTGAGAAGATGTACACAATAATACATCTTACAGCATGGAAAATCTTCTTCATAGCCACAATTCAATTGTAATACGGTGACAGTAAACGTGAGCACTCTTTCGAAAGATAATCAAGAAAGATTACAGAGCAAAAAGCAGGATGAAGAATGGCTTTGTGCGTAGAAACGTGAAACCACATGACAACACAATAAAAGCCTTTTTAAACTTTTGTAATTAGCAATAGATTTTTTTGTGACAAGCTGATGTTAGTGTTATTTAAAATGTGGATTTGTGCACTCCTTCTGTATTCATTCTTCTTTTCTGTTCCTTTGTTTTTTTCTGCCCTTCAAAATAAAAGCGTGTTTAAAAGTCCCACATGCTGTATGGGCTGTGTTAGGCAGAGATGCTGTATGAGCTGTGTTAGGCAGCGATGCTGTATGAGCTGTGTTAGGCCCACATGCTGTATGAGCTGTGTTAGGCAGCGATGCTGTATGAGCTGTGTTAGGCAGCGATGCTGTATGAGCTGTGTTAGTCCCACATGCTGTGTGAGCTGTGTTAGGCCCACATGCTGTGTGAGCTGTGTTAGGCAGCGATGCTGTATGAGCTGTGTTAGCCCACATGCTGTATGAGCTGTGTTAGGCCCACATGCTGTGTGAGCTGTGTTAGGCCCACATGCTGTATGAGCTGTGTTAGGCAGCGATGCTGTATGAGCTGTGTTAGGCAGCGATGCTGTATGAGCTGTGTTAGGCCCACATGCTGTATGAGCTGTGTTAGGCAGCGATGCAGGGGTATTAATCAGGAGAGGAGCCCGTCAGTGTTGAGCTGGTAATGACTGCAGCGGTTGAGTGGATCGGCGCGTGTGTTGAGCGCCCTGTGGCCGCTGAGCGATCCTCTTTATCTGCCTGTCAGGCTCCAGGCCTCGGTGGGGCCTCCGGGGCCGGCGGTGAGCGGGAGGCTCGGGCCGTTCTGCCACTTGCACGCTCAATTTGCACATTTTTCATAGCATTCAAATCAGTGTCAGTTGCAACCCGTGCTCCTGGCTACTGCGTAGAGGCATAGAGCCAGCCACACACAGACACACACACACACACACACACACACACACACACACACACACAGGCACACACACACACACACACACACACAGGCACACGTGCACACACACACACACAGGCACACATGCACACACACACAAACAGGCACACACACACACACACAGGCACACACACTCACACACAGGCACACACAGGCACAGGTGCACACACACATATGCACACGTACACACACATGCACACAAACACACACAGGCGCACCAGCACACACACACGCACACAAACAGGCACACACACACACACACACACACACATACAGGCACGTGCACAGGTATGGGTCAAGGGGGGTTCTATTTGCCCCTCTGTTCAGAAAATGTCCTCCTGGATGTGTGTTTTTTTAATTATTATCATTATAATCACTAAAAGTACCCACAAAAAAGAGGTAACTCACACTAAAATGGCACCATCCTCCGGTTTCACCTCAAACTTCAGTTGCTCTTCAGAGGGGAAAAAGACACTGTACTATTTAGTTTGGTCTTCCTACCAAGCAGGGAGCTGGGATTGTGAGGGAAGTTGTCATTTTGTTAAGCTTTCCATACGTTTTATCCATGCTGTGTCAAGTCCAGACAGGAATTCACATGTCACTTTATGTTCGTAAAAAACAACTAGCGACACCAATTCAAATAACTAAAGTCAAATAACGTCAATAATAACGAGACTGTTGCCGTGCACGCTAAGCTTGTTGTTGCAATGCTATGCTAGTTTGTGGAATAAGTTGCGTCAGTGTTACTTGATTCCCGATCAGTTTTAATATTCCCTGAGTAGGTATTCATATGTAAGAGGCGAACTATTCAATGTCAGTTATATTCGTTAATAGTGATCTCCATTTCTCCACTGACAAAACTGAAGTCAAGTAGTGCTCTTAACCGTAGGGCTGGTTACTGAACAGCTAGATTGTAATATTAGCACATTTATCTTATTAGATATCTGTTCTATCTATTTATTATTGATATATCTTTGGGGGTAGCTTTTGAGTTGTTGTTTTTTGCCAGAGCCCCTGACCCCCAAAATGTCTGTGCACGGGCCTGTGCATATACACACATACAAACACACACACACATACATACAGACACACACACACATACCTGTACCCACATACACACATACAGACACAAATACAGTCACACTCACCTGTACCCACACACAGGCACAAACACAACTACGCACACAAACCTACACACACACACACACAGACACACACACACACTAGCGCACACACAACCATGCACACAACTACACACACACACCCATACCAGTACCCCCCCACACACACACCTGTACCCACATACACACACACACACACATACCCTTTACCCACACACAGGCACAAACATAACTACGCACACAAACCTGTACACACACACACAGACACACACACACATACTAGCGCACACACAACCATGCACACAACTACACACACACACCCATACCAGTACCCCCCCACACACACACCTGTACCCCACACACACACACACATACCCTTTACCCACACACAGGCACAAACACAACTACGCACACAAACCTGTACACACACACATACACAGACTGCCTGCAGTTGTTGCGCACGCTGCAGTCTCTCACGCGCCGAGCAGATGTTCCAGTGAGCTTAGTCAGTTGGAAGCTGAACTGTGCAAACATGGCCCTTGAAGAGCACCTAGTGAGGGTGAGGGCTCCTGCTACAGTGCCTCACTGCTCCACCCAGGGAGGGGCTGTCAAAGCTGAGTAATGAGTGGCACGGTGAGCAGCAGTCCCACAGGCCAGCTGTGGGTGGGGGGGGGGCTGCAATAATGAACAGCATGGGACGACTTTTATATATAGTTGGCGTCAGTGTGATGTTACTATCTTCTCGTGGTCTATGCTAAACTGCCTTTTCTTCAGAGTCCAGGTCTGAAACATTAACCCTTGATGATATAAATCGATATAAATCAAATCAAATTGTGGTTCTCTGTGGCTCAGTTGGTAGAGCACACCATTGGCAACGCTTAGGTTGTGGGTTCAATCCCCACTGGGGCCACATATACTGAAAATGTATGCATTCACTACTGTAAGTCGCTTTGGATAAAAGCGTCTGCTAAATGGCGTATATTATATTATATATTATATTATATTAATTCCTTACAGCAACGAGCTTAGGAAGTACCCTGACTCCCTCAACCTCAAACGCTATTCCCCCACTCCACTTCCGGTCCACCACAGCGCCAAGCTAAAATGGAGACCCGTCATCTTACGATATCAAACGAACCTGCACCCATACGGGGGGGGGGGGACCCCTTTAAAATGCGAGCGCCAGACCCACCACGCTGCCCACCCACCCACCGCGGTGCCGGGACTCGCGCCGAACGCAGCAAGCCGAGGACAAGGGCCTTTCAGGGGCTGCCGTTCATACTCCAGTCACTTCGCAGAGTTTAGTCTGCGTCCTCCAAGCAGCCGACATCCTTATCAGCGCCGTCTGTGATCAGTCTGCATGCACAACGGGGCTGTTAGAGCAGGGAGACGCAGGGGGGGCTCTCGCCAACGAGCGCTGCCCTCAAGCCCCTCTGGTTCCCCCTCAGACGTTCGGCTCCACTCGTGCCACCTTCAGGAGCGACGGGTCATTTCTAGATAGTAACCCGAATTGCTCCCAGATCTCGCGCATGCGCATATACCGCTAAAGTGGTGCGTTTCAAAGACGAGCTGGTAACCCTAACTCTAACCGTAACCCTAAACCTAACCGTACCCCTGACCCTAAGTGTAAGACAGCTGGAACGAGGGTTGGCCGCTTTCCGTCGTTGCTATGGGGATTGAGTCAAACCTTGCAGCAGTTGGACAAAATAGGGAAAAATATGGTGACTATCTAGCCATGACCGGAGCGACAGGCCCGCTCTGCTTCCGCGAAATGCTCACGCAATCCCGCCCATGTGTCAAAAGCACTTTCAACCAACACCGACAGCTATAAAACTCTGTACATGCAAATCAGAGACAGATATATGCTTGTGCAGAGCACCACTCTGTACCAAGTGCTGGTGGCAGCGCGGGAAAGCATTAACGGATTGCGTTTATATAGCGCCTTTCCTGTCACGGTTGTCAAAGTGGCAACACAATTGGACGGGCGCACGTTTCCCTTTTCAGTTTTTTGCCACGATTGTAATTTCCCCATTAAAGTACCCATTAACACAGCACTGACACCCTCGAGTTCCACAATACATTCTCCCCCCATTTTGAATGCAACATTACACACGATATGTCCACCGCAATTAATTCTGAGCCAAATGGAGTATGCACCTCCATCTGTCCTAAGGGAACGAGTATGTGGAGTCAAGTGCTGCTGTTCAGCATGAGTGTCGACGTGGAGGAAAATGTGCTACTCACCCTACAACCACTATAATGAAATCCAGGAGGTTCCATCCGTTGCGCAGGTATGCGTTGGGGTGGAAGAGCAGTCCGTAGGCTATTACCTTCAGAAACGCTTCCACTGTGAAAATGATGAGGAACAGATACTCCACCCGTTCCTGAGAAAGAGAGAGAGAGAGAGAGAGACAGAGAGTCCAGTCAGGTCCTTGTTTCTGTTGCTTGATTGGGTCAATTATACCCTACAGTAAAACAATAAAATGGACTTTTACAAGATATGCCAGTGTACACTTGAATGTCACACATTTATTGAACTGATTCAGAATACCAAACAGTATTTAGGGCTCCTGCGTCCTGTTAATTCAGCAGTAAAAACCTTGTAGAAAGAAAAAAGAACATCACAGCAATGCAAGATTGTGCATGGTCTGAAAGACCAAGACAAAGGGAGAGCAGGCGATGAGCAGAGGCCGAACGGCAGGCCTTACAGAGGTCACGTGGGACAGGGAACAACCGCGGCCCTGCTGCCTGCGCACCCTCCCCAGGAATGCTGATCTAGGATCAGTTTCTCCTTTTAGCTCATAATGGATACGGTTAGGACATGGCCAGGGGAAACCTGATCCTACATCAGCACTTGTGCTCCGAGAAGCTCTGTGCATACGGGCTGTGATCCCCGTCACCACCTCGCTGCGCCCAGGAGCTGGGCCCGCAGTGGCACGCCAGTGAGAAAGCCAGTAATCCAATTACCCTCAATTAAGCGCCATTAAAGATAAGAGCCCTCAGCAAACCAGTCCAGATCCGGATCGCTTTCTCTCATTCAGTATTCCTCAACCGCCCACCCCTCCCCTCCCCTCCTCCATCTCCATCTCCATCTCTTTCAGGCCTATGGGCAGGGATTATAAGTGTGACCCTCGTGACAGACTGTGCTCTTCCTCCCCCCCCACACACACACACCAGTGAACTGTGGGCGTTATCAATGTAATCACGGGCAGTCGCTTCGGGTTCTGCCGCGTTGGGTGGATATTACTCTCCAGTAAATGAGTTTTTGTTGCACGGTGGCCAGCGGGGAGGGGGGAGCCTGCAGACATGGAGCCTCTCCCTCCTCATGTAGAAAAAGCTCCAAGGACGCTCACGTAAACCGAGGAGAGGGCCTCCGATTACAGCCGCAGAGCTGTTGTGACTTCCTACGGCTTGCTGCTGGTCCCAAAAGCACAGACGGGGGGGCACAATGACCCCCCTCCTCCCACGCCCGCACGCGAGACGTCGCATTAATCACATGTCCAAATCGTGTGCAGCGGACTCGACCCGCGCAAAAAACCCACGCAAAACACCCGCGCGGCGTTTAACCCCATGTGACGAGAAATCGTTCCTAATCAGATCTACGTTTGCCCTTGTCCCCGGGGCGACTCACTTTGCTGACATCTCGCAACGCGCGCGCGCGCACTTCCTGTAAAGATTAAAAAGCCGTTTAGACAAGCAGGGCATACAGCAGCTCCTTTCTTTCTTTCTTTACGCCATCGGCGTGAGTCTGTTCCCTGTGTACCAACGGATCTGTTTAAAGATCTGCTTAAAGAGACAGCCATTGATACAGTACTTCAGATAAACCTCTTAATCCAACCACAATTAAACACCACAATCCTGACTGCAAACCTCTAGCTCTTGACAGAATGGCGGCCGCACAGAAAGCTTATGGGACTCCTCCCTTCCCCTGTCCCTTTCTGAACAGGTCGCCCGTCCCCTCCTGCCCCCACTCCCTGAACTTCCCACCTGGGTACGGGCGCATCCCCCCCCCCTCCCCACCCTCGGCTGGTTCAGCTGCAGATGTTAACAGTGACCGGTATGACCAGGTGCTGTCACAAACCAGGAACGCATGCGGATGGAGCAGAGAACACAGGTATCCCATAAAAATCATAAATAACTATTATGTGTTATAGTATAATAATATGCATTATTATTATTATCATTATTATTATTATGAATAATAATAATAATAATAATCCCCTCCACCTTGTCCCGTTCCTGTCCTGCTTTTCTACACAATGCCGTTGCAGTTCTTGTTGTTCCTGCTAAACAGTGACGGCGTACATTCTTCCCTTCTCTCTCTCTCGTCTTCTCCAGGGCGTCCCAGAGAAGGATGAAGATGAGGAGGAGGAGGAGAAGGAGGAGGAGGGGTAGGAGGAGGAGGAGGAGGAGGAGGAAGAGGATAAATTGCAGGTTATTTCTTGTTGGTAATGGGTGTTGTGGCAGAGGCAGCAGGAGAGTGAGCAGAGAGCTGCTGGGCTGCTGAAGGCAGTAATGGGAGGTGCTGGATTCTGTCTGCAGGACTGCCGCATTGGACTGTAAACACAGTCACAAACTAGGTGCATTCTGGGTAGATTCAGTGAGCGGAGGAAACGTCTGTTTGTCCTTGTGCTCAAAAAAACAACAACTGTGTTTTATCTTTATCTTGAAAACTAAGTCAAAAGGGAACTGTTCATTGACTTAAAAAAAAGAAAAATAATTTTAATAAAAAAGATGTTTTGTAAACCAATGAGTTTGCTGCCATGTTTGCCACAAGCTAATGTCCAACACACACTGAATAAATGGCCAGTTAAGCAATCACTAAGATGACAGTGCAGCACTGCTTCCTGAAGCAATGAAGGTGCATGGCCGAGCACAAATTCCGAAGGCAAATCGATCGAGTTCTGAGAGCCGCTAAACCACCAGACCTCAATGGGACTGGCGTTCCTGTGCCAGCAGACCCCCTGGCGGCCCCCTCTGCCCACCACAAACGCCTCTGAGCGCCCGGTGAGGGCCCCTGTTCTCCCACAGACACCAAGAGGCCACTTCTAGCTTGTCAATTACCCTCGCTGGGCAGAAGAGGAGCTCTAACGAGTCATTAATGGAGAGCCATTACCCGTCTTGGCCCAGGTCTAGCAGCTGCTCCGCTTTCCGGGGCGCTGCTCCTTGCCAGGCCCGGCTCACCTGCCGGCCCTTAGCATCCCGACGTTCGGCTGTCCAATGAGATGCCTCGTTCTCTGCATTCCGCTTCCCTCACAATCTGCAAAAATTCCGCCTTTTTTTTGTGCCACACTACACATACCAGCATTGGCCAAATAGCATGCATAGACCGGATTCCGCGCCATAATAAATCTCGCCGATCTGCATTCATGAAATCTTCTTTTTTTTTTTTTTTTTCAGAATAGCTGCATATTTGTTCTTCAAAGTCAAAGAATCTAAAATCAAAGAAAATCTATCATTTATTGGTAATATTAATATATGAAATGTATTTCTGCAACCCGATCCTCCGTCTTAAGACACAGAGGGACTTTTCCCTGCAGGAGAGCTATCCGTCCGTGGTCACAGATCAGACGCCGGATGGAATGCTCTCCCTGGATTCGCTGCCCATCTCGAACGTTCTGCCACGGCATTCCAAGGTCACCCCAGCGAGGGGGCCATGGGAACTGTCCCGGACGGGCCGGGGCTTCTCTACACCGGCGTCACGGGTTGGGTGCTGCCGCTGTCACACCCCCATGGGTCACCACGGGAACCCAGAGTCCAGCTGCAGGCCCCCCGCCCCCCTCCATCGCCCCCTAGAGACAGCCCTATTCCCAGAGACAGGGACAGGGAGCCCTGCCAGATCTGTTCCCCTGCCGTTAACCAGCAGTCTGGGAAAAACGAACAGCACAGATTCATGCTCCCACTATATATAGGTGTGTGTGTGTGTGTGTATATAATCAGCCCGTACCCACGTAATACCCTGAGCGTAAATACACAAAGCGAGCGGTGAAGTGTTTACACGCTCATACCGGTCAAACGAGGGTTAAACATGTACGTTGCCCACAGGATGTTCTTTTCTAAAGAAAGCAACAAAAAATAAATAAACGTGAAATGACTGAGAGAAACTCTCTTGGTTTTAAGCCATGGGAATTTGTCAACTGAAAAATGGGACACAAACAGCCCTGTTGACAGAGCTACGACCCCGATTTCCTTCATGTTCCTGCATTTGCTGCCGTTCAGGAGACGGATCGGGGTCTGCATTCATAAGGCGCCTGGGAATAGGAGTGCTGATCTAGGATCAGTGCAACCTTTTGGCTCATAATGGATTAAGGATAGGACGTGGACAAAGAAAACCTGATCCTGGATGAGCAGCGTTATCCACAGCCAGGACTAAGACCCGCAGAGGCACTTGGCAGGGTTTATGATAGAATAACAATAAGTTCATATATAGCAATCTTCATGCGAGCATCCCAGGGCACTTTTGCGAGAAGATTAACATTTAAATAAAGCAATCTGAATCAGCTAAAAGTCCACACTAATAGGAAAAGCTAGAGATAAGTCTTAAGGCTAATTTTAGCTGCACTTGTGATATATTTTCATGTATATTCATATTTAGTTTTGTTTGTATTTATTTGGGGTTTTTTTTATACATACTTGCTTTTTCTGTAGTTTATTGGGGTGCTGGAAATTAGCCTTTTGCTATAAACACTGTCCTGGATGCTTGTTTTTTACATTGTAACAATGCTTTTGGTTATGTCCCTGACAAATAAACAAATATATCTTTTTTAATCTTGGATATGAAGCCCCAAAAGATGAGGCGCAAAACGTTTTCACCTGTCCATACCCTACCCTAGCGCATTATGAAGGCGAAAGGCTAAACTGATCCCAGATAAGCAGTCCTATTTGGAGATGATTTATGAATACGGGCACTATGAGCTGCTCGGGGTGAGAAGAGGGAACAGAGCCTGGGGTGGTTCTGAACATCTTGGGTTCAGAGAGGGGCTTTGCACCAGAGAAGATGAGACACATGGAGCTCTCCTGGGTGATCGCCATCATTACAGCGCTCACTGCCAGGCCACTGACACCATGCCAGGCTCCAGACCACTGACACAACACCAGACTCCAGACCACTGACACCACGTCAGACTCAAACGGTTACTGTAAACGTCTTCAGCTGTGGCCAACATTCGCTGTGTGTGTGCTTCCAGTGTGCTTCCATTGCGTGCGTGTGTGTGTGTGTGTGTGTGTGTGTGTGTGTGTACTCGTGTCTGTGTATGTGAGTGCGGGTGTGTGTGTGAGTGCTCGTGTATGTGTGTGTGTGTGTGTGTGTGTGAGTGCGTGTCCGTGTACTTGTGTCTGTGTATGTGAACGCGGGTATGTGTGTGAGTGCTCATGCGTATGTGTGTGTGTGTGTAAGTGCTCATCCATGTGTGTGTGTGTGTGTGTGCATGTGTGTGTTCCCTGCCGTGACAGAGGCCTAATCAGCTGAAACACTATATCTCCGTGTTTAAATTTCCTCTTTCCCCTTTTTCCAACATTGTGAAATTGCACTCATTTACCATCATAAAAGCCTCACAGATCTCCACGGCCTTTCCCAGAAACTCCAGCCCAGCATCCTTCCTGGGTTACTCAGAGCGGTTACCGGCGTGTGGAATTCCTTGCCCAGAACTGACTGTCATCACACAGGCTTAACACTGGAGCACTCCAAATGTAAACCAGGAACCTGGAAATGTTCCTCTGATAATAACGATGCTCCTATGCAAAAGCCGTGCTTCCCACGAGGGCTCCTAATTAATTGTGTTTTATTGAGCTGTTCATTGACTATTGATTAAGAGGCGCTAATTGTTACAATGCTGAGAAGATACGAATTAGGTACTTTTATTTTGATAATATCTGACAATATGACGCATTTGTGGCAGCAGTTTAAAATAAGTTTAATTTGTTTCGTTTTTTTCAATTAATTGTTCCAGGCCCTAAAATAGCCAATTGGATGACTTAACTTATCTCCACTTGAATACTAATCTGTACTTCCAAGTTGATTAAAGACCTCAAATGAACAAAAATACTTTCAAGGAACGAAGGCTATCTTTCTACTTGCACAAACACACCTGCGACGATTAATTTCTCAAAAGGCTTGCGGCAGAGACCTGTCAAGAGATCCGGATTAGTATTCAATTAACAGCTCAATCAAACCTAATTAACTGAGCTTTTGCCTGGAAGGTAAGCCAGCTTACTGTACACAGAAGGTCACCAGGACTGGAATCCAAAACACTACTCTCTGCAGCCTACAGCTAAAAAAAAAAATATGGCAACTGTTGTACAATTTAATCATTTCACAGTCCCTGGCCCAAACAAAATCAAGCCTTTCATGTTAGTTGTTAAAAAAGCTTCTTGTTGTTTTTGAGTAAACCATCTTTTGATATCGATGCCTTGTTCTACATCTGAGGAAAGAGTAAACTCATCACGGCAAATTTTGCATGCAGTGCCCTCACGTGCTGGAGAACAGAGAGGAAGCAACCCTCAGTCAAGGCTTGTGTAAAACACTTTACTCTCAGGTATTTATACACATCTAACAGGGAACAGGGAAAACAACCTTTATATTCCAAGTAAAATGTATTATTGGGTTATAACTCATTATTGTTTTGTTTTTGTTTTTTTGCTTGGGGACAGCCCTAAGTAAAACAAAATTCAAGAACGCATAAATGGCTTTTTACTTGCCACTCTGGTAGTGAAATATATATGCATGAACACATGCTCAATACCTTTTGTCAAGTGCAATATTAATCTGCAAGTGACATTCACAACACAAGAAAAAGCAACTACCCTCATAATCATTCACCAACATTTTGGTCGTTCAACACTTCCAGGGTCAACCAGAGTTATTCATCAACGCTTCATAACATCAGGTACTATCAGCAGGGGTGGCCAGCCCTGGCCCTGCGGAGCCACAGGGTGTGCTAGTTTTCATTGTTACTCAGCAATTGAGTAACACTGGCTGGCAGTGTAGTGTAATGGTTAGGGAGCTGGGCTTGTAACTCAGAGGTTGTGGGTTCAATTCCCAGGCAGGGCACTGCCGTTGTACCCTAGAGCAAGGTACTTAACCTGAATTGCTTCAGTAAAATATCCAGCAGTATAAATGGATTGTATGTAAAGAAACTGTGTAAGTTGCTCTGGATAAGAGCATCTGCTAAATGCCTAAAATGTAAATGTAAATGTGATCAATTAAAGCAATTGACACAGTTAACTCACTTCGCCTGGTTTCTTGGGTGTATCGTTTTTGTTTTCGCCCTAGACGTAGCAACCAATTTAGACCCAAAAAACCAACTGAGGCGAGTTAACTGTGGTAATCAACCGCTGTAATTGATCAATTAAGTGCTGAGTAACAACAAAAACCTGTACACCCTGTGGCCCTGGAGGTCCAGGGTTGGGCATCCCTGTCACAGAGCATATAATACAACATGCCCAGCTGCAATGCTGCACTCTCTTGAGATTGTGGAGGGCTGCAGACTGGGCATGCAGCTCCTCCAGGACGCATGCAGCCAGCCGACCACACTGACCTGGACAACCGTGCAGCTGGCGCAGCTGGAGCAGCTACATACAGTATAGGCAGATCACAGGCACCCGATCGATTGGAAAAATCACAAGTGAGCGATGACCTTGGAGTTACCCTGCCAACTGAAAACCCTGTTGCCCTGGGCAACGCTATGGCCAATCAGCCCCATGGGACTCCTAGACACTGGCATGGTCCTCATTAGATCCGGCCGCAGGAATTTAACATATTTGGCATTTGTCTCCCCGAACAGAGTAGGCTATGTTTTGTTGCGTAGACCTTTCCACACCCTGAAGGACGCAGCAGGTTCCATAGGACAGATGTTGTGTGCAGAATACTCCTAGCACCTCACATGGGGCTCTTTTTTTTGGGGGGGGCACTGTAATTTTGGGAGCTGCCAAAGTAAAGAAAAAAACATTTTATCTCTTATGCTATCCAGATTTTGTGCCATTTGTGTCTCCGGGACACCAAAAAAGGCACTGCTTCCCCCTGCCATGCCTGACAACCACCCCACCCCCCTCCCTCACCTCCGAACATTTCTTTTTTTCTTAATGATTCAAACAGGCCCATTTTCACACGTTCCATTAGCCTGTACTCTACACTCACCAGACTGCACCCCTGGCCTTATATGAGCAGTGCTTTACAACATTAACCCATTTATCAAAGCAGATTCTGTCCCGAGGCCTTCAGATAAAACACACTCACTGTGAACAAAAAAACAAAAAAACAAAAAAAAACAAGTCTTGTTGCCGGAGCACCAAGAGAGCCGGCTGCTCCTTTTAAGGCAAGTGGTTTTTTTAGGTTTTTTCTTGAAGGAAAAAAGATAAAAGAGATAAACACATTAGTCATTCTGAGGCGCGACATTCGGAGTCTCAGACGGTCACCGTTTGGCTACAGCAATGTGCAACGTCACAGCAAAACCTGCACTCGCTTACAGCAGCTACCAGTCCATTTAAAAGTGTCTTCTAATTCATCTTCACTAATGTTTTATAATATATAAACATATAGAACTCTCCCTCCCCCCCCTAAAATTCGACATTTCTTTTAATGAATTTATATTTAATTTCTTGACCCTTTTTGACACTCCCCCTGTAACAGTTCAATGCATCAGAGAGCAGAGTGGTTATGTTAGATCAGTAATGGCAGGTCTACCCTCACCACAGACAACAGAGGACTGCTGCAAAGTGAGATGATCTATCAGCTCTGAGTTCTTTTTTTTCTTTTTTGTTTCAGATTTTTCCCATTTTTATCCCCAATTTGGAAGCCAATTATACCCTCAATTTATTTTGATTAACCCACCCCCCACAAACTCGCCGCCGGTCTCTACGGGGCAGGCTACTCTCCGAGGCCGGCGATGATCCGCCTCCTTCGAGACGGACCCCCGTTCTGGTGACACCCTTGCATGCTTCATGGCGAGTTTGTGCCGGCCACCCTCAACCTCCATCAGGAACAGACAGCCAAGTGCCGCCTCCGATCAGGGCTAACGGCCAGGGCCGGTCTAGCAGAGACAGGTTTCGAACCGTGTCCCTGATAGGCAGCTCACACTCGTACAGGACCAGCCAAATACGGGTATGTTAGATCACTATGCCCCACCAGCCCCCTGATGTCCATCTTAAAAAAAAAAAAAAAAAAAACCCTGGAATGTTTTTTACTGAGCCCAGACGGCAAATAAACAGCATCTGATATCTGTCGGTTTCTTTGTTGACAGTCGCTGTTTCAGCTCAGCGATAATGCATCTGTCAGCCCACTACAACACAGACCCGGCCACTTCAGACACGACGCAGAAAAAATCATAAAAGAGTCATTACAATCAGTGTGTAGGGCACAGGGAGAGGCTCTTGTGAAAAGCTCCTGTTACTCCGACATAGTGCACACTTCAGCATCGCCGCCTGCCCCCGATCCAGCTGCTCTCTTCATGAAACGCACGCTCAAAATGACACACACAGAGAAAGGAGAATCGCCAAATGTGACAACGAATTTGTCCCCAAGATTTGACGTTTTTGAGAGTGGAACCATTTTATAATTTTTTTTCAAACACAGTTATCGGTTGTCCTGTGTGTGCATGCGAATGACAGAGAGAGAGTGAGAGTGAAAGAAAGAAGGAGAGGGAGAGAGAGAGAGAGAGAAAGGGGGATAGAGAAAAAGACATATAAAATAAATAATACAGCTTGCACTCTTCAGCAAAAAAAAAAGATAAAGATGTTAAACCTGTAACTCCGGGAGCAATAAAAACGCACAAAGATGCACGGTTGAAACAAGCATTGAGCTTTGTCCGTCCGTGGAAATGCACAAGATGAACTTTGCATGTTTCGAGTGAGTGAGCGAGTGTGGTATGACATCAGTGGGGTTTGTGCGTTCTTAGACGAGCACGCTCAGGCGTGCTGAGGTGAGAGTGGACCAAAATGACTGTGGTCCCGTGGTCGATCCGGATCAACCGGGGGCGCCTGTGACGAGCGTAAGTCTGAGGTAAGCGCTGACTTGCAGTCTGAGACGTTGGCTGAGATGAGTGCGGTCCTGTGGTCTGAGGTGACTGAGTTCCGAGACAGGCGCGGCCAGAGTGCGGTCTCGATGCGGTCGCGCGGCGGTCGCGTGCTCTGAGACGATCATCGGCTAAGATGATCACTGTCGTGTGGGGGCACCGCGACGAGTTTGGTCTCGCGCCCTGAGAGGGAGGGAGCAGTCCAACACGAGAGAGAGGTCACTCGGTCGGAGAGTCTTGTCGCGCGGCCCGAGGTTCGCGGTAACCCGCTGATGTGCGGTCAGGGACGAGCTGAATGCAGTCACGCGGCCCGTGACAAGGCCCGTGGGCGCTCCGGGTGAGGCCATTGGCCCAGACTCAGGCATCTGTGCGCTACCGCACCTCTCCAGCGGTGTCCGTGAGTGCCGCATCTGCTGTGCGTGCCGGCCCATTTTAATCCGACACGTCGCCCGCTGCACTCAGCAGAAGGGCAGGTGTTTAGGTATCGCTTTGTAAAAAGGTGCTCCTCATTTCCTCTCCTCCTCTCAGCGTCTTGCTGGTTTCTGTCTCGTTGCATTCATTTTTTTCACCCCCCCAAAAAATTACAAAGCATAAAAAAAGCAACGACGGTGCTCGAGTGCAACGATCAGCAAAATTAATCACACATCGATACGAAAATAAAAAGCCGTTGATTTGAGCAGCGCTCTGAGTGCATTCGAGTTAACGAGCAGCTGCATAAGTCATTGAAATGCATGCTCCTGAAGCACGTTTGAAAAGCCAACACCTGAGTCACTTACACCCCCCCCACCCCCGATCACAGCCCCCTTCCCCTGCCCTTCCCCTCTCCCGCAAACAAAAAAAGACCTGTGAGCTTCTCCAGGTCCTGTCTGTTTCCTGCCGGTGTTTACAAACGGTCAACTTTAGTCAATAAAGCCGAGGCGCATGCTATGCTGAGTGGAAGCCTTGGCCAGCGAACAAGGGAAAGCATTTGAACCACTTCATCTCCCTGCCTGAGAAATGCGAGGCTAATAGAGCGCTCAACGAACGGAGGCTACTTGTAGAGCACTGAGCTAAAAGCATTCCGTACTTCAGCTTCCCTATAACAACTAAATAAAACTGCCCCCCTCCCCTCCCCTCCCAGGCCTGCTAGGACAATGAATCATTATTGTGAAACGTTATTGTGAAACTACTCATTTCAGCGCCATACATTTTTCACTATGTGCGGTCCCGATGGGAATCGAACCCACAACCTAAGCGTTGTCAGCGCCGTGTGCGTGTGTTTGTGTGCAAATGTGTGTATGTGTGCCACGCCAACAGACACACACCATCAAACACGTGCACAGTCACACGGTGTGTGTGTCTGTTTGTGTGCCTGCTTGTGTGGGCGTGTGTTTGTGTGTGTCTGTCTGTCCACAGAGCCCCACTCCCAACCCCAGCCCCCCCCCCCCCAAAAAAAATCTGGCACCTCTGCCCTCCACACTGAGCCCTCCACTTACAGAGCCCAGCTGGAGTCACAAGGGGAGGAGAGCTACCCCGTCCGCACCCCACATAACAGGATTCACAAACTCAATTTACATCTCATTTCTGAAGCCCCGTTTTACAAGCTGAAGAACCATATGCATGCAAAACTGGAAACATACATTACAGACTGCGATTATAGCCTTGAGTTTTTATGAACATAGCCAATAATCATATCACTCTTTGCTGTAGTGTGGTGCAGTATTATTGATACAAAAACATGATTTATTTATGCTTGTGGCTGGTCTGCTCAGGTAGGAGTGACGCATAAATCAGAGAAGATGGATTTTCATGCCTTTGCCTTGTCATCGGGCGAAAGTAATACTGCTTCATTTCCCCATGCACTGAGACGCTGAGACGCACACACAGAGAGAAAGAGAGAGAGAGAGAGATAGGGAAAAAGAGAGAGATAGAGAAAGAGAGAGAGAGAGAGATTCTGACTGTGAATATATCCTGCGGCTGGCTTATTACACTGGCCACAGAAGGCCATAATTGCAAACAATAACACACTTAAAAAAGGTCAATTTATGCTCCGGGGCAGCGGTTCTTGGAAGAGCAGACGCGTGTCAGTTTCCCTTTGCTCTGTGTCCCTCTCTGGCAGGAGTACAAAGCGCTGGCTGTGGGCTAAAAGCATTCTCCATCCCCGTGGCAGAGGGGAATCACTCCAGAGCTGGAGAGAGAGAGAGAGAGAGAGAGAGAGAGAGAGAGAGAGAGACACACACACACTCTCTCATACACAGGCACACACACTCTCACAGAGAGAGACAGGCACACACACACAGAGACAGAGAGAGAGAGAGAGAGAGAGAGAGAGAGAGAGAGAGAGAGAGAGAGAGAGAGAGAGAGAGAGAGAGAGAGAGACAGAGAGACACACAGACAGAGAGAGAGAGAGAGAGAGAGAGAGAGAGAGACAGAGAGAGAGAGACACATAGACACACACACTCTCTCATACACAGGCACACACACACACACACACAGAGAGAGAGAGAGAGAGAGAGAGAGACATAGACAGAGACATAGACACACACTCTCTCATACACAGGCACACACACACACACAGAGGGAGAGAGGGAGAGAGAGAGAGACACACACATAGACACACACACTCTCTCATACACAGACACACACACACACACACAGAAGAGAGAGAGAGAGAGAGAGAGAGAGAGAGAGAGAGAGAGAGAGAGAGAGAGAGAGAGAGAGAGAGAGAGAGAGAGAGAGAGAGAGAGAGAGAGAGAGAGAGAGAGACACAGAGAGAAAAAGAGAGAGAGAGAGAGAGAGAGATAGATAGATAGAGAGAGAGAGAGAGAGAGCGGAGCTCAACAGTGGCAGTCCTTTCGGGCCTGACAGACTCCCGCGGTTTAGACACCGACCTGTTACGCCACCAATTAACTGGGGGGAAAAAGCACAGGCTGTGACATCATATGCTCTAAATAAAGAACATAGCGCTCTTCGTGTCGCTAACACAGCAATTTGTCAGGCTTATATTGAAAGGATGACGCTTCTGGCACGACGCGTAAAATGTCTGTTGCGACTAGCAAATATACAGTCGTGTTTGTGTCTTTGCCATTATGTAAGCAGCCTATGCTTATTGGCTAAAAATGTGGATATTATATAATATCGGTAACTTTAGGTTACTACCCAAGTTAGCGTTGGCAACGCTGGCCTAACCAGCTAGCTACACAGTTATAGTATCATTGTGCTGTTAATAATAGATTAACATGTGCTTACTTATCGATTGACAGCGGCCGGGTTCAGGATACATGGAACAGCACTTGATTTCAGTTTGATGAACATTGCAAACCCTGTGGAGTACTGGGTTTGGTTTTCTGTGTAATTCTCGGGGGGGAAATGCACACTACAAATTTGTATAAATTCTACATTTACTGGGACAGCCCAGCCTCCGAAAATAAAGTTCACCCACTCCTGTCGCATCGGCCCTTTTGGGATATTGTGGAGAGGCACATTTACTCCCTCGCAACCAGCAATTGCACACATTTTTAGTTTTTTGGCATTCATCTTAGCTATGATGGACCAGATTTTTGCTAGCTTGTAACAGCTAAACCCTGGCTGTAGCAGAGCATGCACATGTTTTTGGAACAGGTGGGGATCTTCAAAATGTTAAACACACACTTTTCATTGTGTCTATTTGAATGAGTCTAGACAGGAGAGCAAAAAGTGCAATCTGAAGTACCAGCTCAACAGAAGTCAGCAAAGTTTCAATCAACAACTATCGCAACAATTACATTGACCCAATTCTTAAATAACTTCTACAGTGTCTGCTTCATCCACTATTGCACAAATATGATGTAAAACTTGTGAAAATCGGATTTTTGACTGCACTATTGCTTAAAAAAAACGAAGAAATAAACAACAAAAAACCCTAGCGGATATAAGTGGCAGGTCGTGTAGCGGCAGTGTAGCATAACGGTTAGGGAACTGGACTTGTAACTCAGAGGTCCCTGGTTCAATTCCCACTGCACTGCTGTTGTACCCTTGAGCAAGGTACTTAACCCGAATTTTTTCAGTAAAATATCCAGCTGTATAAATGGATTGCATGTAAAGAAATGTAAACTGTGTAAGTCGCTCTGGATAAGAGCATCTGCTAAATGCCTAAAATGTAAAATGTAAAATGGATATAACTCACATTTCTGTGATTCGACTCTCAATGGACATCGTCGGCTCCATTAGGGTGCAGTCGCACCTGAGAAAGGTCGGTTCTATGACTAATAGCAGGTGTAAAGCACTGAGGCCATTACTGTAATTGCACCCCAATCTGTGAGATTGGGGGACGTGGTGGGCGAGCATTGAGAGAGAGCGTGCGGCAGACGTGTCGAGACGTTAATCTCCGCTCGGAGACGGCGTAGTAGCATCTGAGCCAAGCGAACAGGTGCTTGTTCACCGAGGTTGACAGAAAAAAAGAGCAGACGGGCTCACAGCTGGGGGAAGATACACTGCAGCCCGTCGAAAGACAGTCACTAAAGCGCTGCTTTGCGTCCGCAGGTGGAAAACGATGCGTCTTCAGCGTTACTTTCGATGTGAGTTTTCGATGTCGACCGGATACGGTATCCCCCGTAGCGAGTCACCCGGGGTGGAATCAAAGGCCCCGCCTGAGAGCACAATTACTACGTTTAAGAAACCGTTCCGAAATGGTCAGGCGAAAACCGTCAGAGATGGTGTCCCTAACGACACCGTGCGTGTAGCGCTAAACGTGTGAGGGGCTGGATGTGTCTCCCCACCTGGCTCGTGAAAAGAGTCTTCGGGTGAGGGCTTGCATTGAGGAGAGCAGAGATGGGGGTCTGCGTTCGGGCTCATTAATCACGTGCTCCGCAGGCCCGCGGCCTGAGTGAAGAGCTGGTGTGAGTTTCCCCCACAGTGAGCTGACAGAACACAGGGCTCTAAGAGCACATTACAGGAGGAGTCACAGCACCGGGGTGAACATCATCTGTCACACCACAGGTCCAATGCAGAGTGACGGCTCGTAGACACACACACACACACACACACACACACACACACACACACACACACACACACACACACACACACACACACACACAGGCATACACACACACACACACACACACACACACACACACACACACACATACACACACACACACACACACACACACACATACACACACACACACACACACTCTCATACACAGGCATACACACACACACACACACACACACACACACACTCTCATACACAGGCATACACACACACACACACACACTCTCATACACAGGCATATACACACACACACACACACACACACACATACACACACACACACACACACACACACACACACAGGCATACACAGGCACACACACACACATACACACACACTCTCATACACAGGCATACACACACACACACACACACAGGCATACACACACACACACACACACACACACACACATGCATACATACACACACACACACACACACACACACACACTCTCATACACAGGCATACACAGATGTGCACATACTGTTCAAATACACAAACATGCATGCAAACACACACACAGAAACATACAGATACATGCATACATCATTTACATTTTACATTTTAAGCATTTAGCAGACGCTCTTACACATATCACTAACACACAAATCTTACACACACATACACAAACCGACAAATCCATGCAGGCATGCACACATACACACACACACACACACACACACACACACACACACACACACACACACACACACACACACAGACCAATTTACACCACATCCACAAGAGGTCAACTGGACAAGATCTGAGCCACAAAAGAAACAGAATGACGCCACAGTGAGTGATTGTGTCTGCTCCCTTCTCGCTGGGCAGCGGCGGTAATGGCGCCCGTGCTGCACACCTCTGTTCTAAATCTGCCTGGCAGCCGGACTCAGCGGTGCACAGGCCACCTCGGGGGGCGACAACGACGAGGGGGGAGAAAAAAAGGGAACATCTGCTGAGACCGAGGCTGTCATAAATTCACACTCCCTCCAGCGTCCTCGCGAGTCTAACGCTCATTAAGAAATGAAATCCTAACGGGTCACTGTATGTTAATCAATATTCCGGTGGTGTGTAATACAGAGAGGGAGCCTGACAGCTCTGGCCCCTCACGGGGAAAATGGTAGGGTCCTGGGGGCGAGAACACCGACGTCATCCTCCCCCCCCCCTCCCCCCCGCCCCGCAGCCCGTCTGCATGCCAGAGCAGAGACTCACGCCTGCCACGCCTCTAACGCCCTCTCCGCCACACAACGAGAGTCCTCCTCGCTCCGCCGTTCGGCGGGAAACCGGAAAGGTTACCGCCCACCCAGGCATCGCCTCTGGGTTCAGCATCACAGCCACTATAAGCCTGCTCTGGGCTGTGCCCTCCTTCTCTTGGCGTCTCGGCTTTTTGAAGGGGACAAAAGAGAACAAGACATGGAGGATGGCACAGTGGACGGGCACTGACCTGCATTCAGTACCAGTGCGGTTATCCGTGTCGGGCCCAGAATGAGATTAAAGGCACATCTAGGACTGAGTGCCCCTCTCCCCGCACCCCTTCCCTGCGTTCTCTTGCCACCACAGGATTAGCTGGTCCTAAACACCCCCCCCAGTGTTGGCCGCGCTCGGGGTCCAGAGCACAGCTGTATCTGCTGGTAGCTTGCGCTGCTGAGTTGCGGGGGAAGTGTGACTCCACCTGTGTGTTCAAACGCTCAGGTATTTCCCGTCCCTTTGAGCCTCGTCCTGAGGCAGTGACATGGACGCTGCAGCTGCCAGTGAGCTCAGGACACCAGACAGGTGCCACCTTGTCACCTGACGGCACACACTAGGGGGCGAAAAACTCAGTCATGTGAGGGGGAAAGAACACAAAACCAGATGTGTGAACAATCTCTAGTCGGTGGTCATACCTCCCATTAAGGTCCATCATAAATAAATGATTAATAAATATGAATAAGCCTACAGAGCTGTTTATTACTGTAATAGATTAAAAAAGTGAAAATGAACGAATGAACAGAACCGCTGAATAAATGAACAGTCTGAACTGCAGCTCATGGTAGCACAAAGCCCGATACATGAACGAATCTCAGATCGAGAGCAGCAGGGTCTGCTGTCAGCGTCGGGAGGATAGAGAAGGATGGAGGAGGAGGAGTGACGAGTGATGAGCGGACAGAGGGAGCGCGAGCGCAGCTGCGGCGCGGCGCCCCCTACAGGCCCGCTAATCCCGCGCCACGTGCGGACGGCATTTCCACACAGATGCGGCTGTGGGCTGCACGTGTCCCGAAAACATCACAGGCTCCTACCTCAGAACCGCTGCACTCTTGGCACTCCCTGTGCATCACATGCTCACACACACACACACACACACACACACACACACACACACTCTGTTTTGAGCCTTTTGACAGGCCTCTGAATTTTAATGACTGCCTGACGGGCTTCTGAATTCCAATGATATGATAATGGAGTTAGCCTGGGGGGGGGGGGTGGGGGGGATGATGTATTTAAAAACATAGTGGTAACACCACCCACTCTCAATGTTACACGCAGGAAAAAAAATCACGGATGACTTCATCCTCAAATAGCCAAATCAATCATCACCGTGTTGACAAACATTATACGCTAAGACGCACGCTGCTCTCTCTCACTTGCATCGTGCGCTACTGTTGCACTGCATGTCATCCCTCATTCACACATTGTGTTGGAAAACTTTAAAAAAAATGTTTTAAAGGAAAGGAATGAACGCCACCATTACCCCTGATAAAATCGGGCCCTGTAAAACTTTGACGATAATGAGGACAGGGGATTCGTTGATTCATTTGAGGGAAGAGAGTGAGGGAAGCCTGTCATTGGTCCTCCTACACGAAAGCGCCGGGGCCCAGGTTGGACCCGTGGGCCTGGGGCAGGCGGGGGGACATCACACGGCTCTCACCAGCATTCTCATGACTTCCCCAGAGAGCAAGCGGACGCTTGATAATCACTCTGGACAATCTATCAGAATATTGCCCGCTCGTTCAGCTACTATCGCGTTGCTCTGTGGAACAGCAGGCAGCACAAGACAACCATGGCAGATAACAGCCCGTACAACGGCGGCGGCGGCTCTGCGCTGACAGATAACACAGTCAGTCCTGTTGCGGCACGGGCACTGATCCCCGACACCACCCGGACGTGCCGCTTCTAATCCCGCCATTGGCAGTCCGGGGCTAGAGGCATCCCAACGTTAACAAAGTTACAGCATCCCTCGATAATGTTCCTTCTTTTTTTAATTCTTTTTTTTTTTTTTTATTCTTGCGATGCTGAGTGCTCTCCAAGCGTTACCATGGAGATGGAACGGGGCTCCGTTGCCGTGGAAACTGACAGCAGCATGCGGCAGGCAGAGCAGGCTGTCCGGCCCCCTCAGCAGTGGGATGCTGATCAGTATTTAACCCTGGATAATCACTGCTTTTCTCAAAGTACAAGTCAGCACCCACAAATCACTGCTTCCTTTCTCATCGTTAGTGTCCAGCCACCACCAGTGTGTGTGTGGTGTGTTTGTGTGTGTATGAGCAGGTGTGTGTGTGTGTTTGTGTGTGTGTGTATGAGCAGGTGATTGTGTGTGTGTGTGTGTGTGTGTGTGTGTGTGTGTGTGTGAGCAGGTGTGTGTGTGTGAGCAGGTGTGTGTATGAGCAGGCGTGTGTGTGTGTGTGTATGAGCAGGCGTGTGTGTGTGTATGAGCAGGTGTGTGTGTGCGTGTGCGTGTGCATGCTTGAATGTGTGGATCTAATAGTTCGGCACACTCGCATATTGATTAGGTGTGGTATCGCGATTTCATCCTTATCAGCATGCGATTACAAGGATGTGCTTATCATGTTATATTCCCCTCTCTCAGACAGGGCAGGGGCAACGCAACAACCCTGTAAATGCTACCCGGCTGATCCTACATGGGATATTGGTGGATATGAAAATCATCTCAGAAAATCAACGTCGATCCTCATTGTAATGCACACTACATTTCCCCAACCGTAAGTCATCAGTCAGCGGCCAGCGTTTGGCATCCTGAAGGTCCCAATAAATTTCCCCAACAGATGTCCGGAGCCAATGGTGACTAAGCCATGGCGGGGTCAAACTGGCCCTAAGTCAACCGCCAGCATTGGCACACAGTCCCATACGCAATAATGTGACCATCGTCATGCTATCAGTGACTATCAGTGAGCAAGCCTAAATTGGACAGAGTTGAGGTAGTACATTAGAATAGCCCAATATTAGCCACTTGTTGATTTCCAAAACGGCTAGCTTGGAGGATTTTTGTTGGGCCTTTGCTGGTGGCCACTGTTTGAGCATTGTTGATAAAACCTAATGTTGGCCCATTGGATGTTCATACCAGCTTGATGAATGGAGAGTGATACAACGAGAGAGGGAGAAACACGTCTGCTGTTATGAGTACAGAGACTCCACGGGTTACGCGAACCTCGGCTTACAGTAAATTCTACTTTATGGTAATTTTACCGTTTCATTCAATATTTTTAATTGCCCACCAAGTTTGCGTTAGTTATGGAAAGGGCATGCAGCCTGTCATTGAAAGTGAAAGGAAAGTACATAATTGATTCAAATTGTCATTTGAGTTCTTTTTTGTTCTTTTTCGTCCTTTTAAATCTATTTTAAATACAGTCTACATTATATCCCGACTTACAGAACATTTTACTTAAGGAAAGCCTTGGGGACCGGAACCCTTGCGTAACCCGGGGAGCGCCTGTACTTCCTATTGGAGCCTTGGAATCTCAGAAAGCTTTTAGCATCCAGTTTATAAATAGATTCCCTAATGGATACATCTCGGTATTCAAAGGATCAATTAAAGATTTGTAGAAGCATAAAAAAAAGTATATTTTAGATTATTCAATCTGACCGACTTCAGAATGATTTTGATGAATGTTTTATACGCTACAAGTGTGAGACATGGCAACAGGCTTTCGCCAGAAGCACATGGGGCGAGCGGCAATTAACGCACGTCTTCACGTGCTTGCTTTATCTATTATTCCACAACGCCCAAGCGTATGGAAAAACACTTCCCTTTAAAAGCTAAACGGAAGGTTTCGCAAATATTTGTCTGGTTCAAAGATCTGGAAACCGCTGCATGAAGACACAAGTGATCACCGCAGCAACACCAAGGAGACTGCATTAAGACCCGTAGAGACTGTATTAGGATCCATAGAGACTGAGTTAAGACCCATAGAGACTGGGTTAAGACCCATAGAGACTGTGTTAAGATCCATAGAGACTGAGTTAAGACCCATAGAGACTGAGTTAAGACCCATGGAGACTGAGTTAGGATCCATAGAGACTGAGTTAGGATCCATAGAGACTGAGTTAGGATCCATAGAGACTGAGTTAGGATCCATAGAGACTGAGTTAGGCCCATAGAGACTGTGTCCCATAGAGACTGGGTTAAGATTCATAGAGACTGAGTTAGGCCCATAGAGACTGAGTTAGGATCCATAGAGACTGAGTTAGGATCCATAGAGACTGAGTTAGGCCCATAGAGACTGAGTTAAGATTCATAGAGACTGTGTTAAGACCCTTAGAGACTGAGTTAAAACCCATAGAGACTGGGTTAAGACCCATAGAGACTGAGTTAGGCCCATAGAGACTGAGTTAGGCCCATAGAGACTGAGTTAAGATTCATAGAGACTGTGTTAAGACCCTTAGAGACTGAGTTAAAACCCATAGAGACTGGGTTAAGACCCATAGAGACTGAGTTAGGATCCATAGAGACTGAGTTAAGACCCAAAGAGACCGTGGGCTTCCATACGGTCGAGCACAGTCAGCACATCATGAACCCATAAGCAAGCCAAAGTGGGGGACACACCACAAACTACAGCACAGCATTTTAAGGCGTTCACAAAGACTAACGACAGTAACGGTGTCTCCACAACAGAGAGCGGGCAAGGAGGGCCGTGTCTGTTTCTGGATTTCATTCCAACATCCTCCTGGTTTAAATAGCCCAGTCATGTACGTGATCTGGAACTTTAGGCAAATCCCTTGTTTAGGCCACGAATGACAGCTGATGCCTGCTCCTGTGACTGTTCTACGTGAAACTGTGATCTAATCTACGAGTGAGCTGGCATTGGTGTACACAGATAATTAGCTAATTGAGCCAGGGTAATTGGTGGAAACAAAAACCAACATACGCACCGGCCCTCCGGGAACAGAATTGCACAGCCCTGCTCTAGAATCCTCTCTGTCTCTCTCTCTCTCTCTCTCTCTGTGGCCCACCCATCCACTCCTACAGTATCTCTTATTTTATATTGTACACAATCTTTTCACCACCTCCTCTTGTTCTCTCGGCCTCTTTCATTCCTTTGCTCTGCAGAACTTTATGATTTGTTTTCTTTTTTCTCACGAACACCTTGTTACCTGCATGTACCACCTAGCAACCATAGCCACAGTGAAATAAGCGAGTATTAAGTGTGTTCTCAAATGCACAGACATGATTCAAAAGTCTAGTACCTGTACTGTAAGGCTGAATATTTTGGTAAAATTTCAGAGCTTCCAAAAAAACCCCAATTAAATCAGTTTAATAATTTTGTAAAGACTTCCAAACAAAGCAAAACGTTAAAAAAAACCACAAATAAGACTGACGTGTGTGAAACGGGATGTTTTTGCATTCTCCTCCTCCACCTCTCTCTCTTTTTAGTTTTCACCTCGCCTGCATGCGGTCGCCAATTATGTAACGCCACACGGCTTGGACCCTCCTGGCCGATAGTTCACGACATTCCAATTAAAACTCCTTGGTGTATGGGAGGAAGAAAGCCCGCGCGCGCCTCGCACCAGCCACCCACAGGGCCGAGGAACCGGACTAATTGCTTCTGAGGGAAGCTGATCTGGGATCAGTTTCGACAGAGTGTCGTGGGGACCATGGAGCACGAGAAGCTCATTAGAAGCCACCAAGTACAGTATCAATGACAAAACCCCGCCCGCAATGTCACGGGCGTCAGTGAGCACGCATCGAGGGTAGCTGTGAGCACGTCTCTGTTCTTTGTCTTTAGGAGGGAAGAAATAATGTGCTGCCCACACCCAATATGGTGCATTTAACAGCTGGCTTGGCCAAGCAGCTCGGGAACATTGCAGGGACACATACTGTAATGTGCTCGGCTACACATGGAACTGGTAAGGGACCACAGATGCAGGTTTGTCTGTTGTTGTTATCCAGCACAGCGATGAACCTAAATGGACATCATGCACACTATATGAATACTAGGTTGGGGTCTGGTGTCAGTAGGGGCCCGTGCAAACCCAAGCACATCCAATGTACCAGGGCGGTGATGGGGACACGGTGTCGTGGGAGGTGCGGTCTCTCGTCACAGACCCCAGTGGCTGGCAGTGTAGTGTAATGGTTAGGGAGCTGGGCTTGTAACTCAGAGGTTGCAGGTTCAATTGCCAGGTGGGGGCACTGCTGTTGTACCCTTGAGCAAGGTACTTAACCTGAATTGCTTCAATAAAATATCCAGCCGTATAAATGGATTGTATGTAACTGTGTAAGTTGCTCTGCCTAAAATGTAAAATGTACCCCGTGGCACTTATTGAGAGAGTAGGGGGGGAACGTTAACCTTATCCTCGATAGGAACACTAAGGTTCGTAAAGAAACATTATCCTAGTCAAATTCCCAAAGACGCTCTCTCAATCTGGCTGCCTAATCATCCCTCACACAGCTCACTTCCCTGGTCTTGCTGGTTAAGGTACGCAGTATACGTACACAGTGTACCTTAAGTACACAGAGTACTGTTCAGTGTTAAACCACCTCTGACAGAGTACACTTCACTTTTAATAGAGCATGGTTTTTCCCTTCCATTGGGCCTGTATAAAGCACACTAACATGTAGACATTTAGCCAAATCTGGGTATTTACTGGAGCCATTCAGGTTAAGTACCGTGCTCAACGGCACAACTACAATGCCCCACTTGGTGATCAAGCCTGCAACCTCTGCGTCAAAAGCCCAGCTCCATAACCATTAGACTACGCCGCTGGCCGCATTAAGGCAGAGTTGATTTAACTCCGAGCATGTTCTGCAGTGCAGCATGCGCTCTGAAGGTCAGTGGAAGGGCGAGCGGAGTTCGTTAGGGGAGTAACACGGCTGAGCGTGGCTCCGTCCACCAGTTGCGTGGAGCGGCGGCGGTGACGCACACGGGGGGCCCACGGCACCCGAGCCTGTCTTGCCAACAGTAAATCAGACGCCTCCGATCCGCGCGCACATCCGTAGCCCAATAACCTCCGCTCTCCGGTCTCCGCTCTCCGTCCGAGGGCCGAGAGACATTACAGGGCTTTTTTTTTTACAGCCTCGCCGGAAATCGCCGCCCCCCAAAAATCGATAAAGTAAATTCAGAACGCGGGACTGCGGTGGGGGCTTTTTAAAAAGATTTTTCTCTTGCAGTGGCAGCGCAGCGCCTTAAATCTTAGCGGAGACTGTTCTCTTAAAAATTATCAGTAGTTTACCTGACAATTATCATTTAACGTGCATGCCTGATCGTTAATTTTACGTCTTCCTGGAAAGAGGCCACAAGTGTTGGAAGATGTACAAAAAGCGTTTCGGCCGCATGTGCCAAGCGCACCCACGGAGAAATGGCTGTTGCGGGTCTGGAATGTAAATGCAGGGGAAACGTCCAATCAAAAGGCTTCACCTGTTCATTTGGTTTTGAGACAGGAAGCCCGGTGCCATGCTTCTCACACATGCTTGTCACCGGCCACTAAACTACGAGGGTGGCTTACGAACAAGGACAGGATCAAGGGAATTTAAAAACCAGAAAAAAAGACATCAGTTTTTTTTTTAAACCTTTCTTAAATCTATTAAAAAACTCAGATATGGAGTGAGCAAGCGCTCCAATCTTACTTTGTTTTTAACAGAAAGTGGCACACTGCTGTATTTGAGACGTGTTCTGGCCAAGGCCTGGTGCTGCTGTGTATGAATAGAGATGTTCCCATTCCATGCATATCGCTGCATGCTGCTGTCAGGAGATTTTTCATGAAGGGCCATGTTATATAAAGTGGAGAGACTCAATTTACCCCTCTACTCCCTCGACTCAGAGCTGCTCCTCCGTATAATGAACTCTGAGAGATGACACCGCCCAAAAAAAAAAAGCCGGCAGGAACTCAAACGGAAAGCAATTCAAATGAAAAACGCTATTCTCCTGACCATGAAGGTATTCTGTAGGTGACACTTTCCACCAAACGCGCTGCAGCTCCTGGCACTTCTGGGCTACGGAAATAGGCTGACATCGTAACGGTCCGTGTTTTGCATCCCTCTTTTTTCTTCTCTTCCAGCTTTTGGGAATACTCGATCGTAAACGCGTGCCTGTCCCATCGCTGTGACGGCCTCCGTCGGGAGGGGGGGGTACGCCGGCATGCGCATCATCCTCCGAGGCGGCCGGAGCCAGCTGCCTCTTATTCTTCTTCACTCTCCACCGGGCAAACTGGGGCGGTTACGACAGCAAAGCGGGCACAGCTGGAACAGGCAGATCGCAACGTCCCTGGTCAAGCACCGGGGGCCGCTAGCGAGCAATACGGCGGGGAATACCCAGCCGACCAAACGAGTCTCCTTGTTCTGCGCTGATGCTAATGGCTGTCCTGGACTCACACAGAACCGGCTGCCTGGAGAACTGACTGTCCTTGAACTTCATGGGGGAACCTCCTGTATTAGACCTACATGGAAAACCAGCTTAGGTGTGCATAGAGAACCTATTGCGTTTAGTTTGCACGGGGACCCTTATTTATCAGGTCAATATGGAGAACGTGCTGTTCGCGGTTTATATATAGAACCTTCTGTTTGGGTCCATAAGGAGAACCTTCTGTATTCGTTTTTATACAGAGGACCACGTCCCGGCAGCTGTCTTACGGCTCGCAGGTTGGCCGTCTGGGTGGGGCACGGCGAATCCATCTGCTTCCTGTCAGGCGGAAACAACCGGCTCCGGCGCTGCGCGGATGACGCACAGTCTTGCGCGTGGAAATTAATGAATGAACGACGAATTAATGAATATGAAAATTAGATGCATTAAGAGACATTTACGATCTCGCAGGTACTTCAATCTCTCCCGCCGTCTCCAAACCGATGCGCTGACAATACGCCCTGATGAGCTCGCGATGAGGACCCGCTACACACGGCGTTTTTCAAAAGACGTCGAATAAGTCAGACTTTCCCCCCTCGCCCCCTCCAAACAATCCTATCATTGAGTGATAATAAATAACACATTGTGGAGCCATACCGCTAGCATCATATTCAATACTAAAGGATAATAGCTCAATAAGCTATTGTACTCACGGCGCAGCATTGCTCACGGCCCACGATTCTCATGCATTCCTGTTACGGAACGCAACAAGTCTCATTATCAATAGAAAGTGTATCAGGCTACTTAATAGCGAGATGACTGACAGGACTTCACATTTCACAATGTACGTATTCACTTTCAATTTCGAGCCTGGTCGCGCAGTGAGAAAAGCTCGAAACAAGTTTAGGTAAAAATGAATATGTATGTTCACTTTCCACATTGTTAGAATGTAGGAGGCCGTACGCCATATTAACAAAGCTCTCGGAAAATTGCGGGGAACGAAATGGAATTTATTTTTAGAAGCCTCGAGGAAAGAACACTAGCCGCAGAAGGCTTATTAAAATGCTGTTAATTTCAATGCAAATTCCTCATTTTCCTCATTCCAAAAAAAAAATGTGGCACTCTCACGGGAAAATGGAATGTAGAAAGAAAAAAAAAGTGCAATGGGACATTTCAATTAAAATTCTTCTGAACTGTCAAAAAGAAATTGGACAAGCAAAATGGTGCAAGCAAATGCCTCCTTCACAAGGTGTCGGCGTCTTTGGTGCTTTTAATTACCATCATTCAGTACCCAGGAGCCCAGTAAAACCCAGTGAAGCCCAGGAGGCGATGGCTGAATAGGT
>JAINUG010000220.1:265000-332500 GCA_029706075.1 Aldrovandia affinis
CCAGGTGTGTGTGTGTGTGAGTGTGGGTGTGTTTGTTTGTGTTTGTGTGCGTGCGTGCGTGCGTGTGTGTGTCTTGCGTGGGTGCATTTGTGTGTGTGTGTGTGTGTGTGTGTGTGTTTGTTTGTGTTTGTGTGTGTGCGTGCGTGCGTGTGTGTGTCTTGCGTGGGTGCATTTGTGTGTGTGTGTGTGTGCTTGTATTACATCACTTTCTTCATGTTCTTTCTCAGATATTAACACTACAGATCATCATTGTCAGCGTTCTCACACTGAGGAATTCAATATTATGCGGAGCATATGAATGGCAACAAGACTAAATGTGTGTAAGACTGTTTGTTGTCGCTTCTCCTCCCAATCGCTCCCTCCTTCAGGCTCCTTCCAGACTTCCCCTCTTTTCCCCACCCTGACTCCTCTTCCTCCTCTCTTCTCTTCCCGGCCTATGACCTCGCCCCATGACTTCTCCCCCTTGACTCTATTCCCTGTACCTGACTCCTCCCCCTGTTCTATTCCCTGCCCATGACTTCTCCCCCTCTCACCTCCACCCGCCCGGACTCCTCCCCCTCTTCTATTCCCCGCCCATGACTCCTCCCCCTCAACCCCAGCCCTGACTCCTCCTTCTCTATTCTATTCCCGCCCCTGACTCCTCCCACTCTCTGACTCCGCTCAGCCCCACCCCCCCTGTATGACTCTGTCTGGTACGGAGCCCCCCCCACCTCCCCCACTGCCGCCTGTGTGCCTGCAGCTAATGCTGTACATGCTGATTAGAATATTCTCTGCCCCTCCCTCGTTAGGAGATGGAGAGATGGCAGAAGGATTCAGGAGGAGTGAGGGTGTGAGAGAGAGAGAGAGAGAGCTGGGGCTCATGGGGACCTAGCCTGACAGCTTCATTATTCTCCCCACTCCCTCATGACAACAATTTCATTGGCTCTCCTCCTTTGCTGGGGGAGGGCAGGCAGGACGAATAGGAGGAGAGAGAGAGAGAGAGAGAGAGAGAGAAATCTGGTCTGCTTCTCTTCCCATTTTTCACATTGGTTTCTAATTTTATCCTGCTCCTTATCTGCATTTTGTTCTATTCTCTCTCCCTCTGTCTCTCTATCTCCCTCCCTCCCTCCCTACTCTGCTTGCCTTTCCTCTCTCTAGTTATTTCTGTCAGTGCGGTGTCTCTGAAACCAGGTGAGGGTGACAGAGGTGCGTGGTTCAGCGTAGTGGGCTCACTGTTAGATCTGTGAAAACACAAGATGCGGGTCACAGCATCTCTTCGACAGTGTGTGAGAACGACCCGCACTTCCATGTTCAGTTATGTAGGGCATGGCACTACCCTGAGATCCATATGAGACAGAGAGCATGGGCTTTACAGGGCTTTACAGACACAGACACACACACACACACACACACACACACACACACACACACACGCATACATAAAGAACAGTATGTCAGCACTGTACTCTCTCTCTCTCCCTCTGAGAGCTGTGAGGGTTACAGTAACCAGGCAGCATGTGGCTGGCCAAGGCTCCCCTGGTTCAGCGGTGTACAGTCCTCTATAAATAGGGAAGAGGGGTACCCAGGTGAGTCAGCGTTGTGATCGCGCCCGGCCAGCTCCGTGGCAGCGGCGCTAATCCTCACCGCGGCGCGGCGGGAGCAGGCGGGCGGGCGGCCAGCGCCTCAGGGTAAACAGCACGGCGCACCGACACGCACCGCGGCGGTCAGAGCAGCATTGCACCCTGGGAAAGGGCTCCTCCAAACCCCCGAGCCCCTCGCCGGCCCACGCCTCTTCCAAACCGCGGGACTCAGGAACCGCAGGCCCCGAGGGCCGGGGCGCCCTGCAGGGGGCTTTGAAACACTGCCTTTCAATTAGCGACTGATTTACACCTGCGGACGCCGGGGGACTTCTCTTCCGGCCCAAAATAACGACTTCAATTAAAGCCGCTGACAGATGAGGAAGAATGGAACCCAGCGGGCACCGTGACCCCGACGACCGCGGTTCGCCGGTCCCTCGATTTAAACGCACCCTCGCACCGCGCCTGGGCCCGTCCCCTGCGTTGCACACACACACACACACACACACACACACACACACACACACACACACGGAAGAAGCTGACGCCACAGTGACATACTGAAGGTCAGGGCTAAGGCTTGGGAGCTTGCTCCAGTCACATGATGTCAATCACATGATGTCATGCTACGCTAAGGCAAAATCCGGGCGGCTCGCGTTCAGTTATCAGAAGAATGCTGTTGCAATATTGTTTCCACCCAAAAAAACAACCCATGTAAATCCTTTCGATATATTAATCAGTCAGCGGCACGGTGGTGCAGTGGATAGCACTGTCGCCTCACAGCAAGAAGGTCTCGGGTTCGAATCCAGGCCGGGGCCTTTCTGTGCGGAGTTTGCATGTTCTCCCGTGTCCGCGTGGGTTTTCCTCCGGGTACTCCGGTTTCCTCCCACAGTCCAAAGACATGCACGTTAGGCTAATTGGAGAGTCTAAATTGCCCGTAGGTATGAGTGTGTGAGTGAATGGTGTGTGTGCCCTGTGATGGATTGGCGACCTGTCCAGGGTGTATTCCTGCCTCTCGCCCGGAACGCATGCTGGGATAGGCTCCAGCACCCCCCCCGCGACCCTGACCAGGAATAAGCGGCTTAGACAATGGATGGATGGATGGATGGATATTAATCAGTCCTCAGACCACTCCCACTTTCTCCTCTCTCCCTCTATTCCTTCTCCCGCCCATCTCTCTCTCTCTCTCTCTCTCTCTCTCTTTGTGAGTCACAAAGGGAATGGCGGCGTGGTGAGTCATCAGTGCTGAGTTGTTAGACTGTCAGACAGACGGACACAGCTCGACCGTCTATAAATATCAGTGGGCTGGACAGCGTTCTCCATCTCCCTGACGGGGGAGGAGGGGTGAGGGCCGAGGGGCAGGTGGGTGGAGACAGGGTAGTAAGGGGCCGGGTGTCAGTGGAACAGGGAACATCCTTTTCCTCAGGACTTTGACCCGCACACAACAGAGTGTTTAAACTCTGGAACGGGGCGATGGCTCTTCAGCGCATTTATTCATGGAGCGAGGCGGTCTAAATGGAATTCCGTGGTTTATGATACCCTGTTCAGGTTGGGCGGCCATGTCGGCTCCCAGGAGCACCCGCAGCGGAACCCGGGCCAAGGCCTCGACCCGCCCCACCAAGTCCTCCAGCCGATTCGCCCGGCAGCACAGCGTCTGCATTTCAACGAGCTCCAACGCCCTCCCCCCATCACCAACACGGCCGTCAGGCGCCGAGCGCGTGTCAGTGCCCCGTTACAATGGCCGAGAGGCACAATTAAGCAACGCGCAGACGGACACGCACATACGGCGCACACGGCTCTCGTAAAAAAATAATAATAATAAAAAGAAAGAAAAACAGAGGGCCGTAAGGGCGTGCAAATGCAGTGCGTTACGGAGGGTGTACCAAGACAAATAATACATCATAATAATAATAATACTTACCAAGACAAATAATACATAATACAACTCCCATGCTTAGCCACCTCCACACACGTACAGTATATGCGCATTAGGACAGGAAGAGAGAGAGAGAGAGTGTGAGTCACTCAGGTTTGCCACAGGCAGGTTAATTGGTATAAATCACTGATGTATTACACAAAGGGCAAAACAGGCATTACTCACACCATATTCAAATAGCACAGTTATTATAACCTACATTAACAAAAGAGCGTGTGTAAATTCCTCCAGGTCAGTAAATATATATCAGCCCCCCAACCCCACCTCCCACCCCCACACACTCTTACTCCCATATTTATCTTACACTGTCCTTAAAACGTCCATGTGATATTTAATGTACGGTAAAGTGCACGGGGCAGACTAAATAAAAGCGAGGGGGGTTAGGGGCGATCTACAGTGCACAATGCACAGAGGGGTAAGCTCCTCTCTCTCTCTCCCCTCCCACCACAGAGACGGAGCACCCCCAGGGGCGGAGCAGTTTGAGCCGTTCCGCACATGTTTTTACCCTCATCCAGACGCAGGCGGCTTTTGTCCAAAGCGACTTCCGAGGCAAACTATGGCAAACCGTAGCAAGCGCAAAAAGCCAGGATGACTACAGGGCCCAGACGGTAACACTGATATCACTGATCACAGGTATTTTTTATTAAAATATATTTTTGCGCAAAGCCGATCAGGCTCAGCCACTGGTCTCGCTTGAAGCAGGTTCGAGCGCTGGGTGGAACCCTCCCACAGGTGCACTCACCCGGCTCTTGTAAAACCCGGAGCGGCTCAAACTGCAATGCACTGGGAGTGTTATTTCCATCTCTGCAGTAAGAACACAGGGACAGTGAGGCCCTTCAGCCCATCTAGACTCGTCATTCCTCCTGTCTAGAGCCGGGGTGGCCAAGATCTTAATCATTTAATGCTCTTAATTATTTCATTAGTCTAATCATTTGTGTAAACTGACATTTCAGCTACATTTATTGATAAGCTCGCGAATGCCAGCGGAAGACTGTGCTTCTGTCCCTATATGAAACGTTTTACTGTGGTCTAACCAATTACTGAACTGGCATTGGTGTATGCAGCTAATTAGCTAACTGATTCAGGATAACAGGTGGAAACAAAACCTGCAAATACACCGGCCCTCCAGGACCAGAATTGCCCACCCTTGGTCTGGAGACTACATATAGGCAGGCCACTCGGTTTAAAGAACATTAATCCCCAAAATGTATTATTTAAATGAAAAGGTTTTGTCCCAAATAATTTGTTTCCTACAAAAAAAATCTATAGATTTTTAATACTCTACTTTTAATATATTTTTTTAAATAGTGTTGTCTCACACATAAATCTGTCCCATCTGACAGGCAGTAGTGACAGCAAATTAACTTTGGAATATTAGAAATGTAACTAGCGCAACTAAGGAGGGTGGGTGGTAGTCACTGCAAATCCCGCTTCATAGCAAAAAAGACCCAACTGATGTTTATTTTCATCATCTCAACAGATCTCTCTAGCCAACCAATATAGACATCGTGTGATGCTTATTAGTTTATGCCTTGAAATCTCCATTCACAAATCCTGTGCCCTTCCATTCACGAGAACTGTGCCCTCTGTAATAATGACCATCCAGAGACTGTGGCACTGGTCACCCACTCTATGACTGGCATGGTACTGGTCACCCACTCTAGGGCTGGTGTAGCCTGTGACCCTGCCACTCAGCCAACTGGTCAAAGCCTGTGACCCTGCCACGGCCAATTAAAGGGAGGGGGCGTAACCAAGGCCACACAGTCCACCACTAACCCCGCCACCACTTTTTCCTGGCACACCGGTCCCTCCTCGAACCTGTACTCTGCTCTCTCTGAGCCACACTGGGTGCTGTGCCACCATCCATCCCAAACGGCATAGTCTCCATCGTCAACAAAGTCCCGCTCTGACAGGAGACTGACTGGTGCTTCAGATCCCCAAACTTGATAGTTCTCCGGCATGCATCCACCCCCCCACTTCATGACACGGACGCGAGCCCTTTAGCAGACGATATCCATCCTGATTCACAACAAAGTGATGCAGCAGGCCCCGGCACGCCAGGCCGTAACCCTTGGCAGCCGTGTCCATTTCCACGGAGCGTGTTTGCTATCTTCTCTCGTCTGGCTGAGGCACAGAGCTACTAATGGCCATCCCGGTCCAACTTTCCGCTAAGTTGACTATCATCATACCTTAAAGGATTGTCATATCTTGAGTTACGTCCAGTTTCCTCTTCCAAAAAGGGAGTAATCTGATCAAGATCTGAAACAGGATGATACCACACAGCACACTTAACTACGAGTCTGTGTCCAGGAACACCCACACACACACACACACACACACACACATACACACACGCACGCACATGCACACAGACACACACACACACACACACACAGGAGAGCCACTCCTACCACAAACCATTTTACCAAGAGCAAGAGACCAGTTCTTTTTTTCCAGGCTCTGACAGAACTTGATAAATCATCCTCATTAATAGAAAAAAAGTTATTAATAGAAATGAAAATTCTTCCGCGAAGCCGTTTCAAAGGAGGAGATATTTTAAACGATAGGCCCGGAATATCGGAGAACATGACGCTCTGTTCCCCAGGGGTTTATTAAGATGCAAAGCGAAGATATGACGAGCACATGTCGCGCAGACCGTGATTGGGTAGTCACGCGCCAAGCGGTCGCGCCCTCAAGACGTGGGCGGAGCCTCCAGTTCAGAGAGGACTCCCTAAGAAACATTCTGTGCCCCAGGAACACGTCACATAGGGTGGCGTACACCTAAACACCAGCCAAACGAATCTAGGACAGCAGTCGAAATAAATCTAAATAAACCCACCGGGCCCATTCATCACAGATTGCATTGCCGTACGCCGACCAGAAAGTGTTCACCAAGCCCATAAATTCAGCTCCTACATTTTGGCACCAAAAAAATTGAAATCTGTCTCACAACACGTAACTGTGTACTAACTGAGCAACTAAGGAGAGTGATGATCCATAGCAAATGCTAATGTGTCTCTTGAGGCTTAACCTTACCTGACATGCCACTCTGAGCACCGTAATTCTAATCGTGGTATCATGCTATAATAAGAAATGGGGATATCAAATTATATTACGAATGAGTACAGCAGAGTGATACTTGTGTTATGGAAAATTGCAGCGCGTTTGGTTTTTACACAGGATGAATCATAATAGATTTTTAAAAGAATGGCCTTAGATGGTAGGGCCCACATCAAACTGCACAAGTGGGGCCCCATGGGTGGCGCAACCAGTAAAGGCACTTACTCAGAGTGCAGGTTGCTCACTGTGGCTCAGGGTTCAATCCCCGGCTGCACCAGCCTGGCTGTGGCCAGGAGTCCTGTTCGGTGGTGGCGATTGGCTGTCTGCCCGAGCCGGCAAGAGCTTGCTGCGACCACGGAAATCTTCCCTGTGGCAAAAACGAATAGGCGAGTTCCATCTCGAAGGAAGCGGTTCATTGCTGGCTGGTGGCTGGTCCCATAGTTGCGGGCGGCGGGCTCGCGGGGAGGGTAATTGAATCAGGAACAATTGGCCATTGGCGGGTACAACTGGTCACCAAATTGGCAGAAAAACGGGGGAAAATTTATAAATAAATAGATGTAAATAAATAAATAAAAATGTACAAGTGATGAAAAACAATGGCTTCCTGATATACACAAAATTTTGTCTCCATATTTGGAGAGCAAGCTGTGTTTGTGGGCCTGTCCTTTGAATGCATGACAGCTCTTTAGGAGTGATTGTGTGTGACTGTTATCTCTCTCAATCCAAGGATAGGAGCATTAGCGTGTTAACGCTCCTGCACCATCCAGCTCACAGAGCCTGGTTGACCCCTGGTTGGAACAGCGGGTCGGGGGGTGGGATCAGGTGACCGGAGAGCTCCTCTCCTGGAGATCTACTCAGGAGAGTTCGGCCCCCGGAACAATCCACGGCTCGGACCAGCTCTCTCTCCGTGGACCTCCCGCACATCTGCACCCTGCACGCGCGGCCGACCAGACGACCAATCGGATTTCGAGGCCAAAACGACTTACGTAGGAAACCCCTGTAGGGTTCCGGGTGCGTCTCGGTCCGACCACCCCACGACACGCCCCTTTAAATAGAGGGTAAAAAAAAGAAAACCCCAAACGCAGTCCTCCCTAGGCGGGCGGAGCCTGTCACTCAGCACAGCAGCAGCCGCACACACCTTGTCAGAGAATGAAGACACGGGACATTGGGCTGCGGAGGAGAGATCTAATCACAAACCGCTCCCTCCCGGCCGTGACAATCAGGCTGTTTCTACACCAGAAAAGCCACACTGTTCCTGCTGTTTACAATCAGCACCTTTCATTCTCTCGTTTTCTGAGCTGCAGTCGGTGCGCTCCTGCTCAACAATTACTGCACGTGCCCCCGGAACCTCAAACCCGTGTTCAAACCCGCAGTCCTTTATGATCCCCAGCACCACGCCATTCAAAGGCAGAGCCATAAAGCAGCTCAGAGTGGATGGTGCGGCAGCGTAGTAGAGTGGTTAGGGAGCTGGGCTTGTAACTCAGAGGCTGCTGGTTCAATTCCCAGGTGGTGCACTGCCGATTTACCCTTGAGCAAGGTACTTAACCTGAATTGCTTCAATAAATATCCAGCTGTATAAATGGATTGTATGTTAAGGAAATGTAAATTGTGTAAGTCGCTCTGGATAAGAGCGTCTGCTAAGTGCCTAAATTGTAAATGTAATGTGATGGATGTGCCCCACAACAATTCACGAAACCAGGAAACTGACTGGCACCAAATTCAACGCCACGGTTCACGCCTGGTTCACATCCTTGTCTGTCGTTATGAAGAGAAGTAGGGGTCGAATTCGGAGCGTGTGGCGGGGAACACTCCAGCGAAAGGGAGAAGGCGGGGCGTGGTGTCATTAGAGGGCTGGCAGTGTAGTGTAATGGTTAGGGAGCTGGGCTTGTAACACAGAGGTTGCAGGTTCAATTCCCAGGTGGGAACACTGCTGTTGTACCCTTGAGCAAGGTAATTAACCTAAATTGCTTCAGTAAATATCCAGCTGTATAAATGGATTGTATGTAAAGAAATGTAAACCTTGTAAGTCGCTCTGGATAAGAGCGTCTGCTAAATGCCTAAAATGTAAATGTAAATGTAAATGTAGGGTGTATTTTTTCCCCTTGTAATGAGATATTGAATTTTCGCCGAAGATCGCCACCCACACACTGTGGCCCGTGCTTCCACGCTCGTATTCTCCATTTTAGATCCCCCCACCCCACCCCCCACTCCCTCCTTGGCCCTTTCTCCCGTGACACAATGCGAGGAATGACTCCTTGCTTCATTACCGCATTCTCTCCCCCCGACACCACGAACAAAGGCAGCCTAACAATGCCGCCGCCGCCATCCCATTGGCAGGAATCTCAAACGTCCGCTTACTTCCTGCCAATTACCCCGCTGAAGACAGCGTCCCTCATACCGCAGGGGCGAGGGGAAGAGCGGCGCCACGCCTTCCCACAATGCCCTGAGGCGCACAAGCCAGGATCATGTAACGAGCTGTCAGCCGCTGCCCTGGCCGTGGGGTGGTGGTGGTGGTGGTGGTGGTGGTGGGGGGGCATTGTTATGGGAACGAACGCTGAGATTCCCACCAACATATTCTTCCCATCAAAGGCCTCTTCCAGAGCATTCCAGCGCACTGCGGCTAACATTCTTTTGCCCGCTGGTTCGAATGGCGCATAAAATAATGGGTCTGTCTCTACCATTTTAATTTCCCTTTGAACTTTCATTGTATTTATTGTTTTGTTTAACGAGTCAAAGCGTAGGACCGGTCAAAGGACCAGACAGTGACAAGGCCAACGAAGCCGCCGTCTGGGTTTAAAGATACGTGAGGAAGAGATGCTTCGACACAAAATGTAGCTAATTGCTAATTAGTACCCCGTGCCCTGTGATGAATCTTTGATTTAAAGGCAGCCCTCTCTCTCTCTCTCTCTCTCTCTTTCTATCTCTTTCTATCTCTTTCTTCTCTCTATCTCTTATTCTCTCTGTCTCTCTCTCTCTCTCTCTCTCTCTCTCTCTCTCTCTCTCTCTCTATCTCTTATTTTCTCTCTCTCTCTCTCTCTCTCTCTCTCTCTCTCTCTCTCTCTCTCTCTCTCTCTCTCTCTCTCTCTCTCTCTCTCTCTCTCTCTCTCTCTCTCTATCTCTCTCACAATGGAGTAGAGTACGTTGACAGGCAGGGTCAGTGCTTGATTTTGGCTCGGTCCTGTGCTGTGAGTGATGGATCGCGGCTCTCGTTGGCAGATGACAGGGAATCCTGCGTTGATTGGTTCCCCTTGATTAAAACCCATGATGCTGCCACAGCACAACGATCTCTAATCAGGAAGGGCAGCACTGCAGCTCCACGGTAAGGGGGGGGCGCGTTCGTTTCGCCCTCGAGACCATGCCACGCCCGCACGGTGTCCAGCAGTGGAGGAGGCTGGGGTAATGGAGAAAGGGCTCGTCACAAAGCGCATTGCTGGGAGTGCATAGTGGTGGGAGTGCACGTGGTGATATGCATGTGCCATAAACACTGATTCAGGGGTGGGCTGACCTGTATGGTGTCAGCACATTCACACACACACTTAGTCACACTCTCGCTCTCTCTCGCACAAACACACACACATACACACACACACACACACAAGGCATACACACACTCAGACACTGACACACTCTCACTCACACCCTCACATACTCATACCCACCGCCATAGTCTTTCATTCAAGCACATACACTCACTCACTCACGCACATACACTCACTCACTCACGCACATACACTCACTCACTCACTCACGCACATACACTCACTCACTCAAGCACATACACTCACTCACTCATTCACATACACTCACTCACTCACTCATTCACTCACTCACACACACACACTCACTCACTCACTCACTCACACACATACACTCACTCACTCACTCACGCACATAAACTCACTCACTCACTCACGCACATAAACTCACTCACTCACGCACATACATAAACTCACTCACTCACTCACGCACATACACTCACTCACTCACATACACTCACTCACTCATGCATGCACATACACTCACTCACTCACTCACTCACTCACACTCGCTCACTCACTCACATATACTCACTCACTCACTCACTCACTCACTCACATACACTCACCATGTAGGACCATCTGTCTGTCCGTCTGTATATGTGTGTGTGTGTGTGTGTGTGTGCATACAAGTGTGTGGGACAATCTGTCTGTCTGTATGTGGATGGCTGTGTGTGTGCCTCCCTTAGCGACCTGTTCCAAAGCAGTATTCTCGCAGTTGAGAAAATGTCCACGACGCTAAAGACCGTCTGCCTCTCTAACCAGCTCTCCCCCAGCTCTCCCTGGCCCGCAGGCCAGAATGAGACACAAATGACAGCATTTAGGCCGCAGGTTTGCCTCTGAGGATCAGGCACTGGTCACAAGATTTATTGTGTGGTGACTGAGAAATGTAAACTCAGGGACTCGGTCAAATATGCCTTCTGCAGTCTAACACTGCGGGTGAACGGGGAACATAAGAGGCAAGCTTAGGATGCCCCCCCCCACACACACACACACACACACACACACATTCAGATTGGGGACCGACAAAGGAATGCAATTTCAGAGCGACTTTTATGTTTGTGGGTAAACCTCGGGAGCACTCTACACACGGTGTCTTTGCAACGCGTTCCTTCTGCTTTAAAACTTTGCGCAAATCGTTTGAGACCACACGCACAAAAAAAAGAAAAACACAAAAGAAAAATTGGGATCACTGCAGGAACACAAGCGGCACACAAAGTCCCGCCGCACATCAGAAGTAAACTACAGGCAGGACTCCATTATGTACATTGAGACTGAGCGTTACAGCCCCATTACGGCCTATCAGCTGCCTGCAGAGTGCCACACCACTGATGCGCCATAATAGGATTAGCCACTTACATTCGGCGCTGCCATGGAAACAAGAAGCAACAGTGGCTAAAAACGGAAAAACGATACAAAACACACAAATTTCTGCCCCGGCATCACAATCCTGACTGTCGGAGGCAATTTTGTTTGACATGTGTTTTTTCTACCTGAATAATAATACGCAATAGTAATGAATGACCTCCCTCACTTCACTGCAGCCGATGATATAGAACTCAAGTTAATTTTTTTTTTTTTTACAAACCATAAGAAAGTCTTGTGTCATTACTTCTCAGATTCTGAAGAGGCCACCTGTTTCCCCATTGCAGTGCATTTGGGAATCGTGGCGCACGATTTGTTTGTGCCACGACGTGTGTGTATCTTTTTTTTTTTTTACGTTTCTACCTGCATTGCCACAAAAACAACGTCACTGTTGCAGGTGTAATGGGCACCTGATCTCTGCAAACTGTTTGTGCATGTGTGTGTGTGTGTGTGTGAACTGTGTGTGTGTGTATGTGTGTGTGTGTCTGTCTGTGTGTGTATGTATTTGTGAACTGTGTGTGTGTGTGTGTGTGTGTGTGTGAACTGTGTGAACTGTGTGTGTGTGTGAACTGTGTGTGTATGTGTATGTGTGAACTGTTTGTGTGTTTGTGTGTGTGAATGTGTGTGTTTGTATTTGTGTGTCTATGTGTGTGTGTGTGTGTGTGTGTGAGTGCATGTATGTGTGTGTGTGTGTGTGTGTGTGTGTGTGTGTGTGTGTGTTCGTATGTGTGGAGCAGCTAAATAGCCGTGTCCTTTTTCCAGGTGAACGCGCTAAAGACAAGTGCACTGTAGAGGCGGCAGGAAAGGCTAAACACATTCCTTGTATTGACAGGCAGGTTGCTAGGTCCAAGCCAAATTGCATGTTAGCAGCGAGGGCCTAAAACAGGATCAGTCCAGGGTAATTCCACTTTAAACATTCTGGACAGCTCTTGGCTTTTACATTCTGGACAGCTCTATGCATTTCTGGCAACAAAACCCTTTTTGCAGTATTGATCTGTTTATTGATGTTTTTTTTTTTTTAAAAAACCCAAGCACAGCCTTTAAATTGAAAATAAAAATACAATAACATACAAGGATATAACTAGTGTGTGTGTGTGTGTGTGTGTGTGTGTGTGTGTGTGTGTGTGTGTGTGCGCATGTGTGAGTGTATGTGTGTGTGTGTGTGTGCATATATGTGTGTGTGTGCGTGTGCATGAGTGTGTGTATGTATGCTTGTGTGTGTGTGTGTGCGTGTGCATGAGTGTGTGTATGTATGCTTGTGTATGTGTGTGTGCTCAAGGGTCCACAAGCAAAGTGGAGTGTCAGGACTGTCTTTCCAGGATTAACGGGACATCTGTAATTCTCTGGCTGGATGGAGCTCCTGGCTCCTAAGTGTGTGTGAGTGAGTGTGTTTATGTGTGTGTGTATGCATATATATGTGTGTATTCATATATATATATATATATATATATATATATATATATGTATGTATGTATGTATGCGTGTCTGTGTCTGTATGTACAGTATGTGTGTGTGTATCTATGTGTGTGTATGTGTGTGTGTGTGTGTGTGTGTGTGTGTGTGTGTGTGTGTGTGTGTGTGTGTGTGTGTGTGTGTGTATGTGTGTGTGTGTGTGTGTGTGTGTGTGTGTGTGTGTGTGTGTGTGTGTGTGTGTGTGTGTGTGTGTGTGTATGTATGTGTATGTGTGAACTGTTTGTGTGTTTGTGTGTGTGAATGTGTGTGTGTTTATTTGTGAACTATGTGTGTGTGTGCGTGCATGTATGTGAGTGAGTGAACTGTATGTGTGTGTGTGTGTGTGTGTGTGTGTGTGTGTGTGTGTTCGTATGTGTGGAGCAGCTAAATAGCCGTGTCCTTTTTCCAGGTGAACGCGCTAAAGACAAGTGCACTGTAGAGGCGGCAGGAAAGGCTAAACACATTCCTTGTATTGACAGGCAGGTTGCTAGGTCCAAGCCAAATTGCATGTTAGCTGCGAGGGGCCTAAAACAGGATCAGTCCAGGGTAATTCCACTTTAAACATTCTGGACAGCTCTTGGCTTTTACATTCTGGACAGCTCTATGCATTTCTGGCAACAAAACCCTTTTTTGCAGTATTGATCTGTTTATTGATGTTTTTTTTTTTCCTTTTAAAAACCCAAGCACAGCCTTTAAATTGAAAATAAAAAATACAATAACATACAAGGATATAACTAGTGTGTGTGTGTGTGTGTGTGTGTGTGTGTGTGTGTGTGTGTGTGTGTGTGTGTGTGTGTGTGTGTGTGCGCATGTGTGAGTGTATGTGTGTGTGTGTGTGTGCATATATGTGTGTGTGTGCGTGTGCATGAGTGTGTGTATGTATGCTTGTGTGTGTGTGTGTGTGTGTGCGTGTGCGTGAGTGTGTGTATGTATGCTTGTGTATGTGTGTGTGCTCAAGGGTCCACAAGCAAAGTGGAGTGTCAGGACTGTCTTTCCAGGATTAACGGGACATCTGTAATTCTCTGGCTGGATGGAGCTCCTGGCTCCTAGTGAGTGTGTTTATGTGTGTGTGTAGTGTGTTTATGTGTGTGTGTATGTGTATATATGTATATATATATATATATATATATATATATATATATATATGTATGTATGTATGTATGCGTGTCTGTGTCTGTATGTACAGTATGTGTGTGTGTATCTATGTGTGTATGTGTGTGTGTGTGTGTGTGTGTGTGTGTGTGTGTGTGTGTGTGTGTGTGTGTTTGTGTGCATATGTGTGTGTGTGTATCTATGTGTGTATGTGTATGTGTGTGTGTGTGTGTGTGTGTGTGTGTGTGTGTGTGTGTGTATGTGTATGTATGTGTGTGTCTGTGTGTTACTGGCTAACTGCGTGTGGGGCTCCTTCAGTAACTTTCAATGGGACTTGACGGATTGCGCTTGGCTCTCTGCCCTCCCTCCCTCCCTCCCGGTGACCCACCGAAAGGCCCATAAAACCACGCGACAGGAGGCTGACGTCAGGCAAGCAGGCAACATCTGGAGGCCATTACGGCTCCTGAGAAGAGCTCTCCGGCCAGCGCCGCCAGGCCTGCCGAGGCACGACGGGGAGAGACGGAACATCCATCACTGCAACAAGGTGCGGGAAAAGTGTGAACATATCGGCGCGCGCTGGAGGCCCACTGCTACTGCTGCACCCGGAGTGAGAGTGTGTGTGCGCGGGGGGGAGGGAGAGCGTGATGAGGCACAAAGGGTAAATAATGCCATGGCGTTAACAATCACACCCCCACCCCCCAGCCTCCCCTCCCACCGCTGAGGACACACAAACTCCATGGAAACAGCTGGCCATCACATGACCCCGAAGACGGGGGAAAAAAAACAAAAAACATCTGGAGCTAAACGCCCTCGCAATTAGTTTCCCCCAGATAAGACTCAGATCCGCGAGGGTGGCTGCCAGCTCACCGTCATCTCGACGTGTCTGCTCTTCGGTTTCTCCGAAGGAAACATTTCGCTCGAGAAGAGCGAGCACGCCGAGAAAAATAAAGGAAAAAACATTCCCCTTCCTTTCCACTTCTTTTGCATCACGCTCAGAGTGCCTTCTTGCGGAGAGCTGAAAGAGAAGTCTACCAGTTTCGGTGACAGATTGTTAACATTGGCCGTTCCTCTAAAACTTGCGTTGAGAATTACCATACCTCGCCATACCCTTCTGATTGCAGCTTTTTCCAGTTAGCGAAAATGAGCTGGAAATTAGTGGCTGCAGACTGCGTGAGGCACACGGTATCCCTGTATAATGTTACTCTGGCTGGGATTTCTCCTGTCTGCCGAGGCTGCCAGACTGTTTCTCAAAGCATCTTAGACAGGGAGTTCTCCTTCTTTGTTCCTGGAAACATTCTGGACGTGGCTTTTTAAGAGCGGCGCTGTAGCTGTCAGTGGAAACATCGTAACCTAATTTGATGCAGAGCTGCCACGCAATGGATCAACTCTTTCCTTCAGAAAGTAATTTCACAGGAAAATAGCAGTAACTTGGAGCGGGAACGCACTGGAGTGGGATGTGGAAGTAATCTTTGTCAAATTAAAATCAAAAAACGATTCAGGGGGGGGGGGAAGAAAAACAGTCTGTTCTTCATTCAAATGAACTGTAAGTGATAAAGTCTGATACTGAGCAACAGAACTCAAAGGAGATTAACAAATGTGTAGCACATGTATCCAAAGTGAAATGCTCGAAAAAACAAATGTGCCCGCTTATCGAACTCTTCCCAAATAACAGCGTAGAGCTGCACAGTACGGCCTAGGAAAACTCTTGCCTCGGGAATGAACAATAGGCAAGCCTTTAGAAAATATTGAAAACAGGCAAAGGAGATTGCAAAGCAGCAAAGTTACACACAACAAATGCAAATGCAAAAAAAATAACATTACAGGAAGTGATGTCACAATGAATAGTCTTACAATGGGGGGGGTGGAATCAAATAATTTGGCTTAAGATGAAATACAGAAGTATTTCAACCAGGTATCACCTCTGACTGAGCCACTGGGAACGAAGGGAGCTCGTCAGACCAGCATAGTTTTCGCACCTTTAATGCGTTCAAGCAACTTCCCCATTAAAATGGCCAAGAGTACCTTTGATTTAGGAAACAAAACTACAGAAGTAAAACATGCAGAGGTTTCAAGATTTGAAAATAATGCTGCATTCGTTGCCAATGGCTCAGTCAGTGGCAATATCTGGGTGAAATGCAGAAGCGTTAATGAATGGCACTGGTGTTCTCTGGTGGGAATCGACGCATGACAAGCTCTGGACTCCAACTCCCATCAGCCCCTTTTTGAAACATTCTGTGGGGATCTGCCATTTGAATGCACACCAGGGGAATGATTCAATTTTTTGGAAGGTAAATATGCAGATAAACAGGGGCTTAATCATTTGGGCCAGTGACCAAACACCAGGAAACAAACCAGTCTGACAGCAGCTAAACCAATGGCACAAACACACGCACAAACACACGCGCATACACACAAACCATGTATTTCGTTTGGTACCTGCAATGGACACTTTGATACTGGGATGGAACGTAATGCAACAGCAGTGTTGGTGTGGTAGTAGCCGTAATGGTGAGATGGCAGTGCGTAATGTTTGTGCAGTGTTGGAATGGCCGTGACTGTGTTATTTGTGTGGTGTTGGGAGTAAATCTTTGGGTTTTTGATAGAACGGCCATGGTTGTGGTCATGAGCCCCCCTCACCTTTGTGAATTGTGACGTGATTCTATGTCAGGACCTGACTCTGCATAAAAGGAAGAAAGTGCTTATTCAATCCCAATACTCCGGCTCCTTTTAAAACATTTTTTGTTGCTGTTCAGTAATCATCATCCCGCACCGCTGCCATTAGTCACTTTGTGTTCACGCTGTGCGTCCGGGCGGGGGGCACTGGGGTTTGGTGAAGAGCGGGGGCACGTAGGGGCATGCACGGACATGGGGGGGAAGGGGGTGTGTCTTCTGTGGGGGGGGATGTGACGAGAACGCACGGAGGGGCTCTGTGAAAGGAATCTGACGGGACACTCAGGGGGTCTGTGCGTGTGAGTCTGCCCGAGACGTCTGCCAGCTGCTCCTGTGCTCATTAGTGCCGTGCTGTCGTCTGTCTGCGCAGTGGGAGAAACACACAAACTGGGGGGGGGGACTTACGGACAGACAGACAAATGGACAGAGAGTCCAAACTGAAAATACGCCACAGGGAGCAGAGAGAGACAAAGTGCTGTAAGGACAGGCGTAGGCCCTCAACTGGGGGGACAGACAAAGAGAAACATTTCACAAGAGTTACCTTCGGAGAAAAAAACCCAAACAATAATAATAATGTGCAATATACGCGTATCGAGTTAATGTTAGCTTCCTTCAAAGTCCTCGCTCGTTACCATGGAGACGCGGTCGTTATACTTCGGCATGTGTTTTGTTTTGTTTTTTCATTCTTTTTTTTCAGTTACAGTACGGTATGCACCGGGACCGAGGCAACCGTGACCGCCGCCCAAACGCCAGGTCCACTACTGCGTTACCGCCGTACACTGAACGACCGCACAGTCGGCATTCACTGGGAGGGGGGCTGCCTATTGCAAGGGTTTAGAACACCTGCCGGATGCACCTTGACTCCTGCGTCCAGCGCCTCCCTCTCCCTGGCCCATACCCCAGCCCATGTGAGCTGTGTGTGCATGATGAAGGCTTATGGGAGCACACCTGCTCACCAGAACACCTGCTCATCCAGCCCCTGAGGTGCAGCGATTTTGCGCTTACCTGTCAGGCACGTCCAACAAGGGGCCCCCACGAATCCATCCACGCACCCCTCTCCTCAAACCTCGTTCCTCCCCATCCTACACCAGCAAACCCCACTATTCCTCCTCTGTCCTACACCAGCAAAACCCACTATTGAACAGAAGGGCAGAATTGGGGGCTTGGCTGGATTGGTTGGACCCCTGGACTCATGTAAATCTGCAGGACCATTAACTCAGAGCAGGACGTGCCCATGTTTGTAACGAAGCAACAACAAAAAAAGTGAAGCTGTTTGTACCTCTTTTTTAGTGTCGTTTGGTCTTTGTGGTGCGGTGCTGTGCGCCCATGTGAAATAATTTCCCTCAACAAAGGAGATAACATCAGAGCCCATTGATGCATAGCCTGCCACAGAACTACTTATAAATCAAAAAGCTCAATTTCTGTAATAATAATAATAATAATTGCTCATTGTCATCATCATAGCTGCTTTTCCTTATATGTGTTTACTAAATAATTGTTTAAAATAGAAGCAGGTGTTGTGTTAACACTGAACCTCACATCTCTCTGAATCCATGAAGGTTTCATGAATCCCCCCACCGCCATATACATGTGAAATTGAAATTGTACATCTATTCATTAATCAGTTGGGTTTTTCAGTTGGGTTTTTGTCAGGTGCTAAAATAAAAAAACACGCCATAAGCTGACGTGGGCGGAGATGAGAGATCGTTAAAAAAGAATGTGTCCGCTTGGCAACTCGGCAACAGCCGGTCGCAGTAGTCTAAATGCGGGAAAACAAACAGAACTTTGCTTAAATTGTTACCAGAGGGATAAAATGGCAGATCAATTGCGCTAAACTGGTTCAAGGTGCGTTTCAAAGGGGCAGCACTCAGCCTTGCTAATGTACAACAGTACAAGGGGAAGAAGAGGAGGGAGGGGGGAGAGCGCTGCTGACTTTGTGCTTTAGAAGTGGATTTTCAGCGTTCCTGCGCTGAATAAGAGGTTGAATACGCTCTGTGGCGTGTGGAGTGTGGCATGCGGTGTGAGTGCAATTCTGACTTTATTTATTTATTTGCTGCGTTTATTGCTGAGTCTCTTGGCCCGGTCTTGGCCAAAGATTTAGTGCGTTCCTGCTTGTGCTGTCCAATGCACTTCCTGGCGAGACTCAGACATCAGTGAGCGGGCTCCACGTGGACGCGAACACACACCGTATCTGAGAGGGGCAGGGGGTCTGTCTCTGGTCGGTTGCAGGTTCGAGAGGAAGCATAGTGCCCGAAGGTGTATTACGATGTTGTGTCAACTCCCCTGCAAAGGCGGGCCAAAGACAGTAGTAGACTGTAGGATATCTATCCTCACGCAATACAGATTCTCATAATCACGTGCACCACACACTTTTAAGTTATACAGCAAATGTATCCAGGCCAGCAATCCCAGGTACAACAAACTGCGGTCCAGGTGAGTCAAAACAAGCCCAGGTGAGTCTAACCAAGCCCAAATTTTTCAAACCAACTTCAGGTCAAAACAGAAGCAGGTGTTTATCCTATATAGAAATACTACTGCCAGAAATTCTCCATAGCAAAGCTACCAACAAGCTAGGCATTGCATCAAGGTCTTCACATATCAGTTCACAATGACAAAATACACATTTGCCTCCTCGCTGTGCTGTCCACTGGAACCACAAATGGTATTATTTTCTCAAGTCTTTTTTTCTTTGGTCTCTCCTAAACAGGAACAACCAAAGCAGGAGAATCAACATCCTCTTCTTCCGTCCTGTGCTACAGCAGTGAGCGAACGCCCGAACTGCACAAAGCGCCGACCTCGTTCATTTTATTCGCAAACAGCCGCGTACCAAAAAATGTAATCTCTTTAGATCCCAGGTCTCGCCTGCGCAAGAGTAGCCGGTGAGGCTCATTCAGCTGTTAAGAAAAGCATACTGTGTCGCATTAGACCTACACTCACGCTGCTAAGCCGGGTCAATAGAACAACACGCATGCTGCTAATCCGGGTCACTGGAAACACGGTTTTAACAAAACTCGGGCCACGGAGACCCATAATCAGGTGACCTGGCCACTTCCTGTCGGTGACCTAAGCAACCAGCGGAGGTCATAACTAAACCCTCTTGGTCCTGGACAGCCATTTATGATTTTCATCTTTTGCCTTTCTTTTTGTATTTCTCCCCCATGCTGGTTTGAATAGCCAGCCTCTATCGCGCGAGGACGGTAAATCTGCGTTAAATCTGCCTTCCAGCGAGTTCTACACGATGCATTATTGGCCGTCCAAGCTATAACGTGATTTTAGGGGCTCAATGCACTAAAATAACCTTGTCTGTAGAATGCTGTTTTTCTGTTTTTAATGTCTTTCGTTTAATTTACTGATGAAAATTAGGCCTGTGCCATTAAGGAGTAAATGCTAACATTTCTCAACCAATGTCACCTTGGTAAAAAAAGGCTTTGCTGGCATGGCAAACTTTCTTAAGGGTAGCGACAAACAAAATTGGTGACAATGACGTGGTATTACCAGGGTAACTGTGGCATATATAGAGACGGCTCGCTCCCCAAGTGCATCTTGTGGTGTTTTTTGGGGTTTCAATAGACCGCATTAAATGGTTTACGGGACAGGGTCGTCGTAATGAATGCTGCTTGGCTGGGGAGCCAGGAAATATTCTCTTTAATTCAATTACAGCTTAACTGCAAAAACAAGCCGGGGAACTTAATGGAATTATTCTATTTCTTTTTTTCATTATTTGGACTCCTTCAATGACAAAACAAAAGCGGCCATTTTTCTTATTACTTACGGGAAGGATTGGCGGTCAGACGCCAAGCGTGTTGGCGCTCTCGACACCTGGAGATCCCGCCCAGCCGTAAATAACGATGAGCTCTCCTGGCATCTCAGGAGCCGTGGGAGCGATGTGACGAATCCCAAACACGCAGGGCTCCGCCTCCCCGCCCGTTCCGTTCCACGCTCCCACCCCCGCTCTTTAAACCTGCCCCCTCTCTTTTTCACTGTCACCCTGGGACAAAAGCACGGATATTTCAACGATATCGTCCAGAACATACGGTACGCCCTTTCAGTAAGAGCTAACGGTCATTTCCCGCTCTTTTTTCTTAAAAAGAACAAAACAAACAATGTTTTTTATAGGCTCTGTGGAGACGTGCCCCCATCGGTAATGACTCATCGATAATGAAACGGATACTCTTTGATTTCGTTAGCGAAGCGGGGGGGACTGATTGTGTTGGATCGCAGTTTTATGTTCCGTGTGATGTCATGGCCGCTCTGGGGGCTTGGCGGTGTGTGGGGGCGGAGCTATGACCTCACACTCCGGCTCTCATTGGCTGCCGTTCCGCAGAGGATGACCTTCAAACTCGCCGGACTCCCCGCAAATCCCGTCTAGGCGCCATTCGCCTCCTCCGTTTACTCACATGCCTGACCCTTCGGGCCCAAGAGGGGAAAAAACGCCAACATCAGTGTTCGATACAGATTAATTTCTCAACCCCCTCTCAGGGAACAAATCCCTACGCACCAAGACACAAGAGCCAGACACAAAGAAAGGAGGGAACAGCGTGTGATCTGCAGACACGGAGCGGTGCGCTGCGCTCCACTCTCACCAAGCGTCACTGCTCTTCTTTTTGTCCCTCACTCTGGGCCCGAGAAGAGAAGGATATCCTGAATACTACACAAGTAAGGCAAAGAAACGGGTCAAAGTTCAAACTCAAACAGGCTCAAACATTGAAACACTGACGTCACATGCACAAGGCCGGGGGCGTGCGCCACCGGACCAGGTGACGCAGTAACATGTCTCCCTGAAGTGGCCCCTCCCACCCATCCACGGGACAATGAAACCACCGGGACTATGGCGACTCCGCGTTACGTAAGTGAACAACATTGAGTCACGCTAGTGGTACAGAAAGACGGAGGGCTCCTTTTGTGTCTGCATCAAAGTGAGCCACAACTGCAACACTGCTCTCCATCCCTCCTTCTACAAGGCGCTAAACAGGAATGTACAATTAAACAGCCACATCAGCTGTGGTTCACTGTGGCAGAGCGTTAGCAACGCTTAGGATGTGGGTTCAATTACCACCGGGACCACATGTACTGAAAAATGTATGCATTCACTACTGTAAGTCGCTTTGGATAAAAGTGTCTGCTAAATGGCATAAATAATGGCATGAAAAATTATATCTGTCTGTTTACCATGGCATGTGGTTTACATTATTTTCATGCTCATCAAACCATTCAGTGACCACTCGTGCCCTGTGGATGGGGGCATTGTCATCCTGGAAGAGACCAGTCCCATCAGGATAGAAAAGCTTCACCACAGAATGAAGGTGGTCACTCAGAATGGCTTTGCATTTATTGGTGTTTACCTTGCCCTCTAAGGGGTTGAGTGGACCTAAACTAGGTAGGAAAATACACCTTACATCATAACAGAGCCACCAGAACCTTTCATTTACTCAAGTCTTTTCTTTATTTTGTGAGTTGCCTGTATATGTCAATATCACAATCTATAACTTTATACTGTATACTGTGTCCATACATATACATAAATACATATTCAGTGTGTCACCATGTCGCCTGCTTTTCTGAATCTAAGCTTCCAAACGCATCAACGCTAGATGCCTCACTGCATTTATTTCCCTTTGGCTTATTTTCCTTAATCCTCTCTGTAAAAAAGTGTGTTTTAGTTGTGAGCACTGAACAGGAATCCTGCCAGTGTTGGGTACACAGTAGCAGACATACAGACAGACAGACCAACCTGCTGATTAGAACAGTAACACATGGGAGTTTTCTTTTGTTTCATTTTGCCCACCCAATGGGGGATGACGGACTCCTTTAATAATACAAGATTAATCACGAAAAAAGAAAATAAAGCAAAGGGTACAGGCATTAATTACATGAATTAATTTAATGTAATTAATTAGATTATATCCCCATATCGTCATCAGAAGTGACCCATTCCTGGCCCACATTCAAAATCCCCCATCTCCCCTCCCCCCTTTCCCTTCCCCCTCTCACTTTCCCTCCACTTCCTCCCTAGTGGCCATTATTAAAAATCTCTGGCAGGGAGAGCAAGGAGGCGACTGGCGAGGGGCAGGGACGGGACAGGAGCAGCACTCAGGCAGGTGAGGTGAAGGTGGGCCTCAGAGACAGCGTGGAAACAGAGAGAGAGAGAGAGGGAGGGAGAGAGGAGAGAGAGAGGGAGGGAGATAGTAAGAGAGAGAGAGAGAGGGAGAGAGAGAGAGAGAGGGAGGGAGAGAGAGAGAGAGAGGGAGGGGGAGAGAGAAGGAGGGCAGAGAGAGATAGTAAAAGAGAGAAAGAGAGAGGAGGGAGAGAGAGTGAGAGAGAGAGAGAGAGAGAGAGAGAGGGCGGGGAGGGAGAGAGAAGGAGGGAGCAAGAGAGAGAGAGAGAGGAAGAGAGGGAGAGAGAGAGAGTAAGAGAGAGAAAGAGAGAGAGAGGGAGAGAGAGGGAGGGGGAGAGAGAAGGAGGGAGAGAGAGCAAGAGAGAGGAAGAGAGTGTGAGAGAGAGAGAGAGAGAGAGAGAGAGGGAGGGAGGGGAGAGAGAGAGAGAGAGAGGGGGAGGGAGAGAGAGAGAGGGGGAGGGAGAGAGAAGGAGCGAGAGAGAGAGAGGGAGAGAGAGAGATAGTAAGAGAGAGAAAGAGAAAGAGAGGGAGAGAGAGAGAGAGAGAGAGAGAGGGCGGGGAGAGAGAAGGAGGGCGAGAGAGAGAGAGAGAGGAAGAGAGGAGAGAGAGAGATAGTAAGAGAGAGAAAGGGAGAGAAGGAGAGAGAGAGAGAGAGAGAGGGCGGGGAGGGAGAGAGAAGGAGGGAGCGAGAGAGAAAGAGAGGAAGAGAGGGAGAGAGAGAGATAGTAAGAGAGAGAAAGAGCGAGGGAGAGGGAGAGAGAGGGGGGGCTCCGGCCGGATTCCTATTAGGCCCGGCCCCGGAGGCTGGGTTAAGCACAGCGGACAGATTAATCTGAGCGAAGAAAGCAGATTCATTTCCACAACAGATCCATCCTGATTCTGCGCTGTTCTGCAGACAGACCGCAGACACATCGCCACACCGCTCTTCAGTCCTCCGAGAACCGCGAGGTGGAACAGTACACCCGTCCCCCCTCCTCCCAACCCCCCACCCTGTGAATGACTGTCCATTTAAAACACAGCACAGAGTCAGAGGGCATATTCAGTTTCAGCGAGTCGGAGCGCATATTCCCACAATGAAGACGCTGCAGAAAGGAAACTGTACAAAACCAGAAGAACCAGAAGAAGAAAAAACAAACAAACAAACAAACAAACAAACAAACAAATGCTTTTGCACTGTGTACAAAGACAATGGTTACATACCGAATAATCATAAAAAACCTGTTATAAAGAAGAATTCATTCATTAAGAATGACATTAAATGCTATGACAGCAACTCTACCTCTCGCTTATACCATAAATTAACTTTTTTAATTTTGATGAAAAAATGTATCATATTAAATATTAAATGTGATAACATACAGACCAATGAGCTGGCACAAAAGCATGTCTAACTTTAATGGAAATGGAATGTCTTAGACAAAACTGCTTCTCGGTATTGGGCCATACTGTAAGGTTATTCAGATAAACGTAATCTCATTTCAACTATAGCTTTTAATAAGTATAATCTCATTTAAAAAATGTGAAACATGTGGTGCTTGACAATGAGGAATGTTAACATAATGATATTAAACAGAGGCTTATATAACATCCCAAAAACTCATATAATATATGAGTATAAAAATTAAAATATATATTTTTGTTTTACCATATATTATACTGTAAGCATATCATTTTTAGTATATTTTATATATATATATATATATATAGGAAACATGACAATTGGTCTGAGAACACACAGATGGTGTATTAGAGAATGCATGGGCGATGCCCCAATGTCTGGCTGAGCCAGGAGAGGTCTTGTAACAATAGTGTCTCTGGGCCAAGCAGACAGGGCCCTGAATCTCATCCCCCAGTGTAAATTAATGCAAGCGTACCTGTTAAACTGTATGAAACCACAGTATGAACTGGTGTTTATTGAGCATTGTGTAACCTGCTTGTGTTCCCGCGGCTGGCTGTGTGATTAAACATTCCCAGCTTGTGTTACGAACACTGGGTCCGTCTCTTCATCAATACGGGGATCATTTTACTTTGAATCTGTGTTTTGGATTTACCAACAGTACAGCGCTGGTAAGTGATCTGTATAGCCATGCATCACAGTAAAGGCAAAAAGACACCTAATCTATTCAAGCCTAGCGAAATGAGACTAAGACTATATTTGATTGAGGTTTTAAACTCGTAAAAGGGATTAACATGGTAAACAACAAAAGATTTTTCAGGTCGAGTTCAGTTAGCAGAACAAGGGAACGGGTGGAAATAAGTTAAAAGTAAACTCCAAACTGATATCATTTTGATATTTTTATTTACACATACCCTCATGGCATGGCAGCTGACACATGGCCCTTTTTATTCTGCCCTAGGTTAGCCACAGCTGGCTCCCGATGCAAACACATATTGAGGAAAACTGATAGGGACCTTCAGAAAGCCAACTGGCTGCTGAGACACTGTGGGGAAATGTAGTGGGCCATTACTGGACCAACATTGGCTGCTGATAGATATGTGATAGTTGACTACAGCACAGAAATAATGCATCAGAGTTCATGATCAATATCCACCACTGGACCAACCAGGCCCCGATTACAGGGTCGTTGGATAACAGTCAGGAAGTAGCATTAACGGACCACAATCACAACGTTATGTTATTGGCTAACTGTCAAGGAGTAGCATTATGTGATCACAGGCAGGAGGCAGCATTATTGGATAATGGGTACAAATGGCTGCAGTGGCACTTGGAAATGCTCTCCTTGATACAGAGAGTACATCTGCAGCTTTGAGAGGGTGAGCAGAGCGGAGAAGGAAGCAAGAGAGAAAGTGAAAGGCAGAGAGAGAGAGAGAGAGAGAGAGAGAGAGAGACCGAGAGAGAGAGAGACCGAGAGAGAAACACAGAGAGAGGGAGATAGAAAGACAGAGAGAGAGGGACGGAGAGAGATATAGAGGGAGAAAGAGAGAGAGAGAGACACAGAGAAAGAGGGAGCGAGAGAGAGATACATAGGAAGAGAGGGAGAGAGAAATAGATACAGAGGAAGAAAGAGAGAGAAACACAAAGAGAGAGAGAGAAAGATACAGAGGGAGAAAGAGAGAGAGAGAGAGAGAGAGAGAGAGAGAGAGAGAGAGAGAGAGAGAGAGAGAGAGAGAGAGAGAGAGAGAGAGAGAGCAAGAGAGAGAGATACAGAGAGGGAGAGAGAGCCTGGCATGGTTCCACCTCTTAAAGGGATTCTTAAAAATGAAATGCAAATGAATGTGACAGCAGATTGCACACTTAATGCGGCCGTATCGCTGGCAGCGTTGTGAGGCCTGCTCGGGGCCGCGGCTCTCCGGCTCCGCTGTGTAGCAGGGAGATGGGAAGTGATGGCGGCGTGCCTTCATTACAGCGGCTTTTGGGACATAACAGCAGCCCTTAGCTACTGCAGCTCCGGGGCTTGGGGCGCTGGTGATAATAGCACTTATACCCACCTCTCTCTGACAGCAGCCGGAGGTAGGATTTTGTGCCCTGGACAAAAGATAGGGTTGGAAATAAAGTTCCTTTTTTTACCCCCTTTCTTACATAAGAAGAAACTGGTCCCGGTCAATGATAAGGGTGCTGTGCAGCGCCCTGTCCCTCTAGTGCCAGGAAGAGAGAAATCCCAAACTAGGGACCGCAGGACAGTTTCAGGACAGTTTCAGGACAGACTCAGGACAGTCTCAGGGCAGACTCAGGACAGACTCAGGACAGTCTCAGGGCAGACTCAGGACAGACTCAAGGCAGTCTCAGGGCAGTCTCAGGGCAGTCTCAGGACAGACTCAGGACAGTCTCAGGACAGTCTCAGGACAGACTCAGGACAGACTCAGGACAGATTCCGCAGGACCATCTCCATCAAGGAGGCACGGTGCCCCTTTGTATCAGTAGATCTGTAGTCCTGTCGTCCTCTCTGTTGCGGTTGGGGTAGAAAACATGATGTCATCAACGGGTTGGTCAATGGCTGCTGAGTGAGGTCCCCCCATCTGAGGCGCCTGGGGGGTGGTGAGGGGGGGTCGTGGAGTGGGGGGGTCGTGGAGCTCAATGACCAGGCTGTGTACCACTCCACCGTTTCAGAGAAGGGTACAAGCGGTCCAGGAACAAGATGGGCATTTACTGCCTTCAGTTCAGCAGCAGTCACACCACCCTGTTGCTGGATTGTAAAATCACAGCAAAGTGTGGGGGTGGGAAGGTGTGGAGAAGGTCTTCAAGGCAGGGGGAGGCACCGCAGCATGGAGTGTTTTCAGTCGTGCAGAACATCAGACTCCACACCGTTTACAGGTGAAACAAACTGTTCCGTTCTACTGAGTTAACGGGGGACCGTTCAAATTTGAATAAACACAGGGATCTCACTCCCACCCTAGTGCCCCCTCAGTTCAACACCTTTCTGCACTCGTTCCACGCTCGATGTGTCACTTTTCATAACCTGTGCATAATGCTCCCAAGCTACTTCCATTTAAATGACCAGAATTCAAGCCATTTCGTGTATTTACCATATAACTATAACTTTATTTACTTGCTTCCATCCAACACTGGTGGGAAAAAACATAGGCAAGACACTGAAATATGGGAAATTGAATTCGATATGAGCAAAAAGTAAAATCAGATGCAGTGCTTTCGGCTAAAACCAGGGAGGGACAGTCTTTTACAGGCTTGACACGTGGCACCTCGCCCTTTGCGTAGCACAAATGTTTTATTTATTTCAGATTTTTCCCCCGTTTTTTCTCCCAATTTGGTGGCCAATTGTATCCACTACTTCTTCAATTTGTCCCAGCCACTACCCCTGGGGGCCAGCAATGAACCGCTTCGTTCGGGACAGAACTTCACCGCTGGAGGGGCGTTGATGACTTCCTGCACAGCCTACGACCCGGCTCTCACAGTCCGTTTAGGAGAGTGGTTCACAATCCTGGACCCTGTGTTTACTGGTTTGTTGTTACAGCCAATCTCTTGGCCAATCAATTAAGGTTGTTGACATCGTAAGTTCTTTCATAATTCTTTCAGCGTATTAACACACTGGAGGTTTGGTGCATTTGCTTTGTCTTTGAATTCTTAATTTTCAACGAATGGTTTACTTTCAGTGGCCAGGTGTCCACACTTTCAGCAATTAGGACCACACTGATTTAATCTGTCAGTCTATAATTTAATCAATTGTAACCTCTTTCTTAAGGAATCATTTGCCATACAGCACATTACAGAAAATGAAAGTTGATCTGACTGATTAAAAGTCCTGGGATGTGAATATGGCACATTAATTCTTCACGGCATGCATAGTTATTTCTGACATAATGTCGCCTTAAGAAGTTAGGGTTAGAAGTAAGAAACCATCCTTCAACAGATATTAAAGGTTTCTCATTAAGAACAATCAATGAAAATCAAAAAGGATTCCCGCACACTGTCTGCCTGCAATGACATTTATTAGATGCAACATTTACGGCATGTCGAACGAAGGTTAGTGGACCGAAACGTTGCATCTAATAAATGTCATCTCAGGCAGAGACAGAGTGCGGGAATCCTTTTTGATCCTCACTTATGTTTGATTTTCTCCTACGCAGCTGTCCCAGAGACTGTCACTCAGCGGCCTTTTTCTTTCAATAATTAAGAACAACTAACAGCTTGTTACAATTATGGGACAAAATCCAGCATGCACAGGTGTCCCCCAGGACCAGGATTGAGAACCACTGGCTTAGGAGTTCACCATACGGTACTGAAGGCAAATCTGATTGGCGGTGAATGTCACATGGGGTGAATGTCACATGGGCCTAGGAAGGCCATGCCTGTGCCGCCCCTCCACTCTGACCAACACCGCACAGCCAGCAAGACCACAGAACGGAGCAGACCTTCACTGAGGTCTGACTGCACAATCTCCTCACTTCAAAGCTGAAGGCTCGATGGACAGTTTCTGTGGACAGGGGTGCACAGCATGCGTGTGATTGGCTGGGGAAGTAAAGCCACACGAAGAGGAACAGCGAGGCATTCGCGCGGAAGCGGGTCAGATGGGACAATGCAGAGTAATGGAGAGAGAGAGGTCACATGACCCCGCCGCCATGCTTGGGGGCAGCTCGGTGGAGACTGCATTAGTTCTGGCTGCTTTAAGCATGATGGAACTTTGTTCCCGTTGGCCAGGGACGGTGAACTGGAGGCACCGGGGACATTACGACCGTGACAGTGGCATCAATTTTGTCTGTTTGGCGAGGATGTCCAGGCCTACGGTCACCCCTGGAGAGCGCCTGCAGAAACAGACATGGGAGGAGAGAACACCGTATTCCTGTGTTTCCAGGATTTCAGTCGTCTGTTTCCATTTCCAGCCCCCCCCGCCCGTATCTTCCCATCTCTAATCAGCAGGATGATCTTCCATATTAGTGAAGGATACCATCAGGGTAATTGTTGGAGATAAACAGGCTGAATGCTTTTCGCCCTCAGGTGGCGTGCTCAAATCACCACTCGACTACCAATGAGCCGGCGTGTGTCTCTACATTTAACGACTTCGAGACAATGCTATCGGTGGACTGATCACAACGGTGGAGTCTGATCAACGTGGAACGAGCGAAGCAAATGCACTTCATGCAAAAATGCCCATTCTGGAACAATGAGGTTGGCGAATTAAGATGGTGGGAACAGGATGCGTTTCAGGCAATACCTCCCCCCCCCCATAAATGTTTACTTACATACGTGTCTTTGCGTGTTGGTATCGGAGTGTGGCGTATGTGTATGCAGACACGCTTAAAATCAGAATCAAACCCTCTACTGTAAACACCGTCCCTGACCGCCCGTCACATTTCCGCCTGGTTATTCCCAAGGGCTGAGGCACCGAAACAGAGTCTCTGCATCACATGGCGGTTGTCGATGGCTGCAGATTGACGTGCAGCGCGGCGCTTGGTTGTTCAGCGCGGTGCCATCGTGTGCAGGCATCGTGTGGAGACGCGTAATGCTTCACAGCACGCTGGTCCGGGTTAAATAACCGGTTCTGCCTCTCTTCTTACTCACTGCTGCTCGCTTAAGCACAGCCCCACGGAGCGGCATTACTCCTTTTTTCTTATTTACGTTTTCTTTTTTCATCTTTTCCGGTCGGCTCGGCAAAGGAGCCCAACACCGCCGAGCGGAGGTTCTGAGACCGGGCCTTCAGAAGGGAAATGCACCCGGGTGTCATCCGCACATCAAACCGCTTAACCCCTCAATGACTTCTCCTGCAGACGTGTCACGCTGGCCCAGAGAGCTTCCTCGTCTGTGTGAGTCATTCGGATGGGAGAGAGACAGAGGACGTGTTTGGGGCTGATTTAACTTGCAAAATAGGTTAAAAAAAGAAAGAAAGGCTTTGTCTGAAATGTCTGAGCGAGTGGGAAATTTCTCTCCTTTTTTTTTTTTTCTCCCTGTGACTCCCAATTTAGCTGCAATTACACCATTTTAAAGGAACTTCCTTTGGGGGGGGTACATGAATCCGTTACTGAGAGAACCTGATGCTGAAGATTTTTTTACAGAGTCGGATCCTGAGCAAGGAGTCTGTGTGTCACGCCCAGAAAGGCTGTAAAAATAGGAGTGCCGTTAGGACTAATTACTTTAAATAGGATACAGGTCTTTATATTAAGACACCACACCTAAAAAAAAAAAACCACGCAATTTCACTTCCAGGCAGAGGAAGGCGATGAATGAAGGCCAAGAGACGTTGGTTATTTAAACTTAAACACAGCCACAGCATCTCCATCACGCTCTGATCATGTATTGCACGGCCATTCTTTACAGTATGCTGTGTCGGGTAGCAACACGTTTGCATAAATATCACATCGGGAGAAAAAATATTGATGATTACTCAATCCAGTTCTTGCTGTATGATGACAGAGGTCTGTATAAAGATAGGTACATACAGGTAACTGCCAAAATAAAGGAAACACCAACATAAAGTGTATTAATAGGGCGTTGGGCCACCACGAGCCACCAGAACAGCTTCAATGCGCCTCGGCATAGACAAGTGTCTGGAACTCTATTGGAAGGATGCAACTACATTATTCCAAGAGAAATTCCATTATTTCGTGTTTTGTTGATGATGGTGGAAAATGCTGTCTCAGGCGCCGCTCCAGAATCTCCCATAAGTGTTCAATTTGGTTGAGATCTGGTGACTAAGACAACCATGGCATGTGGTTTTCATCGTTTTCATGCTCATCAAACCAATCAGTGACCACTCGTGCCCTGTGGATGGGGACATTGTCATCCTTGTCAAGAGATCACTCCCATCAGGATATAAATGCTTCACCATGAAGTTGGTCACTCAGAATGGCTTTGCATTTATTGGAGTTTGCCTTGCACTGTAAGGGACTGAGTGGACTTAATCCATGCCAGGAAAATGCACCTCACACCATAACAGAGCTGCCAGAACCCTTCATTTACTCAAGTGTTTCCTTTATTTTGGCAGTTACCTGCATGTCTTGCTTTGACTGGCCTGGTGTGTTTTGTGTGATGTCATGTCTGATGTCATATCACTGTACAGGAGCGTGTATGATGCACATCGCCACTGATTACCCAATCAAAGCAGCAACAGCACAATGGTCTAATCATTTTCCTCCAATTCTTACGTCCCTCCCAATTCTCTATCCCGCTATGCAGATGCAAATCGACCACAAGCAGTACGAGCATGCAGACTCAGTGTGCTCAAGGCCCTCTGTGACATATATATATATATATATATGCCACTTAGCAGACGCTTTTATCCAAAGCGACTGACAGTAGTGAATGTATACATTTTTCAGTATATGTGGCCCCAGTGGGGATTGAACCCACAACCTAAGCGTTGCTAACGCCGTCGCCGACATCACCACCCTCGGCTCTGTGACATCACCGCCCTCGGCTCTGTGACATCACCGCCCTCAGCTCTGTGACCTCACCGCTTTGTGAGGTCACCGTCCGGAGTGGAATTTTTCAGCCCTTCAATTTGTACTGCACATTACAGGGCCACGGCTCCCGCATTGAGCCGATGATCCAGCTTAAATATTTCATTTCATACAAGTGTGGCAAAAAAACAACATTCCAAATGTAATTTTTGCTTCCTTAATTTAACGTGGATCTTAAATTAATCTTTCGTAAAAAAAGAAAAGAAGGTAGAGACAAAAACAGTTTGTTGGTAATGCAGATAGACGCACTGTGCCATTCTGCTCCACAAAGCAGGGGAGAGACTTTACGGACTGCGTGGGTTGGAGGGGGAATTAATATTAAATATGTTTTTGATTACCGTGCCGCGAGAATGTCGCAGAGAGCATTCTGCACAAACGTCTTACTGCCAAGCCTGATATGTCTACAGTTAACAGCATGAATGAGTGCGTGCTGTAATGTACAAGGCTACAAGATTACAACACTGCACCTGACTCCGGCATGTACTGTAAAGCCAAACACTACGGTGTGATCTCTGCAGCGAGCGGGCGAAACCGCAGCGCACACGTCCAACGGACATCGCCGACCAGCTGGTTCCGAGGTCCTGCAGCCCAAACAACGGCTTTAGAACAGAACCCTCTTCGTGGTGCCAATCCCAGGCAGAGCCAGAGAAGGCTGGTTTGGATAGCAACCATAACAACAAGTGAATTTCTTTCACTTAAAAAAAAAAGTCATTGTTAAAAATAAATGAGGTAATATGTGGTCTCCATGGTGATTAATTTGCTATGTACCTAGCTAACAAATCTAACAAACAATCCGAAAAACTAAAGTTTCAGTTAATTACCAATGAATGCACTACGGCTGATTAAAATCACACCTTCCTGAGAAGGAAAGACGCCGGTTGCACGGCTGTATTCTCACCGCTGGCTGTAGTCATGCCACATTTCAGGACTGTATCATATCTACTGATATGCTAATGTGCTGCAGATATAAATGTACCCATTTCTAATAAGCAGATGGGTATTCTGATGATTTCATGCCCTCAAGTTATGCTTTGGTGTGAAAACTCGCTTGGGTTGCCTCTGCCACCTAACAAAGCCTATAGGCGTCGTCAACGGTCCTCCCGTTTCCTTATGTTATGCACACTGCTCCAAGTGTTACATGAAATAAGCCACGTGCTTGTGAACATTCCCCATTCCCCGTCCCCTGGCACCCCACACCCCTCCCTGTACCAAAGCCGCGTGCTTCACATTTACATTTTAGGCATTTAGCAGACGCTCTTATCCAGAGCGACTTACACAGTTTACATTTCTTTACACACAATCCATTTATACAGCTGGATATTTTTACTGAAGCAATTCAGGTTAAGTACCTTGCTCAAGGGTGCAACGGCACTGCTCCACCTGGGAATCAAACCTGCAACCTCTCAGTTACAGGCCCAGCTTCCTAACCATTACACTACACTGCCATCCAATGCTTCAATGAGCCTCTGTTAACCTGTAACAACAGGGCTCGATTAGCACACGCGGTCTAGTTAATCAAAACTGGCTGGCCCCCAGCCCTGGATCCTGGAGGGCCGCAGGGTCTGCTGGTTTCCTTTGTTTCTCGGGCACTTAATCGATCATTTGAAGGGACCGGTAACACAGTCGGCTCACACCTCACCTGGTTTCGTGTGTCTGAACTGGTTGCCGATTTTAAGATGAAAGCAAAAGCCCTACAGCAGACCGTACGGCCCTCCAGGACCAGGGTTGGGGGCTGCTGTTCTAACCACCTGCGGTTCAGGCGCGTACGTTCTGGGCAAGGCTCCACAGCCGCTTCTCTTTGAGGTGGAACAGGTAACAAAGGTGGCAGAGCGGGAAGCGCATGTACTTTCGCGGTACCTGTGTTCAAGGGAAAGCTTCTCGTTTGGTCTTTCCTTTCTCCTGATATCTAATTAACGCGGGGGTTACCTCTGTGGCTAAAACAGTTAGCCGCACATTCCAAACAGCCGCTGAAACAATGCAACCGTATCACTTTGAACAGAGAGACACATAGATAAATGGATGAATAAATAAATAAAGTAAGCGTGAAGCCTCTCGCCGTCTCCTGAGCCACTTATGCAAATCCACTGTATGAATCTTTGGGTGCATTTGTTAGACGGAGAACTGATTGAGCTGGCTGCGGAGAGGAGGGAGGGAGAGAAAGAGGGAGGGAGGGAGGGGGAGAGAGAGAGAGAGAGGGGGAGAGAGAAGAGAGAGAGAGAGAGAGAGAGAGGCCGCGGGACACACTGAGAGGTGCGTTGGCAGTGAGGCAGTTGCCGCTCTGTGTTTTTTTTATTTACTTGCCATTCGATTGAATCTGAACCACCATGGTGAGCTTGAGTCACGCCACGTTTGGGCCCCTGTGGAGACCCTTGCCCCTGGATCGGGGCCCCAGACTGCCTGAGTTGTCCGTACCCTAAAACACCTCTCTTAGGCTTGTCACATGGCCTCTGGTCTGGCATACAAATTCCTCTCACCAGCCCTAGTGCAGACCGTGGGCCAAGAGACAGCATGCGCAGCCAGTGACAGCACATACAATGTATGTAGTGTATCATTACAGACAGGACACACAGCATGGTCTCTGCCTTCAACATGGGGAACTGGGGCTCTGTATGCAAACACCAGGGTACCGTATAACAGCGGTTCTAATATGCTTTCATCTCAAGGCCCCCCCCACAAAATGGGGGAAGACCCCCATCTTAAAAAAATATATATACTTTTGACACTTTCGCACATCTCTATCCATTTAACAGGCTAGTACACACAGGCATTTCTAAACCACAATGACATCACATTATAGATGTGCAGTGCATACTGGGAGACACCTGTATAAAAATCAGCTCCAGTTATGCTGTGAGGAGGAGGTAAACGCCTCGCTTTCGCACAATGGCTCCACACCAGCAGTAGGCCTCACTACTCAACATGATCATTGCACTTGTATATTTGTCCTCCAAAATAACTTCCACAGCCATTAAGGCAAACGACGCCACACGCAAATACCTAGTATGACAACCAAGTACCACAACAGAACAGACAGCAATACTGTAGATACTTAGAGCAAAGCTGATCACGTATGGTCATTACACGAACAAGGGGAATACGTGGACTATCATGGGCACAATTACTTATTACAATGTTCAATACTAATCAACCCATCACAAAGGGAATACGTGATGCTTATCTCTGCAGCCAAAACCAAAAAATGAACTCAAATACATCAGACGAACAAAGAAAAGAAAGTGTGTTAATCACAGCCGTTAATGTAATTTGCAAAAAAAAACTTGAATTCCAAGACTGCCAAGAGCAGGAATGGTTTGAGTTGGGAGGTTGGGAGCTGCCTGAAAATGAGGGTTTTCAGCCCATGCTTGAAGGCAGACAGTGACACCCCCTCACAGAAACATCACATGAATTTCACAAAAACACAATGTGATCCCTGGTGAATACATTGAAGTAAATGTGACAATGTGTGACAACTTGTGCGTTAGTGTGCAGTATGCATGTGTAAATGTGTGGTGTACATGTGAAATGTAAAAAAAAAAAAAAGCACACATGTATTTCACATGTGCAGAATTCCTGTGATTTTTCCTTTAGGCCAGGTACTCTGTGGTCCTGTCTGGTTCAGACAGCTCAACCAACCCCTGAGGGGCCAGTGTGGAGAGGGAGTGGGGGGGGCGAGTTACACGACCTCAAAGGGGTGGCGCTGCCAAGCAACTGGATGAGGGAGATCACAGGGGCCTAGCTGGAAGAGTAGGACTATCAGTTGCTTGCAGGCTGTTGCAATAGGATTGTGAGCCACTGCAGACAAGCCTGCAGGTAAACACACGGCGATGTTTTCATTTGCACTGCGGGAGACGGCCGAGCAGAGGGCCGAAGCATCGTTAAAGAATATCGTGTCAGTTTAATCGCTTCGGCGTTCGCCACCGTGGGAGGGGATCTGCCCCGCCCAGCGCAAACGCACACTGACTGGGCTTACCATGGTGACATAAACAGGAGCCAGCAGCACAGACAGCAGCCCCCGTTCCCCAACTGAATGTGCCACACATCTTTAAGCTATTAGCATTAACGACTGCTTTGAACCTGGCAGCTGCGCTGGGAGAGGGGGAGAGGGAAAGAAAGAGAAGGAGAGAGAATTGCGTTTTAAAAAACAACATCCCTTGCTACATGTCTGAGTCTCGCGAGGTGTGGCACCACACAGAGGAATAGCAGGAGCATGCACAAGACCAGCGGATGCAAGGTTCTGGAATTCACCAACTGGGAAGGAGCGCCACTCTGGCCCTGTGGCTCTCACACACCCCTTACACCCAGAATGCACCTGGGGCTGTGCTCCAGGGGGTGGAGTTTGCAGTCCTACACCCAGAATGCGAACAGAAGCTGGTCCCCAGGGGGCGATCTTACAGTCCCAGACCCACAATGCAACTGGAGTTGTGCCCCAGGGGGTGGAGTTTACAGATTTACACCCAGAATGCAACTGGAGCTGTGCCCCAGGGGGCGATCTTACAGTCCCAGGCGCGGGAGGAAACTGGAGCTGTGAACCAGAGACTCAAAAGACAGATTAGAATGCCCGTTACCTGCGCTTGACTTAGTGACTGCAGCTCACAGCTAGTTGAAAGGGAGCTGCACTCCTGCCTGCTCTCCACTCCTGACGCCACGCGCAGTGACATGCCACGGCAAACTCCTGCGCCGCTGTCATCTCGAAACTTTGTCTGTGTGTCCCCTCCTGCACCTAGTAACACACCTGTGTGTTTCCAAGGCAACTGGAGTTCGGAGACTGGGTGGTGTGTGTTGTTAAAAATACCCGTTGGAACATGTGGGGGTGTGTTCAGCTAATTGAAGCGAAGAAAGCTTGGGGAGTCGCGGCAGCGCACCGATTCTCACCCCAGAACTGCCGAAATGCCCAGAGAGAAAGGAAGAGTGAGAGACGGAGAAAGAGAGAGTGACAGGCAGAGAGGAGAGACAGAGGAGTGGATCCATTGAATGAGAGGAAATGAAATATGAAGACCACACAACTGAAGAAAACTGCCAATAAATAGCCTCTTTATCCTGCTACACAGTGACCCAGCTTACCCCCACAAGACACACAGCTCACATGAACACACACACACACACACACACACACAGACACAGTACTTCCTATCTACAGCACATTTTGAAATATAAGCACATAATGACGAGAATAGGCTGTTTGGCCCACCTAGGCTCAATATTTCCTACTCTAAAGAGGATTCAGTACTGCATCAAGCCTGGACTGGAATACTCCAAGTGTCTCTGCCTCCACTGCATAATCTTTTTTATTTGTTAATCCCTTTTATGAATTTAAAAACCTCAGTCAATCCCCCCCTGTTTGTGGAGCTTGAATAGATTAAGCATCTTCAGTCTTTCCTCGTAACTTTTACCTTTCATACTAGTTACCAATGTCATTTTTTTACATTTTCAAAAGCTTCTATATCTTTACTGTAGTGCGGTGCCCAGAACTGCACACAGTACTCTACATGAGGTCTGACGAAGACATTATATAACATAAATATAGCCTCCTTTTTTATACTCAATCGCTTTTGCTATGTATCCCAGCAACCTTCTTCATTGCTACAGCACAATGCTTAGATCCTGATAGATCAATTACTAATCCCCAAGTCTCAAATTGAACACATTCTCCTCCCATGAAGTACTCCTGTCTTAAATTTGTATTTTGCACATGCATAACTTTACATTTAGTCATATTAAATGTCATCTGCCATGTTTTTCCCCACTTCTGGATTTTGTTTAAATCATCTTGCAGCACTTGGAACACTAGTAGATTCCAAACTGGTTGCTAAACCCCTGAGTTTTGTATCATCTGCGAATGTAACTATTTTGCGAATTTAACTATTTTGCTACTAACATCCCTATCCTTATCATTTGTATAATTAAGGAAAAAGCAGAGGTCCCAGCACCGATCCCTGCAGGACTCCACTGCCCACAGCCCCAAGGTCAGATACAACCCCTCCTACCATTACTCTTTGTATTCCACCTAGGAGCAAATTACAAACCCACTCTAAAATAACTCCTGTAATTCCTACTTTTCATTCCTTTTGACAATGAGCCTCTTGTGTGGTGCCTTGTCAAATTATTTTAAATATCATATCATATCATAAGCCTGGTTCAAGTTAAAACACTTTGTAGCTTGCTCAAAGAAGCACATTTTCCAGAGTATTGAATTCAATAAAAGACCTTAGCAACAGGGCCAACATTGAAAGTAAAACAGACATATGAACACAATGTTTTGCCGTATCCTGGGTTTAAGGGGTGGTTTGAGGGGTGTTTGAGGGGTGTACTGGTACTGGTATTGCCTCCTCCGAGACGGCACTCATCGTGCCGTCGACTGTAATTCCGGCACCCCAGAACCACTCCTGTGCGCAGCAAACTGTGTCGGCTTCCCTCCCCCCTCCCTGGGGTGGACAGCCAATTGCCGCCCCGATGGCACTCTCGACCAGAGCCGACTCTGGCACGATGGGGAATCGAACCCCGGTCTCCGTGGCCAGCGTCGGACGTTGAAACCACTAGACCACGCGAGAGGCCGGGGCCGGCACTTTTCAATCCAGGAAAACGTCTGGAGCAGGGGTGATTCTAGGATTTGACCTTTAGGGGGGCTCAGTCCCCAATGAGAATGTGAGATGTACACATGCAAAGCACAAGCGTAAATGTTTAATTAATTTACTGCTACATTCCCCAAAGCAAAAACACATACAGTATACTGAAAAATGTATGCATTCAGTGCTGTAAGTCGCTTTGGATAAAAGCGTCTGCTAAATAGCATATAAACATATGAATTAATTTGGTGTAGAGAATGTAATTAGATGACTGTGAGAAGCCCGCTCCCTCCTCTCATCTCGCCTGCCATCAATCTCACAATCATCAGTCCAATCTCACAGTGACAGGCCCAACCTCACAGTGACCGGCCCAACCTCACAGTGACAGGCCCAACCTCACAGTGACCAGTCCAACCTCACAGTGACGGGCCCAATCACTGCAGTGACCGGCACAATCTCACAGTCACGAGCTACTGCCCGGGCATAGTCACGGGCCCAATCTCACAGTGACTCCCTGCACACATGAAACATGGGAGCAGGCGTGGAGCACGACAGCGTCTCAGAAATAGGCGCATATCACCCTTAGAGAGAGCAACACAGGGTCCACCACCAACACCACTGCCTGCCGCTCTCCATCCAAATCTCTATTTGCACAGCACCGAGGAGCCCCACACCAGCACCCACAACGAATTCAAGGGAACGACGCGTTTCTTCCATAACAAAAACAATGGATTTATACAGGAGCCATCGGTGGGCGATCCCCGTCAAGCAAAACGTCACCTTTTCCAGTGTCCGATTTGGAACGAGACGGATCCAGGCTGTAATTAGGGGGGCAGTGATGGCTCCATTAACCTCCGTAGTGAAAGGCTGGGGTGGGGGGGAGGGGGTCCCACGAGTCTGCCTACTCCATCTCAAGTGGAAGGGGCTGTGTAATCGAGGTCAGGCCGGGGTCACCGCTCAGCGCCAGCCGTAGATTCCCCCAGGGGCCGCAGGGTCGTAGCGTTACTGTATTAAGTGTGACTAGAGATCAGGCTGTGGGGTCTCTTTGAGATGACTGATCTCCCGCCGGCCCATCCATCCAGCCCCGTGGGCGGCGGGCCAGCGCCCCACTCCATCACAGTCTCCGTGGCGATTGTGGAAAAAAAAAAAAAGAAGAAAAAAAACCTGCGAGCGAAACGCCCCCCTCCACAGTCAGCAGAGAAGTCAGAGACCTCCTTTCCCCCACATGAAGGTTAATTCATTAATAGTTGCATACTTTAACATACTAATAAACATCAGACACCTGGAACAAAGAAGGAGGAGGGCCAGACAAGCCAGGAGATTCTCCATTTCACAGAGCCTCTGTAGTGCGAGGCTCAATTTAGATTGGTCCAGGCAGTGTAGGATATCACAGAGGCTAGCTCTGTTCAGTCAGACGGTTACAGTACCAGAGGAGACCCGTGTGTGTGTGTGTGTGTGTGTGTGTGTGTGTGTGTGTGTGTGTGTGCATACGTGTATGTGGGCCTGGACAGCACTCTCTCGCAAGATCACAGAGCCGAGAAAGGGACAGGATCAAAGTCTCCCCCCACCCCACCTTACTGGATCTGTTTGCTCAGACCTTTTCTTTAGCTCCCTCTTCCCTGCTTTCTCCCACCCAGCAAGAACGCGGACACGCGGCCTCTCAAATCAAAACGCCTCTCTTTCACTTCACATTTTACTTTTTATTTTTATTTAGCAAACGCTCTTATCCAGAGTGACTTACACAGTTTACATTTCTTTACATACAATCCATTTATACAGCTGGATATTTTTACTGAAGCAATTCAGGTTAAGTACCTTGCTTAAGGGTACAACGGCAGTACCCGCACCTGGGGATTGAACCAGCAACCTCTGAGTTACAAGCCCAGTTCCCTCACCATTACACTACACTTCACCCATTCTCCGGATCAAATCCAATGTTACAAAAAAGAAAGAAAGAAAGAAAAAAAAAAAGGGGGGAATATCACCAAAGCACATTTCCCTCACTCTTACGGTTTAACCCGCCTGGCCTCTATATGTGCACCTCGTTTCGATGGCTTACAGATCCCCCCCACTCCTCTTGGCACTGGTTCCCTTCTGCAGTGTCACAGTGTCTAAGCTAGCCCCCCCCCCCTTCCCCCACCCATCAGGGATTCCAATCCTGTGCGGATATTCACCCCTCTGGTCATAACAACCTCGTTTATCTGCAGAGCCAAATCGCCTCCCTCGATTGATCGGCGACCGAGGGCTGTAAACCAGTAAGGAGGCCGCTTTCCCTCGGGCACCGCTGCGGCCTGCCCTCCAGCCCCAGGGCCCCCGGACAACAGCCGCTCGGCCCCCGAGCTCATCAATCCTTCCTTCACCTAGGCGTGGAAGAGTGGCAGCACTGCCCACTGGAGTCCGACTGAAACCAGCGTGAGTCCGTGAGTCACGCGCCCGCCCCCCGCCCCTGAACGCGCAGTACGTCGCTGATGACTCCCGCTAACGCACGCAGGCCGAGGCCCAAACATTATGGCCTCTGAGGCTCATTCCAGGCCCCTCCCGCGTCCGAACGCCGGCGTCGCAACTTCCCGTCCTCCCGTAAAGGCCCTGCCTGCCTTTGTTTTCGCACAGGGTTGTCAGGGAGCTCAAAAACATCCATGACAAAATTAGACGAAACCTTTAACACCTCGCACATCCGCGCGGGGCAAAGTTCAACATTGCACACACGGCGTGTAATTTCAATCAATTTCTCTGGAGCATGTGAAGTAGGGAAGATGTGCTTGTGTGTACACACAGTAAACTACATGTCTGTGTGTGTGTGTGTGTGTGTGCTTGTGTGTACACACAGTATACTACATGTCTGTGTGTGTGTGTGTGTGTGTGTGTACACAGTATACTACATGTCTGTGTGTGTGTGTGTGTGTGTGTGTGTGTGTGTGTGTGTGTGTGTGTGTGTGTGTGTGTACACACAGTATACTACATGTCTGTGTGTGTGTGTGTGTGTGTGTGTGTACACACAGTATACTACATGTCTGTGTGTGTGTACACACAGTATACTACATGTCTGTGTGTGTGTACACACAGTATACTACATGTCTGTGTGTGTGTGTGTGTGTGTGTGTGTGTGTGTGTACACACAGTATACTACATGTCTGTGTGTGTGTACACACAGTATACTACATGTCTGTGTGTGTGTACACACAGTATACTACATGTCTGTGTGCATGTGTGTGTGTGTGTGTGTGTGTGTGTACACACAGTATACTACATGTCTGTGTGTGTGTACACACAGTATACTACATGTCTGTGTGTCTGTGTGTGTGTGCATGTCTGTGTGCATGTGTGTGTGCGCGTGTGGAAGGCGTGGGCTGGGGAGGCAGGGGGAGCAAAAAAGAGGTGTCAATGAACCAAGACCAATCAAGCTGTGAGCGGAGGTGTTAACTAATGCACTGCTTCGCTTCACGCAAGCAGAACTATGACCAGCAGAGCTGCATTTGTCAGACAAAGACCCCCCTCTTGGAGGAAGAAGAAGGATGAGAGAATTACTGAACAAAACAAGATCCAAGAGAGAGCAGTGGGCCACGGCTCTAACGACAGGGGGGTGGGCGGTGCTTTAAAAATGGCCAGCGATGAGACGGGTGTGTGGACGTGCTCGTCTGTGACAGCGGCCGGCTGCTTTGCCGCAGAGAGGGCCGACCACCAACGCAGCACAGCACAACCACAGCACAACCACAGCACAACCACAGCACAACCACAACACAACCACAACACAACCACAGCACAACCACAGCACAACCACAACACAACCACAACACAACCACAGCACAACTACAGCACAACTACAGCACAACTACAGCACAACTACAGCACAACTACAGCACAACTACAGCTACAGCTACAGCACAACCACAGCACAGCTACAGCACAACCACAACACAACCACAGCACAACCACAGCACAACCACAGCACAACTACAGCAGCTACAGCACAACCACAACACAACCACAGCACAACCACAACAGCACAACCACAGCACAACAGCACAGCACAACACAACCACAGCACAGCTACAGCACAACCACAGCACAACCACAGCACAACCACAGCACAACCACAGCACAACTACAGCTACAGCACAACCACAACACAACCACAACACAACCACAGCACAACTACAGCTACAGCACAACTACAACTACAGCTACAGCACAACTACAGCTACAGCACAGCACAGCTACAACTACAGCTACAGCACAACTACAGCACAACCACAACTACAGCACAACCACAGCTACAGCTACAACTACAGCTACAGCACAATTACAGCACAGCTACAGCACAGCTACAGCTACAGCACAACTACAACTACAGCACAACTACAGCACAGCTACAGCTACAGCACAACTACAGCTACAGCACACTCGAGGCTCTGTCCTGGTTCGTTTGAGGCCTATCCAGTAAAACATTTCCAGCAGAGGGAAGACGCGGGGAATGGCGATAAAAGAACGTTTCGCTCCAGAGCGGAGTGTGCAAGCCGCTCCTGCTGCTGCTGGTGTGTGTGTCTATTCCCTGGCACTGTAGGTAGGGCCTGCGGCTTCCCTGCTGGGAGGGACCCCTTTTCCTCATCTCCATGGTTACAGCACCTGCAGTCCCGCTGCCGACGGCCTTGCGGTGCGTCCTGACATCAGGATTCCGCTCACTTCCTGTTCCAGGCGCCAGGGTGTATCCACACTTCCCGTTCACACCAGGGCTATTGATTGGGCCCCGCCCCCCCTCCTCCCTGAGGTGCAGCAGTAGGTAATCAGCAGCGCTGTATCAGTTTCCCACTAATGCTGTGACCCTTATTCCCTGGTGGCACGCAAACCACAGCCAGACCCCAAGGGGGCAAAAGCTCAAACCAGGATGATTATTTCACACATTCACTCCCTTCGCATATTTTACAAGCAAGTAAATCAGAGCGGTTTTACACTCTCTCCCTGTGTTTTACACAGCGTACACCGAGACGATTTCTTTCTGAATAAGCCCTGGGTCCTTTTACCCGCTTATGTCTCCGCTGGCGCAGAATATAACCTTCAGTCTCATCCTGACATGGCGCGGTGGTGTCTGGACGATTTCCAGAGCTCTCTCGGGATTTCACAGCCATCAATCAGATCTGTCGTCCCCCCCCACCTCCCCCAACCCCCAGCGTATCTGTTCTTGAACCATGTCCAAATGGAACAAACCTCTCGGTTATTAAATTAAGCCGTCTTCCCTTCTTTTGTACCCTTTCCAAAAAAGAACGGCTATTCCCGAGGAGTGCCACACTAGACACTAGTCTAAATCAAGAGCAACAAGGTCGCGGCGAGATTCCCGACGTGTTCAGGAAACAAGGGCCGTCAATCAATTACCCGCGATGCGCACTGATTGAAACACTGCGATAAATATTAATAGGCACTCTATGAAATGGAAATATTAGAGAGGAAATAAGCAACCTGGCATGCGCAGGTCTGTCAGCTGATCCCCCTCAGACCGTACAGTGTGCAGCCCACGCGGACGTGAATAACAGCCCGTAAAATAACGAGTGGCCAAATAAGTCATCATTTTCCTCTGCGCGCGATGCGGAGGGGTCAAAGGTCAGATGGAAGGGCACTAGGGTTCCAGCGATTATATGTTTGGATTGACCTGTGATGCTGAACGCTCCCCATCAGTGAGCCCCCCCCCGGGCGCTCCCAGGGGAGGTCTTGGATCATTACTCACCGTTACACTCACACACTGATGGATCATATCATTTTTCAAGCCTCATTTAACAATACATTCTCTTTATCCGCGTTGCCAGGCGAGGGACACTGAAATTCACTCGACCGGCGGCCATGGCGTGTTTTTTTGGCATGGGCGTTTTGGAAGACAAGATAATGCCTTTTGAGGTACAAATCCAATCTAAAAATTATTCCCTATTGATCCGTTTCAGGACTTGGGAATGCCGGCGTGCGGCCAGTGCACAAACAGGGTCAAGCTGTGTTACGGAGTGAGAATCGCTGTCGTCCACCTGCTCGTTTCTCACCCGTGCAGTACCGCTTCTGACCAGAAGAGGTCACTTTAATGACTCCGCTTCCTGAGTGACTGATCGTCGGCCTCGCACAGTAGAGTGCACACTAAAATATGTATGCACAAGTTTATAAATAGATGGGGAAGATACACTGGCATACTGTACAGCGCAGCTTGGCTGGCTCAATGTTCTCCAGCGCAGCTCCGAGAAGACTCTGTGCCATCACCCAATGCCAAACACTTGCCTTCCTTAAGCACAACGTTCGAGCTATCGCTGTCATTTGAAGGCTCTTTTTTTTTTAATGGTCGCTAATGTTGCCTTCAACATGAGAGGAATACTGCACTGTGCTCAGAGTCCTTGTCCCGTTTGGTGTGGTGTGAGACAACGCGTAAGATTCCCCCATTCCTCCTCCCTGCATCTCACAGACTGGAGGCGAGCTGAGTTCTCCACCCGAGCCCTCTTCCCTCCAGAGTCATTCTGAATCCAGGCCCTTTAACTAGGTCAGCAACTCACACACACACACACACACACACACACTCACACACACCCACACACACACACACACACACGCACGCACACTCACAACACACACACACATACTCACAACACACTCTCACACACATGCACACACACACACATACTCACAACACACTCTCACACACACACACACACTCACAACACACACTCACACACTCACAACACACACACACACAAACACACACACACACAAACACACACACAACACAACACACACACACACAACACACACACACACACAAACACACTACACACACTACACACTACACATACTCACAACACACACTCACACACACACTCACACACACACACACACACACACACACACACACACACACACACACAGCGCTTCTCCAGGACTCTCCCTTCCTGTCACTCCTGCCTGAAAACAGACATACACTCTCGAACATAAAGGTACAATTAGGGTACACTTTTGTTCCACAGGGTACAGGTGGGTTCATTGTACCTTCAAAGGTACACATAAGATCCTTCATGATATGGTTTTGTACCTTTTCCCACTGAAAAAAGGTACAAATTGTGGAAAGGTGGAGATATGTACCAAGGTAGGGCAATGAATCCTTATTCACACTGGCAGCCATACTGGAATGAAAATGAGGCTTGTACTGTAAGCAACATTCTATTTCTCACATTTATGTTCTTCTTGGTACAATTCAGTACCCTACACGAGTACTGCCACAGTGACAAGCATGTGTACTTTAATAGGTGTAAGAAAGAGAGGAGTACAGGTGTTGGAGGCCAGGCCGAAAGAGTAGTGCACAGAGCACATGGCCAGAGCACTGCAGTGAAGCTCTTACCAGCTTAACAGCCAAGCAACATCGGTAACATTTCTGTTTAGATCCAACAGACCACAGCTATGATGCTACCATTCCTCTGCGTACAAAAACATTCTCCATGTAAAGCCCCTTCCCGCACTTTGGGTATTGGGCTTTACAGGAAAAATTTACAAGCAAAATGTGTATTTATATTATGCAACAGAGGGGGAGACAAGCCATGACAACACTTGCCAAAAGGGAGATAGTGAGGCAGAAAGCCATTTCCCTTACAACACTTACAATCCTCCATTAGCGGCTTCAGCGATGACTCAAGCGGTTGCACACGCACCAGATGAACAATGTCCTTTTAAGTCAGACGCAGCGTACTGGAAGATTACCTGAAGCCAACAGAAAAAAAAGCAAGCCGTGCTGATTCACCGACTGTTTTCCCACCTAATAATGGAGACTTCTTCTTTTCTCTCCCAACCGCTCACAAGGGGGTTTTCACACAGACGTCCAGTCCATCCATTAAACTGTCCACTGTGACATCACAATTTATCTCCGGCGAAGGGAAGCAGACACAGCGCAGCGCGCACCACGGGTACAGAACAGTCCCTCAGACACACCGTTCTCGCCCGGGCTCAGAGACAGGCTGTTCCGCCTGGGCGGCCGCCTCCTACCACTGACCCAGACCCCCTCCTCGACCGCCCGCCGACCATCCTCAGCATGTCACGTGACCCTGTCCTGCGACATATCGCTCGGCCGAAAGATATGCGTCTATCAAGGAAATTCCCAAACTGCCAGACAATAAATCCAGATGTGGCCACCACAAAAAGAGAAAAAAAAAAAAACAAGCTTCCGAATATGAATGGATTATTTTGTACAAATGATATAATGGAATGTGTGTACGTGTGCGTGCCAGTGAGTAACCCCGCTGTTTTAGCTTTAAATACCAATGATGAATGGATTAAACGGTGCACGAAGGACACATATCGTCATGAAACAACCGCTTGCAGTGATCAAGAGTTTCCCGTCGTCATCGTCCTCTTGGACGAGGCATGATCTGAGTGATTCCGCATAAACAGCTGTCCCCAAATAGCTCCATGAAAACTCCCACCAGTGAGGTCAGAAATCCTTGGAGGTTGTGGAGGCACAGCCCTACTCTTCCCGGCTGAGAAACACAGTGTTTCAGGGCACGGGGGTATGTACAGCTGTATTTTTTCTAGCTTTCGAGTTTGAACCCCAGGGCAAAAGGAACCTCACTACAAGGTCATGCCCATTTCTGACTGCGCCAGGGGGTGTCCAATCTTATCGGAAAAAGGGCCAGCGCTACGACGCCTGATTCAGCTAACCAACTAATCATGGCCTTCAATCCAGACCTTGACTAGTTGAACCAGGCGTTTCAGTGCTGGGCTAGAACAAAAGCCTGCACCTGCACCAGCCCTTTTTGGATAAGACTGGGCACCCCTGGTCAACACCACACCTCCAAGTGTATTAACTCACCTGTTAATTACCTCTGGACTTTTGTCTGACTGCAAAAGGGCTGAACACCCCTTTTCTATGGCAGGTTAATCAATCAGATCGATTAGTATCTTTAATGTGTAGGGTGTAGACAGCAGCTCTGGGCCTGGGGTGTACAGCGGGGTGTGCCCTGTCCATGGGGGAGCCCTTCCCTGGATTGGCCCCCACCCTGCACCCCGCCCAGGGTGCCAGCCTCATCACAGCGCCCACAGCACCGGCACGGGGGCAACAGGGGCGGCAAAACGCAATAAACTTGTGCCAGCGTCATCCTCCCCCTCCCCATCCTCATCCTCGCTCTCTGAGTCATGGAGGCACAGACTGGCTCCAGACCCTCCAGAGAAGGGCACAGGAAGGGGGGGGGGGCACCTAATCTTCCCGTCTCTCTCTCAGATAATATCGTCAAACCGATACTCAGACTTTTATGGGTTTTCATAAATAGAGAGACATACTTGTCTGTAACGCATTGCTTGCAATATTGTGTCTTTTCCATATTTATTTTAGATTTCTATTTTTTTTTATCTCATTAAAGCAATCTTAGCTATGGAAAATCAAAGTGAATAAATGTTATTATTATTAGTCATTACGTAATAATCATGAAAAAAGCTTCTTATCTTGTCAATTAATTTATTTTAGGATTCTGTTTACATTAGCTTAGCTTATAATAATAATAATAATAATTATTATTATTATTGTTGTTACAGTTTTTTACAATCACTTTGGCACTAGTTTCAGAACCTTGAGGTCATTTTTCAAAACTGTAGACCCAAAACTCAAAACGGATAATCAAAACTCGAAACACTTTTTTCAATTGCCTGAATATAATACACATAAACCTAAAATAATTTGTTCGCTAAACTAAATCACTTGTTCACAATGACACAACTTAACATCAAAGTATTAGCATTTCAAAAGGCAATACACACATTACAAATGATACGACTGTCTTTTCATTTCATTACAATGCATCTATCAATTCATCCAACTGCTCAAAATGATAAGTAACTGTAGCATTACTACTAATGCATATTTTTATGGAAACTGGTGAACAAAATTCCATGTTTAGATCATCAATGTTTTACGATAAAGAAATCTATTGACACCAATTACTTTGGAACATGAACCAATTTCACAACATTATCTTTGGATGTCATATTCCATCATTGCCCCTTTATCAGACACTGTTCCTATGGATCCATGTTCCATAATGCAATATCGCAGACCACTTATGGCATCCTATAATGCAGCTCTTCTTGTGAATTTCCTTGATGAGCTACAGCAGGTCTGTCAAGCTGACGGAGTGACTTATGTGATAGTGTGGGACAATGTTAGGTTCCACCATTCTGAAATGGTGCAGACATGGTTTCATGCCCATCCAGAGTTTACAACCCTGTACTTTGAGGAATTGAGATATTCTTCTCAGCACGGAGGTGGAAGGTGTATGATCGTTGCCTTCACAAACATGCCACCCTGGCCATGGATGATGCATGAAATGACATCACAGCAGACCAACATCAAGCCTGGATTCACCATGCCAGAAGGTTTTTTTACCCGATGTATGGCAAATAAAAATATCTTATATTTCATATAAGAACTTATGGCCAAATCCACAAGATAAGCTTGATGGAAATAACTAACCAATGAATGTCATTATTTTGTTTTCTTTTTCACTTTGTAGCTAGAATTATGTGTTACTATGATTCAAAGAAACCTATGTTCTAATTGTATTTTTTTATTCTGATTTTGTTCAATGATTCCACTGTCTCTTCTACTGTCTCTACTATTCCCTTTATTTAGAATCACAAAAAGAACCATATTGTATTTTTTACTGCAATATTGAACGATTGTAAAAACAACTAAACAGTGAAGCTATCGGTATCTTGTGTGTGGGTGATCTAAACTAATGTTCCTATAGTATTTCACGATAAATGAGTTATTTGAACCAATGATTTCTGAAGTGCAAGATTTTTTCAATGCACAATGCAAGGTTTTGAACATAGGACAGTGCTGACCCTTTTGAGTGTTGTGTCTAGGGTTTTCGAAAATTGAGCACAAACTTAGCGCCAAAGTGATTGTAAAAAAATGTATTATTATTCAGAAGAAGAAAAAGAAGAAGAAGAAGAAGAATTTTGCCAGATAATTCAATGCTCACAGGACTCAAAACCAATGAATGGACACGATACAGTACAAAGCAGCTAGTACAATATGTACTCAATTCTGACTGATATTGTTTGGGGTTTTCTGCCTCTCAGTTGAATAAAATCATTCCCATGTGTACCGTGTAAGCATCAGATGTATGCTTTCACTTTGAGGTCCCCCACAGGCAGGCCTCCTCACAACCTCAGATACTGTATTGTAGGTCTCAAACACACACACACACACACACACACACACACACACACACACACACACACACACACACACTCAACACAAAGCCAAAGATTCCTTTCCGCTGTTAACGCACATATAAAACACACGTGCTAACAGAAATCAGGTCTTCCACTCGGAAACTGGGCCTTTAAAATGTCATTACTAAATTAGCCTTTCTAATTGTAGCAATTCACTTGTACCACGGTCCCAGAGGACGTTCGTCAGTATCGGCTAAAGATCAATGGCACTTCACAGCTCCACTCCGCACACGTGATGCACGGCTCCTGCTACTCCGCGCTGTGAGGTGGCAGAAAAAAATTACAAGCAAATTTAGTGCCGTGTGGACTGGGTGGGGGGTTGGCCTTGCGTCATCGTGCTGGGTGATTGAAGTTGATTCTCTGACCTTTGACCTTTGGAGTGGGAATTCCAATCAGTCTGAAAGTGAGATATGTTTGCTGGCATGAATAGGTAACACTCGCATGTGCCCACACACACCTGTACACATGGACACATGCACACACATATATACAGGCACAAGTTTACACACACACGCACACACACAGCAACAACAACCGAGCACTTTAGCTTGTTGCCCAGAGCCCCGGAATTACACAACCTTGTCTCTGAGCTAAATGCCAGGAAAGCCAAAGCTGGCATGGAGCTGGATTCCGTCAAATGAATTCCGACACTCACAGGCCCCGGAGCCTGATGAAACGCAGCATAGCATTATGGGTTATGAAAACAGCCGCAGCACAGTTTAGGACTAAACGTGTGAAAGCAGGGATCGTTTGGTGATGCCCCCACACCGCTGCCCCCTGCTGTCTCCCTCGATGAACGGAGACGCGCGTGGGAACGCTCTGCACCAACCGCATGCCTGCTGCTGCTGCACGGGGGCTCTGCCCCCACATTCTGATCCGTCAGCCGTGTTCCCCTGCAGCTCGCTTTCATCAGCATGAAGTGTTGGATGCAACAGAGTGAGGGCTTCCAAAGCCATAGCAGCTAACAAAATACGATCGTATAATACATACAGTACATACATAGGTAACGTGTTATGATACCGAAGCAACGCAGGTTAATTGTGCTTCTTCCTTTCAAGCAAGCGGCAGTTCCTTAACCACTATGGCACAGCGCTGGGCCCCTGTTCTCAACAGCGATCTTAGCAGAGGAGGAAATGCCTGCCCACTTACTGGCACAAATGAACAGGCCTCATCGCTCGTTCTCCTCAATCACGTGTCCAGGGCTCAGAGCGAGACAACCCTCCAGAATAACGTTGACCTTGTGCGCTGAGGAACACAATGACATTGCACACGGAGCGGGGAGGGACGAGGGAGAAGTCTGCTCCGAACGTAATGCCTTTTTTTTTCTTATTTCTTTTTTAATTACGCAGTTTCCGCGCGGGCCGGCCACCGCACATAAGGGCTTTTAATAGGACGCTGTTTCCTGTTCGCGGGGAGAGGACATTCGACGAGTACAGCCGTCGCGTCGCAGCAATCACAGGGGAGGAGGGACATGAGGGCGATTACATGCGCGAGGGCGATTACATGCGCGAGGGCGATTACATGCGCTCCCGGCTCGACACGAAGGGTGCTGATCTGCATGCATCTCACTCGTCCGCGAACCGCGAGGACTCGCCATCAAGCAACGGGGGTTAATTGTCAACAATTCACAGCTTCTGAAGTCCTCCTTGTGCGGACGCTGCGATGGTGGAACAGATTATTGGAACAATATTTAGTTTCAACACATCACATTTTTTGGAACGTTGGGCCAATCTAATTTCAGCGCGCCGCATTGCGTAGCAACGGGAGTCCAGGAAAGATATAATCATTAGAAAGCCCATTCTTCAACGTTCAAGCTAAACTTATGCGGGCCACAAAAGCAATGCAATAATACGCCACAATCTGATTTGCGCAAAGAACTCAGATTCAATGACGACAGCTTGTGCCTGGGAGGGGCCTGGTCTGTCCCCGTCTCTCGTCCGCGGCCTCACTGCACTGGAGGAGTAATGTGGTTAGATTTCATGCTAACGTGAGGCAGAGGGTAGGGTGGGGTGGGGTGGGGTGGGGGGGGTGCTCTGAAAATATGCCTGCCGCCAGACCGTGGGAACACTCAAACAATTTCAGAGCAAATGCCATGGAAGCCATCTCAGAACGCTTCCAGCAAGGACTCCTCCTTTCTTACAGAAATACCTCTCTCACAGCTGCTGACATGCTACACTGAAATATGCATTGGGCATATATGGAAATATAAATAAACTGTCAAAAAAAGGATCTATTTCTTACACACATAAAGGTACGACATGCAGCAGGGTTTCTTGAACTAGTGCAGTGAGGGCTGTCTTATTACAAGTACAAAAAATGACAATGTTGCTTTTTTTACTAACCAGGACAAACATAGCATCCGTGCTGAATGGCTGATTGTCGTTGCGACAAGATAATGATACATGCTCCTTTCACTTTCAATGCTACTTTTGAAAGGTTTTTTGTTATATCGTGTGTGTATTTCCCCCCCCCCAGACTCATGTTCTGCCAGAGTCAGTTCTCACTGAGAGCCAACAGTGGAATTAAAACAGGTTTTTTTTCCCCCCATTTATTTATTTATTTATTTATTCGTAGGCCCATTCATCCTTGTGGCAGCGGGAACTGAACGGATGGATGACTTCATCAAATAACAGCCTTCAGAGAGATGATTGGTTAGATGCGGACTTAAGAGAGGGGTTTACAGCCGTAGATGAACCTGCTGATGTCACAAAGGGTGTGATTGCGAATCCGCCCTGTGATGGATGCGCAGTGAGTTTATGACTCATATACAAACCTTCTGTGTGAGTGTGTCTCGCGGACTACATTCTCCAGATTATGCATTACGCACTACTGAGATTTTGAAAGAAAATGTTTTTAAAAGGCCTCCCATGTGGTCCAGTGGTTACAACGTTCGACACTGGCCATGGAGAGCAGGGTTCGATTCCCCATCCCGCCAGAGTCAGGGGGTGGCGATTGGCTGTCCGCCCCAGGGAGGGGGGAGGGAAGCCGACAGGACATTCACTGCACACAAGTAGTACCGGGTTACGGTCGACGGCCTGGCGAGTGCCGTCTCAGAGGAGACAATGCTACACCTTCATCACTACCGGTCGCAGGACTACAGCAGCGAACTCACATTACTAGGGGGGATTGACATAAAATAGCAGGTGTAAATGGCTACTAAAATGGGATAAAATCATTTAAAATAAATGTTTTTAAAAACCTGCGAGAGTGAGTGCGAGAAGAAGAAGGCCTGACCGTTTGCTATAAAAAAAATAACATTTTTTTTTTTTTTATAAACAGTTGGCCAACTCCAACAGCAGATGGCCCTGAAACTCGGCGCCATGCATCGTGTGCCACATCCACCATGTTCAAACTAACCGGGGAGCGGTAAATAAACAAATAAATCGTGAGCGTGCAGAGGCGCGCGATGCCAACCCGGGACCCGGCTTACGAGCGCGGGGAACTGCCATGTACGGTCATAAGCCATGTACAAGACCTCCGCCGAAATCCAGGCAGATAAAACGAATCAAAACTACGCCCTGTCGCCCTACCTGCTTTATAAACCAAACAGGTACTCCGGCAGATGGTAAACAGATGGGTATAATCTGCATATAATAATCCCGGTGTAAATTTACAGAGACGCGCTGCAGAATGTGTACATATGGCATGTCACAAGTTTACGTATACGATCACGAGCGTTCATTCAGCATTCACAGAGTAAAATAAAAAAGGCATTAACACAAATTGGTTCACTTACGGTACCTAAACATCCACAGGAAGCTAAAGGAAGTGAAATCACCCTTTACAGATGTGTTCTCACAGAAAGCCAATCAAATCAGTAATGATCAGCGTCGATGTGAAGTACCATTATTATTATTATTACTATTATTATTATTATTATTATTATTATTATTATTATTATTATTATTATTATTATTATTATTATTGTTGTTGTTGTTGTTGTTATTATTATTATTATTATTAATAAGAAGAAGAAGAAGAAGGAAATCTGTATTATTATGATCCTAATTGTAGCTTTATAAACAATAAAAAGAAACGCCGCGCCTCCTCAAGCTGACGTGGGTAAACAATGCAGCGGGCCATGGTATGAACTGTGAAAATGAATGTTGAAGGATTTTCTGTGGCCTAAAAAAGGTGCTAGCAGTCAATTACATTCTCTGAAATGACCTCCCTCAAGCCTTGTGCAAAACTCTACTGTAACGAGTCCGTCTTAGTCCCTCTATCACTTTCAGGCAGATGGGCGAGAATGTCACGGAAACGGAGCACTGTCACCTGGGAAACAAGCCGTGCGCTGTGTAAATATCTGGTAATGGATACGGACGACGTCACTTTTTCTCATCTCCAACCACCGCACAGAGCAGCTAGGGAGCTACGTTAATTCAGTCAGTGGCTCCATTTTTTAAAGAAAATCTTAAAGTTAAAATCCCATCAACAAAGCTAAGGTTCAGATATATTGCACAATAAATGGTTTCACACACAAGATATTGTTTCATAATGTAAATGTAAATGTATATATAGCTATATAAGGGGGGATCGGGGGTTTGTTGGGTGGCAAATGTAGCTAACTAGTGCAGGTTCAGAGCAGAGAGAAACCGAAGCCTGGCCTGAGTCTACTGTACACACAGCTGTGCTACTGCAGGTAAACGGTTAAACGGGAAATGGGAAGCAATAACTGAGCTTGAAAGATGGAATAGTATCCTGTACCGTAGTGTGCCACCCTTGTGCTCGTATGTAAAAATGTTGAACATTCAGGGAATGGGAAAATATCTCTCACTTCGCTGTGAATGCTACCACACTCAGTGATTCACATCATTTCTCACATTCATGAATAAGTAACAGCAGATGCAGCCTTCTGCACGGAGAGGGCTGTTTTTATGAGAGCTGAAAGGACTGCGCACAATCAGGCTGCTGCCGGCCCGTATTCATAAAGCGTCTCAGAGGAGGAGCGCTGATCCAGGATGTCCATATCCTAACCTGGCCCATTATGAGCTAAAATGCCAAACTGATCCTAAGTCAGCACGCTTTATGAATACAGCAGGCCACCCCAGTGTTGTGATACTGCACCACACCACCCACCGCCTCCCCTCCCCTCTCCCCCAAAAGAGTAAATAACCAAGTGGAATCAATCGCCCTCAATCAGGGGCACCCTTCTTTGCGAAATATGATTTAAAATACAAACAGAAGTGGAGCCCCAGCCTCTCATAATCAGTCGCACAGTTGCTCTGCGTACCGTCTGAGACAGGAAGGACAGAGGAAGGGAAATGTCACCGGTTCGGAGTCGGGCGCCGGCTCGATATAATAATAATAATAATAATAATAATGATATGGGTGTGACACGGGCCTGCGCGTCACAATGGATCACAGCGGAACGCAAGGACATCGGGACGCAACCGAGGAGAGGAACGCTGAAACGTAAACGTCGGGGTGAGGGGTTTGCTGGCGAAAGCTGGGCGCTTTATGGACTGTCGTTGTGCTATAGCATGAGCGAGTGTACTGTGAATAACACAGGTAAGGGGTAGACACCAAGAAAGTATCCATCCATCCATCCATTGTCTAGCCGCTTATTCCTGGTCAGGGTCGGGGGGCTGGAGCCTAAATGCATGCTCCAAGGGCCAATAGTTTAGACTTCCAACAGCCTAACCCATTAGTTTAGCATCCCGGGAGAACTGCAAACCCCGACAGAAAGGTGCCTGGATTCGAACCCAAGACCTTCTGCTGTGAGGCGACAGTGCTATCCACTGCACCAGTCAGAGGCATGCTAAGCAGTTAGATTACACCTAAAATAGCTTACTCTAATTTTGAGAAAAAATAGTTTATAGAGGGTGAGATGGAGGATTGAGTTTAACAAGGGCAATGTGTAAGATTTGGGAACAAACCAGTATAGCTTATACAAACAATACATCTCATTTGCTTGTTTTAATGCTTTGACTCTAGGGGTAATGTTTTTTCTGTTGTCAGTGTATAGCCGCACTTCTACTTCCTGTTGCGTCATTTAGAAACTGCATCGTTTCTTAGCAGGGACGCACTCTATGATGACTCCTTTGCCAAGAGCTCAACGTTAAGTCCGGTTGAATTGACTGACCGGTGTCCCAGCAACAGTCGCCGGGGTCACCCTTGTCACGCGTTCCCGTGCGTGGCTCTAAGAGGTGGTCAGTGTCGTTCTTCTACTGCGCCTTCCCGTATGCGTGTGCCTGTTTTGCCAGTGCTGTTACCCAAGCGATGCCACCCACACACTCCTGTTCCCACTCGCGCCCCCAGAGGGGGAGAGAGAAAAGAGAAGAAAGACAAAAACACAGGAAGCTGCTATTAAAGAAAAAGTTGGGCGCTTGATTTTTTATTTTTTTTCCTGAAACAAAAGCTAATGGATTCTGAGTACATTCATACATTTTTTAAAGTAACCATACATATAGGCTTGTGTCTTTCTTTGGGATTTCACACACACACATACACACGCACACACAAACCAACATAAAATTACTCTTAAACCAAATTGGGCTCTGAGGTGTACTGCACTTAAGTATAAGAAATAACCCATATCCTGAATAATTTACACCCAGTGTTCAGATTCAGTGCCTGTTTGAACCTACTATTTTTCAGATGCAATGAACTGCATAGGAAATCATTGCAGGTGCGTGTGTGTGTGTGTGTGTGTGTGTGTGTGTGTGTGTGTGTGTGTGTGTGTGTGTGTGTGTGTGTGTGTGTGTGTGTGTGTGTGTGCTATTGTGACATTGATCTATTACTTGACTGTTACAGCCCTGGTTTCACACAATCAAAATCCCCGTATGCAGCCATGCAAGGAGGGACAGAAAAGATATTTCGCTCTTTAACCATTGTGTAGCCAGGAACCGGCCGACCATCTTCCTGTGCTGAACGAAACATTTCTGCTGGTGGGTACAGTGTGAGAAGTGCAAGTCAGCAGCCCAGAATGGCAGAGTAGTGGGGGGGGTGTCTCTGTCCCATTACAGGCCGACTGGTGGAGGCATTGTTGCCAACTTCGTGACACTGGCCCGATTCAATCAACATTTGTCCTTACTTAATGTTGTCTACCTCATGATTAAGTGCAAGCATTCCCTTTTTCACTCTCTCTCTCTCTTTTCTTCGCAAACACAGTTAAGTTTGGTAATCGTCAAAATCAGCTGGTGCCAAAACTGTCCGTGAAGGAAGAAAGGGACACACCTGCCTTTTATTTGAAAGCCAAAGTTAAGGACAAACGTTGATTGAATCTTGGCTGTGGTCTCTGTATTTGCGCAGCTTTTCTAACCACCCTCGGCAACAACAATCTAGAGATCACGAAGAATAAGCCAAACAAACAGCTTGTTTGTTTTGCTCCTCCCCCATATTTTCCTCAATTTACAGGGATGCGAACCAAATTATTTATTGCAAAATGCAACCGCGGATCACGTGGGCTCAGCGAGGCACCACTGGGCCTGAGAGCTGCTATCTGAATGTGTGCAAGGTGTGGGAGCGGTGTAGTGTAATGGTTAGGGGAGTGGAGCTTGTAATTCACAGGTTTCGGGTTCGATTCCCAGGTGGGGCTCTGCCATTGTACCCTTTAGCAAGGTGCTCAACCTGAATTGCTTCAGTAAAATCTCCAGCTGTATAAACGGATTGCATGTAAAGAAATGTAAACTTTGCAAGTGGCTCTGGATAAGGGCCTCTGCTATATTCCTGCAATGTAATTCAAATGTAAATATATTTTTGTTTGGTAGCTGTATGAATGGATCGTATGTGAAAATGTAAGTCAGAATCAACCCAGTGTGAAAATGACTCCACTGCTCCACGAAACGGCTTGTCTCTAAATTTTTAAAATTCCGTCCCTCGGCACGAGAATCATAAAGTTTGAGAATCGCCTGTCCCGCTCCATCCTTTGTATAAGAATCGCTTGTACTTTTACATCCTTTGCTGATTTTTCTTTAAAAAAAATTTAAAAAAACATATTTACTTACTTAAAGTGCTCCTAATAAAATTACATTTAGGTTGTTTTTTAGATACAGGCAAACGGTCTTCAAGATGGGCTGAAGGGGCATTTTTTTCCTCTGCAAATGTTCTTGTGTCCTAATGTTCAAATGAATTGTAATGTCTGTTAAAAAAAAAAGCATGTAGCAGAAAGGACATATTCACTATATACGGGGGGGGGGAGGCGCAAGTTATAGCTGACACCTCTCCAGGGTCACACAGTCTAAGGAAATAGTGTTATTAGCAGTAATATGTACCTTTACGAGACAGCACTTAGAAGACCAGTCAGCGTATAACTCCGTGTAACTCCACGAAGCGGCTTGACTAATGATTGATATCTCTCCAAGGCAGCCATTGTCTCAGCACAGATTCATTATAAATGATGTAGTCCTGGATTTCCCTCGGGGTGGAAAGAGAGAGCCTCCGCTATGACGACACACTGGCAGGGCCCCTGTAACGCTGCTTCATCAAAGTGTCCTCACATTACTGAGCACAGCTCCTGGGCCGCGAATGACAGAATTAGAAATAAATCTCTTTCCTTACATTCCAAGAACGCGAGAAAAAAAAAAAAAAAACTTTCATTTCCTACACTGGATTTCACTTGCTATACAACAGAACCCAAAGGGAATTACTCTCTCTCTCTCTCTCTCTCTCTCTCTCTCTCTCTCTCTCTCTCTCTCTCTCTCTCTTCTCTCCCTCCCTCCCTCCCTCTCCTCTCCCTCCTCTCCTCTCTCCCTTCCCTCCCTCCCTCCCTCCCTCCCTCCCTCCCTCTCTCTCTCTCTCTCTCTCTCTCTCTCTCTCTCTCTCTCCCTCCCTCCCTCCCTCCCTCCCTCCTCTCTCTCTCTCTCTCTCTCCCTCCCTCCCTCCCTTGCTCCCTCCCTCTCTCTATCTCTCTCTCTCTAAAGACTACGCTCAAGACAGTGTGACATTCACGTCCCGCTGTGCTACGCTCTGGGCAGAACCACAGGAGAAACGGGGGTGCAAGTCATCTCACCACCCGAACGGGGAGGGGCCCTTCTGAAACGCGGAACAACACCAAGCGCGCAGAGGCACTGAACGCACAGAGACGGGCGACGAGGAGGCTGTGCGGAATACCCCGAGAGGGGTCAAGGGTCGCTATCTTTTACCCGCCGCCTCAGCTTCTCCCCTTCCTACAAAGAGGCCTGACCCAGCCGAGGCCCGGGAGCCTCAAGACCTCCTCATTGTGAATGCGCCACGAGTCTTTATTACCTAATTAAAGTCATTACTTTGGATGAGGATTCAAATCACCCTTCACCTGACTCTTCCAGGTCTTAATGATTGTCTAATTGAAAGCAACTTAAGAATTCTGCAGCAAAACCCATCTGTCCCTCAAGCACAATTTGCACTCCAGGCTGAGAGGAACTGTGTGGGCCCCCGTTTCAGTAGAGCGAGGCCACCTCCAGCTCTGTCACAAACACCAGAAAGCACGGCTTTAGATCACACCATATATCAGACCAGCTCCAAAACATTCCAGAACACTCTGTCTGTACGTTAACTAAAAGAAGTTTGGGGGCCGCAATAATAAAAAAAACTTCCATTGAGCTGTGTAAACTATGGACACCCCCAGCACCCTCGTATGTTTGACATGCAGTATACTCTGACTCTCTCTCTGTTACAGGTTTACATACACTGATGATGCCCAGGAGTGTGTTTGTGTGTGTGTGATTGAGAGAGAGAGAGAGAGAGAGAGAGAGAGAGAGAGAAAATGGACTTGAGAGAGTTTGTAGAAACCGTGGAGACAGATGTGAGAGTCTGTAGAGACCATGGAGACAGATGTGAGAGTCTGTCGAGACTGTGGAGAGAGGGAGTGCACTTATCCGACGCTTTCTGCGAGTCTGCTAATTTTCACAAGTTCCATTTGTTACAGATTCACAACCGACACAACCTCCCCATGAGGCCTTTCACATCTCACCCCGCTGCACCTCATTAGCGATAACAGAAGAACACGAGAGTACACAGTGACAGCAGTGACCGCACAGGCCCGTTCAGCCAATCCTGGCTCGTCATTTCCCTACAGGCTGGAGAGCATCCAGCACTGTGCCAAGCCTGGCCTCCAACACCCTCAAGGGTCTCTGCCTCTACTACACAACCTTTTGTTAATCCCCATTACAAATGTAAAAACCTCAAATCAAGTCTCCCCCAATTGTGATGAAATGCTCCATGATACCCCAAAATCCCCATATGGTAATTTACACATCATGTAGCGCAGGTGATTTTGGGGCAGGTACAGTGTTTGAGTTCAGGTTTGTGTGCAGGTTGGGAAAAAGTGTTCTGATGAAGACCTGAGGAACCATAGCGCTAACCAACCTGCATGCTTAACTATGCCATGTCACTACTTTCTGGAGCATCTAATAAGTGAAGCGAGTCTCGTTCTTTCAAGGTTGGGAAGAAACCACCGCCAAGCCACAGGGCAGAATGAAAGCAGCCGTTGGCTAACAGATTGCATTGTTTGCTTTTCCATCCATTGGTGCGGAAGGCATGTTAGTGTGGGATTAAAGGTCCTTGGTGTGGAAGGCATGTTAGTGTGGGATTAAATGTGAATTAAACCAGTGGCTCTTAATGTCTCTGGGCCCAGGACCCCCTTAATGAGGAAATACACACCTTATTAAAAATGTAGGAGGGCTGGCAGACAGCGTAGCGGTCTAACACATCCGTATTTGCCTGGTCCTATACGAGTGTGGCTGCCTATCAGGGACACGGTTCAAAACCCGTCTCTGCCAGACCGGGCTTGACCATTAGCCCCAACTGGGGATGGCATTTGGCTGCCTGCCCCAGGGGGAGGGGGGAGGGTGAAGCACTCGCTGTGAAGCATGGAAGGGTGTCTCTAGAAAGGAGGTTTTGCTGTGTGATCTACACAGCAATATCACAGTGAATCACAGTGCTTCCCCAAGCGGCTCTGTAGTCCACTGGGGACAGGTGTCGGAAATTATTTAAAATAATTCGTTAGCTATGTCGCTAACAAATAAACAAATAAATAAATGAGTTAAATAAGCACGACTGGGGATCGGGGAACAGAGGTGTCGGAGACTGCGCTCTCCTCATCCACAGGCAAATCGGCGGGCTTCACAAGATGACGAAACTCGTGCGGCCGACGAACGACGGCGTGGCGTGGCTGAAAGCTGGAGGCCACGGCGAGATAAGGGCCAGGGTTTTACCACCATGTGAGCAGCTCAGGAACACAGATAAGATAGACCCCCCCCCAGGGCCTGTTCTCAGAGGAGCCTATTCCCAGTGTTGGCCTACACCCCAGGAACTCCCAGTCACCCAAACCCCACGTCGTCTAACAGAGAGATCTGGAAAATCAATGGCCATGTATTCCACTGTGCCCGACCCCCACCCCTCCCCCCTCCCTCAGCAGTCTGCTGAGCCACAGTGTTCACCCCCCCGCTGGCATTCTGAGGAAGCATTTTCACACAGTGGCCCCTTCGTCAGTACTGCACAGCACTGTACGCATTACCAACAAACTAAACAAATAAACAACAACAAAAAAGTACATAGAACGCAAAACCGTGGTGGTTATTAGCAAGGACGTGAGCTATGAAAGTGTAAACCTCACGAACGGTTTATTCAGTCCTGTTCACATCTCAGTATTCTGACCGCCATTTCCCAGCGAGAGGAGGCCTTCCAATGAAGAAACCAAAAAAAAGAAGGACCTTTATAAAGGTCGGCTCTGCAATGCAATGCACGCTCACAGAATTATCTGGTCTGCATCACCTAATAATGTATGACTAAGAACAGGTCACCTGACTTAAAAGACTGGGTGGGCTGAGATAGGCCTAGGGCTATCCGTTATGGCTTGTCAACACCCCCCCCCCCAACCCCCGGCTCACCCGCGCCCCTCCCCGCCCGTGTCAAACAGCCTCTCCGCAGGTGGGTCTTATCAGGAAAGCGTCCCGTTCATTCCGATAGAGTAAACCAGGCCCGGGTGTCATTCATCACGTTCCAAATCAGCAGCTCTGCTTTTTTTTCTCTCCCCGCCGTGGTGCTACAGAGAGGGGTCACACCTCGCTCCCCCGGCTCAGGCCCAATACCAACGCTGTGCCTTTTAAGGAGAGATTTTAATGAAACGAGACGTCGTCGTTGTTTTTGCGAATTCCCACAAGTGCCCCGTGCTGCTCTTTGGTTTGAGGCCTACACCACTTGTGTTTTAGCCTTTCAGGACCTGCTGTGTGTGTCTCTGTGTGTCTCTCTCTCTCTCTCTCTCTCTCTCTCTCTCTCTCTCTCTCTCTCTCTCTCTCTCTCTCTCTCTCTCTCTCTCTCTCTCTCTCTCTCTCTCTCTCTCTCTCTCTCTCTCTCCCTCCCTCCCTCCTTTCTTTATCTTCTCAGTCCTGGCAGACGGCCAGGCAACATTCTGTGAGCAAAGTTTCAAGTTGAAGAGGAAGAAAGGGAGGACGAAGGGAATAAAAGAATGGCCCTACTACCTCGCGCTCGGTCTTACTGATACAGCATGGCAGGGCGAGGAGGACTGCGGAGAACATGACACAAGGAAAGACACAAGGAAGAAGATGGGGGGGGAAACAGGAAGAAGGAAACAAACGCGTATGTGAAGATGTACTGTATCTTCGGTGGTGACAGCCAAGCATTCACGGGCTCTAAGATTTTTCACCTCTCGCTCCAGAACCCCCCACCGCCCACCCTTTCCCATTTCTGAGACCCAGACAGCTTCTGGTAAACAAAGTCGGAAAACGCGGTTCAACATTTTCGAGAAGGGTCTGAGAAATGCAGCGGTAAGTGATCACATCTCCACTCCTCTCCTCTCCTCTCCTCTCCAGGAAGGTCTTCCTCCTCTAACAGACAGAACAGGGAGAAGTAGCGCAGCCAGCCAAGACCTGAGAGGCCAAACATGGTAAAGAGAAATGTGGGTGAGAGCTTCTTTAGTGGCGGATGAGCACGCGTGTCACTGGGTCTGTTGATCGGATGAATAAACACCTCCCGCGGCTGTCTGTGTGTGGCTCTGTGTGGCTCAGCGGGTAGAGCGCGGCGCTGACAATGCTTAGGTTGTGGGTTTGCGTCCCATCCGCACCACGCATACTGAAAAATGTATGCGTTCACTACTGTAAAGTCGCTTTGGATGAAAGCGCCTGCCAAATGGTGCATGTGCGATCATACGCTATTGCGCTTCGCTGCTGAAAGGGGCATCGTCGGAAGCCTGCTCCTCTTCACCCACCAACTTCCTGTTTTTGGAGTAGTGTATGACTCCATTTATTCATAACAAGCCTGTCACTGGCCAGCCCCCGAGATTAAGTCTAATGCCTTGGCATTAGCTTCAAGCTGTTCCTGAGAAAGTCACTGCCTTGGCATTCAAAGACGGATCACTAAAAGAAAGATGGAGCCACTCGCTTGCATTGCTGCACGTGATGTTCCAGCTCAGGCAAATGTGTCATTTGGGTTCGTAAGCTCCAACAGATGTCTGTAAGAGACCTGTAGCCTGTGAGTCTGAGGATGTGAAATATGAAGTACGATATGAGACGCAATATCCACTGAACTGGCGGTCTGTCAGCATGCGGCCTCACGTATCGCAGGCCCCTCACTACTGAACACAGCTACGTTCTCAATAAGGACTGAACTAACAGCCCTGCAATATGCATGTGAATGTGTGAGTGAGCATGTGTACGTGTTTGTGTGTGTGTTTGCATGCGTGTGTGTGTGTTTGTGTGTGTTTTTGCATGTGTGTGTGTTTACGTGTTTGTGTATGTGTGTGTTTACATGTTTGTGTATGTGTGTGTTTACGTGTTTGTGTGTGTGTGTGTGTTTGTATGTGTGTGTGTGAGTGTTTGCATGTGTTGTGTGTGTTTTTGCATGTGTTTGTGTTTGTATTGTGTTTTTGCATGCATGTGTGTGTGTGTGAGCGCGGTTTGATCATGGGGGAGAGCAGGGCCGTACCCGGTGCCTCTCATTCGGTTGGTGAATGGTGGTAATACATCAGGTTTGTAGGGCGAGCTGCTCCCAGTCAGTCGATTCCCTCCGCCCTGCTGTCTGAGCACTGCTCTCCTTTCACAAGGTGACTTTCTGTGTCTGGGAGATGTCATATTTTCTCTGACTGAAAAGTCATTTTTCCAATTTATTAGTTGCCAATACTCACTTAGCATGACAAAGCACCCAACGAGGCACCCTGGATATGCCAGCCCTGCTGACTCTCACACACACTTACGTACACACACATGCACACCAACACGCATACACGCATACACACACATGCACAGGGACACACCAGCCAAATGCATTCACATACACACACACACACACACATATGTATAAACACATGCACACAAACACACCCACACATGCTTACATGATGTACACACACACGTACACATAGATATACACACACACACACACACACAGACACAGGCAGGTGTGTTGTCTGCAATCAGAGAGCTGATTTCTCCGCAATACCAAGAAATACCAAAAAATCAGGTCGGAGGGGAAGAGAGAGGGACAGCAGAGGGGGAACTTCTCAACATCGCTGCACGTCTGTGCGCCCAATGAAAGCCACATGCTGCAGAGCCCTCTGTCGACCTGTATTCCTGGTTTTAATTCTCTGTAATTAATCCTGATGCCAGAGAGCTGAGCAACAGTTACTGTATGTGAGGGCTGGCTAATACGGGCTAATGAAACAAACACCGACGCGAAGGGAGCCACAGACAGAGAGTGGAAAAGTTCCTCTTGGTCTGGTCTTCATGCTGTGCCTCATGCCAGTCTCTGGATTTCGCTGAGGTGGGGGTTTTAAATGGGAGAGGGAGGGGGGGAACATGGCCACACTTCTCTCCACGTTCAACGAGCATCGCCGTTCCTGCAAGCGAGGACAGCAGCTGCCATAAACGGCGGCCATCGCTGCCTCCTCACACAGCGCTGCATCCGCATTGCCCTGGCAACCGCCTTGTTGCCAGGTAGCAGAGCTCATCCGAAGACCCAGAGGGAGAGAGAGAGAGGGAGAGAGAGAGAGAGAGAGAGAGAGAGAGAGAGAGAGAGGGAGAGAGGGAGAGGGAGAGGGAGAGAGACAGAGAGAGAGGGAGAGGGAGAGGAGAGGGAGAGGAGTGTGAGAGAGAGAGAGAGAGAGAGAGAGAGAGAGAGAGAGAGAGAGAGAGAGAGGGAGAGAGAGTGTGTGAGAGAGAGAGAGAGAGAGAGAGAGAGAGAGAGAGAGAGAGAGAGGGAGAGAGAGAGACGAGAGAGAGAGAGAGAGAGAGAGAGAGAGGGAGAGGGAGAGGGAGAGGGAGACAGAGAGAGACAGGGAGAGAGAGAGGGAGAGGGAGAGGGAGAGGGAGAGGGAGGGAGAGGGAGAGAGAGAGTGTGGGAGAGGGAGAGGGAGAGAGGGAGAGAGAGAGAGAGAGAGAGAGGAGAGAGGAGAGAGAGGGAGAGGGAGACAGAGAGAGAGAGAGAGAGAGAGGGAGAGGGAGAGGGAGAGGAGAGAGAGAGGGAGAGGGAGACAGAGGAGAGAGGGAGAGGGAGAGGGAGAGAGGGAGAGAGAGAGAGTGAGAGAGAGAGAGAGAGAGAGAGAGAGAGAGGGCAAACATGCAGAAATTAGAAAGCAGCACCCAATAAAAAGCAGATCATCCCTCTCCTTATTATAAAAGACAAATCACTGTTTTTCTTGTATTTCTTTTTTCTGGCAGCGCATCAAAGGTTTTGTGAACACTTAAGTGTTAAGAGCCTCACCTGTATTCAATGACTGCTGCAAGAGGTAGGCCCAAGGCAAGCTGGTTTTATTTCACACAGGCATATTGCCTGCGCCTGTTTCTTTTTGTTTTACCAGTTTTTTTTATAGCTGTATTTAAATTTCAGCACAATCAGTTCCCTGACTGGCAAAGTGTGGATTCGATCTTTTTTTTTCAGCTGACTGAAAGCTTTGATTGGTACCCACGGTTGTTCCTGAGGGCGTATGAAACAGCCAGGGGAGCGAATGACAGAAGGACGTGTACGTGTCTGAAGATCAGGTTCTCCATGCTCCCCGCCCAGCACACGGCGCTGAGAGTCCTCTCAATCAAAGGCCAGGAGCCCCTGACAGAAGGTCTACATCCCACTGATGTGTGAGGATATTACTGTGCACCAAATTAAATTCCATTCATTTCCGTCCGCCATTGTCCCAGCACAGGGGGGGGGGGTGATGGAGTGAGAGGGACTGAGCGAGGGAGTAAGCGAGGGAGTGAGTGAGAGATAAAGAGAATTAGAGAGTGAGTGAGAGAGAGAGAGAGAGAGAAAGAAAATTAGAATGAGAAAGTGTGTGTGTGTGTGTGTGTGAGAGAGAGAGAGAGAGAGAGAGAAAGTGTGTAAGTATATGTGTGTAAGAGAGAGAGAATGAGAGAGTGTGTGAGAGAGAAAGAGAGATGGTGTGAGAAAAAGAGTGTGTGTGTGTGTGAGATAGAGAGAAAGAGAGATTGAGAGAGAGACAGAGAGAGAGAGAGAGAGAGAGAGAGAGAGAGAGAGAGAGAGAGAGAGAGATAGAGAGAGAGAGAGAGAGAGAGAGAGAGAGAGAGAGAGAGAGATGAGTGAATGGTTCCTGTAGCGCACCAATCAATCCTGCGGACGTTTTATCCAGATTAAGCTATCACCAGGATCAGCTTCCCGAAACATCCCATCGGATTGAAATGTATCATTAATTTGCAGTGACTGGTCTGGAATGTGGTCTTCAGCATGGCCAGGTCACAGGGAACAGGCAGACCATGAAAGGGAAGTGCTATTCCCCGTTCATTTAGCCAACCTCACCTCATACATAAACCAGCCCCCCCCCCCCACCCCCGGCAAGGCAATCAGGAAATTGCTCCGCTATTTTTCCCCCCCTTCCTCTCTTTCTCTCCCTCTCTTTCTCTCCCTATCTTTCTCCAAGGCCCACGCAACATATCTAATTAGTGTTGACAGCTACTGCTCCGCAATACAAAGAATTACAAATGAAATTCCTGACGTGTAGCGATTGTGTTTTTCTCTTTTTTAATGACTCTCATTAGAGGCAGAGAGGAGCAGGTGTGCACAGCCCTGTTCATCCTATGACAATGAAGAGAACTTCAATAGAGCCCAAATCAATTATGTGCAGGGCTGAGAGAGCGGGTGCTTGGCCCGGTGCAGAGACAATACAACGCATCACAGCGGAGGCACCATGGTGTCATAGAATGATGGGACAGAACCAAGTGTGTCACCCAATCATCACTACAGAACAAACTGTGTCATCCAATCATCTGTGACCATTTCATCACTACAGAACCAGCTGTGTTACCCAATCATCTGTGAGAATAACATCACTACAGAACCAATGGCCTCATCCAGTCATCTGTGAGAATGACATCACTACAGAACAACCTGTGTTATCCAATCATCTGTGAGAATGACATCGCTACAGAACAACCTGTGTTATCCAATCACCTGTGAGAATGACATCGCTACAGAACAAACTGTGTCATCGAAGCATCTGTGAGAATGACATCACTACAGAGCCAACTGTGTCACCCAATCACCTGTGAGAATGACATCACTACAGAACAAACTGTTACCCAATCATCTCTGATGACCATTTCACCACTACTAGGACAACATAGAAGGATGGATTTGTGGGCCAGGAATTACATTACAACAAGATAACAGGGTCTTTGTAGAGAGGTCTATTCAGTGAATATCCTGTCTCTAACACATTTAAAGTGTCAAATGTTTATTTGTTTTCCCTTTATCCTTACATAACACTTTCTTGTCAATTTAAGTACTGAAGACCTGGATTTATTGTGTAAACAATGAAATACTAATCATTAATCATAACACAAAATACTCGCTTCAAGTCTTTACTCAAATGGTGGATGGTTAGACTGAATCCAGTCCTCGATGTCTTGCTTTTCCGTCTCTCCATTTGATAACTGGCGATGCAGATGAAACTGCAGTTTGCTGTTGGATGACTAATTTTAGCATCATGGAAAAAAAAGAAAAAGAAATCTTGACAACTTTTCTTTCCCAGGCAAAGTCTTCAGGAGGCAGAATTTCACAGTTTCTGTTACTAAGGAAAAGCAGGTGTTTGTTTCCGGATCTTTCATGAGGCGTGTGTCTATAAACAGGGAACAATCCCTCAGTGTACACAGCTGAGATACGG